>OZ024824.1:17592144-17976170 GCA_964016985.1 Anodontia alba
AAGCAACGATGCACAGTTTCAACATACGAGCGACGAAAACTAAGATCAGACTGCGCGGATGCGCAGGCTGTTTTGTCCTCGTTGGGTGTACAGTGTACATACATGTATCAGAAGGTACGTTTTCTCACGGGTCGACACATAGACTTCACGTAGGTGTGTTAACGAAATGTCGGCTCGTTTGTTATTGAGCATTATCTTGTCATTTCACGTTTAAGAATTATGAAGAAATCGCATGCGACTATTAAAAAGAACTTCTGCAGATGATTATCACCAGACGGCAAATAAATGATATATGTTTAAATATCTTATTATTTCTACCCTGTAAGAAACGATTTCAGTTAAATGCCAAATAATATCTGCCTAGCAGATAAATTACATGAAATGTAAAACCTTGTTTTCCCTGATTAAAATAAAATAATAAGAAACAAATATTTTAGAATGTAGTCTGCTGTTTGCTAAATGACGTCTGTAGAATGTGAATATTCAATTTACTTAGATAATTATATAGAGTTTAATTGGGTTTTTTTGATCGATTACGGAGAAATAATTCACTAGTGTTCTAAGGCTTGCGCGTAAAAAAACGAGTGAGAGAAGCGAACGAGTCTTTCTACAAGCAAACCTTCATCCATGTTTTAGCTTTGAATTTTTACATTCAGTCGTTACGATTTTTTACCAAAATAGTTCCAGTCAGTGCATGAATTTCAAGAGGCGTGGTTTAGTTTGAAAATCAGTCGCCATCTTGTTTTCATTTTAATGCAAAAATCATCCTGTGCTTGAAATACAGACACAAAAATGTCGCGAAAGTTGAACTGGATTATCAAGAAAATCACACTTTATACTTGTGTTGCAGGTCATACCTCAAAAACGCCAACTGGACGTGAAAATTGCAGTCTGATTTCCATGATTTTATCAAATATTCCGCGAAACGTCAACTATTGTTACTGTTGTTACTAACTACGTCAGCAACGTCGCCTAGTCAAAACGTTCGAAATGAAATAATTCACTCGGTGAATTTTAGGTTATAAATCGCTGCTAAAAATGTAATAAGACATCGATAACCACTAGTACCCTGTAGGCAAAATTTAGGGGGGCGGGGGGGGGGGGGGGGAGAGATAAAAACAAAACAAAACAAAACAACAACAAAAAAAAACATAAATTTGTTATTATTATCCATCACGAAAACATGCCTATATAATTCTGACCTCGTAAAACCCTACTTTTATATAGTAAAAATGGGTTTTACAGGAGTGAACATTATTTTTCTTATTTCTGTTTAAACATAGATTATGGGTACTCGTTAGAACCGCCTCGGCACTCATCCAGCATTTCATTTGACACATTAACAGGTAGTGAAATGGGCATGTTTAAATTTTGGAACAAGATAAGATGTCTAAATTTTTTAGGTTAAATCCCAGTCAGCATTCTACGTAAATCTATATCGGGCCGTCATCGGCCCTTCAGGCGGGCCGATGACGGCCCGATGTAGATTTACGTAGAATGCTAGCTGGGTACGGCATTCGGCGGACGTAATATGGAAGGATTTTTTTATTATTTATTTATTTGTTCATAAGGCTTGAATAGAATAGAATAGAATAGAATTGTTTTACATTTTCGCGCATACTGACAAAATGACCAGTGAAGACTCAGCTCATCTTTTGTATACCACTCAGTCTGATGAAGGCTTTCTGTGTGCAGCAATATATTCGGCATAACTCGAGATTAGAAGGTGAATTCAAATAGTATTTTTCTTTTTTCTCCATAAAACAGATGTTTTGTGGAAACGAGGCATTTCTAATGAGTACCCACAACATATATTTTCGTCGTGGAGAAATATGAAAAGTAGCGCACATATATATATATATATATATATATATATATATATATATATATATATATATATATATATATATATATATATATATATATATATATATATATATATATATATGTTTTTTTTTTGTTTTTTTGTTTTTTTTTGTTTTTTGTTGTTGTTTTTTTTGTTTTTGTTTTTTTTGTTTTTTCATGGAGAAATTAGAAAAAAAATATTAATACATTGTACTTGTTAGTTGAAAAAAAATGGCTTAGCTGTTCGGCAATACCCAATAATTCTGCAAGCGAAAAACGAAGATCCTAATCAGACTGCATCGATACTCGTCTTCCGACGATATGCATTATGTGCCCTTTCTTGGTGCTATGTAAAAATCTAAACGGTCTAAAAGCCGTTCCGTATTGATTTTCATCTAACCAGACTGGGCTCAATGATCCCAAAGAAATAAAAATATAATCTGCACTATGGAGAAGTACGGGGAGACCATCACGAAAACATACCTATATAAGTTTGACCCCCTTAAACCCCACTTTTATATAGTAAAACTGGGGTTCACAGGGGTATACATTATTTGCCTGATTTCTAGTTAAAATCATAGATTGTGGGTACTCGTTAGAACCGCTTCGCCGAGGCGGTTCTAACGAGTACACACAATCTATGTTTTTAGTAGAAATATGAAAACTATCAGAATTTTTATCGGAAAACTTTCATTTTTTGGTGGTGAAATTTTCAATACATTTGAATAGGCGTGTTTGCGTAATGGTTTTACGGCACTTAACACCAGCTGCAGTGAAGTAAAATAGAAATCTAACAGGTTGCCTTAGAAACAGAGAACACACAAAAGAATGAAAATCGGAGACTCGACTATTAAATCTCCTCATGTGCAACAATGTAGTTTGCGAGGCTGAATACGTCCCCCACCTCTCCCCCCTCCCCCCACCCCCACCCTAAGCACTGGCTTAAGCGGCATTTGATTTTCAAAATAACCAGAATAGGCTCAATTAAAGAACATTTTATTAAAATCCTCCGAAAGAGAGGATTCGAATGCAACTTCAAGTGCCTCTTTAGCACTTAGCACTCAGGGTAAAATTTTCAGCAGACGCCATTTTGAAATATCTTTCTTGTTTTTCCCAGAAAACAGGATTTGACATTTCATGCAAATTGTCTTCAGACAATTTGCATAAAAAAAAAACAGGATTTGACATTTCATGCAAATTGTCTTCAGACAATTTGCATGAAATGTCAAATCCTGTTTTCTGGGAAAAATAAGAAAAATGTCACCAATAAGTTGTTTGCTGAATTAGCACAGAGAACGGTAAAGATTAAGAAGAAAATAACAGCGAGGAAAATATGTTGAAAGTCGTTTGCTATTGTTAAATTCGACATGCTAAATGTTGAAGTTTTTGCGCCGTTCATTCAGTCTATCAATTATTCATACAAATATTCACAAAATGCAGCATTGGCGCATCTCTTCAATCTTCAGTCTGATGGACTTCAAAGCATCAGGAGACATTTTAAATGATTCTAAATTTCCTCAGAAATAGGGCTTATCCCTTCATGTGACGACAAATTGAAAGATATTTCTCCCAGAAAATAAGTTTTTTATACAAAATGTATTTCATGCAAATTGTCTCCGAAGGAGATAATATGCTTAAGATGTCAAAGCTATTTTCGAGGAAAATGAGAAAATATCGTCTGCTGAAAAATTCACAAAACATGTTAAACGTTAACGGAAACGAGAAGTGCAGTTGCAATAATTGATAATGAACTTCTATTATGCAGAGCTACAAACGGTTGCGTTCGAGCAATAGGCTGGAGATCTGATCTTGACTCCAAATTTCTAATTCCATGTGCAGAAAACACTGTAACGCTAAATATTTTAACAAGATAAAATGCGTTCTTGTTTTAACATATTTTAGTCTGAAAACTCCTATAAGGGTACATGGCAAACAGTGCAGACCCAGATCAGACGCCGCAGAACGCTACATCAGATCCCTACACTGTTTGCAGTAACTTCAAGAATTTCTGCAAAACATAGTAATAATAAAAAAAAATCTAACCAGACACCCGCTATTGGAAAGAGACCGGTCCAAAGAGTTGTGATAGAAGAGAGTCCACTCGACGTAAATGGGTTAACCAAATGCGTTCACGACCGCAATGTATTTTGTTGGCCTTGTTGAGGTTGCAAAATGTGGCAATCATATCGATACAAATGCAACATTGACCAAACACTCATTAGCAATGACTGGGCTAAACCTACTAGTTTATCTTCAATAGTGCAGGCGCCCGATTAGTAGCGTATGTTTGTATGTATACGTGCCTGTTCGTGTGACGCTACGTTAAATTTTATGTTGAAGCTGTTTTAAATGCTTATATATCGGCAGTCACACATACGAAAATATTCAAATTTAGAAATCTAGGTGTCTGAGGGGATGCTCTTTATTTCTGTAAGAAATAAATCCTGCGTTCATGCCATTGGGCGGGGCTAGAGCACCCACTGGAAAATAATCATTTTTTATGCAAAGAAATTCTTATCACCATTACGAAAACACGCCTATTCAAATATATTGAAAATTTCACCTCCAAAAACTGAGAATTTTCAGATAAAAAAATCTGATAATTTTCATATTTCTGCTCAAAACATAGATTGTGGGTACTCGTTAGAACCGCCTCGCCGAGGCGGTTCTAACGAGTACCCACAATCTACGTTTTTGAGCAGAAATAAGAAAAATAATGTATACCCCTGTAAACCCCAGCTTTACTATATAAAAGTAGGGTTTAAGGGGGTCAATATTATATAGGCATGTTTTCGTGATGAGTAGATCATCGACCGGACTTCGTTCTTGTTTGTTTTCTAAGGTTCATAGAAATACATACAATGTTGTGTGTGTGTGCGCGCGTGTGCGTTTGCTTGTGTGTGTGTGTGTGTGTGTGTGTGTGTGTGTGTGTGTGTGTGTGTTATTAATCACTGTACTAGTACTTTATATTAGTATGAATATACAAAATATGCTGAGACTATATTTCTCACCCCATTACGAAAACATGCCTATTCAAATATATAAAAATTTCACCTCCAAAAACTAAAAAATGTTCAGATAAAAAAGCGTTGATATTTTTACATTTCTGCTCAAAACATAGATTGTGGGTACGTGTTAGAACCGCCTCGCCGAGGCGATTCTAACGCGTACCCACGATCTATGTTTTTGAGCAGAAATAAGAAAGATAATGTTTACATGTACCCCTGTAAACCCCAGTTTTACTATATAAAAGTGGGGTTTCAGAGGGTCAATATTATATAGGCATGTTTTCGTGATGCATAAACGTTAACGATATCCTTGTGCTAGTGAAGTGTGTTGTAGTAGTCCAACCTTGGCGTTGAAATTTGGTCAATTTTCATGGCAAGACTCCCAATATATTAGAAAAAAATAGATCACTTGTTTTAAGAGCTATTGAAAACGAAAATCAGTGTGTTGTATCGAGCCGTTTTTTTTATTTTCGCGGCGAATAGAAATACATACTTTTAGGTGATTTTAACAATACTCTAGTAGCATTTTTTCTGCAAGTCATGTTTAGTGTTCTTTTTGTGTATTTTTTTTTTTTTTTTTTTTTTTTTTTTTTTTTTTATTTTGTGTGTTTTGTTTATTTGTTGTTTTTTTGTTTGTTTGTTTTTTGTTTGTTTTTTGTTTGTTTGTTTTTTTTGTTTGTTTTTTTTTGTTGTTGTTTTTTTTTTAATTTTATTAATCCAGGTTGCTAGCACGCCAAAGGCGCGATTGATTACGCAGAAATGTATTGGGTAAAAGTAGACTTTTAATTCATCTTGATGTAAAATAGTTAAAACTACGACTTTCGCGCGGTCATGCAAATCACAGTACCCTGGTACATTTGTACTGCTTGCTACCCATCCACCAGTTCGTACACATATCAACAGCTCATTCAAATTTTCGGAAAAGTATGGTAAGGAATTATGTTTTCCGAATACACAGCACCAAATAAAGCAAGTTTTTCAGCCAATATGCACAGATACGAGGGTGGGTCAATAAGTAACCAGCTTAACTTATTTCCGGTTGAGATCCACCTCTTCTTTTTCGATGTAATTGCCCTCTAGTGTGATGCACTTAGACCAAGGTGTTCAAGTGCCATCAGCCCAGAACTCAAAAAGTCAGGGTCCTTTCCATTGACCCACTCCTCAACTGCCGTCACGACTTCTTCATCAGACCGGAAATTAAGTCCACGGATATCCTTTCTCAAGTTTGGGAATAGGAAGAAGTCGCTAGGAGTTAGGTCAGGCGAATAGGCAGGATGTGGTATTAATTCATACCCGTTTCGCTCTACAGCAGCCATTGCAACTTTGCAAGTGTGGACTCTCGCGTTGTCCTGTTGCAGCAAAACACCTTTAGAGAGTTTACCTCGGCGTTTTTCACGGATGGCGGTTCTCAGCTGGTCTAACAAGTTTGCATAGTACACTCCAGTTATTGTACTTCTCTTGGGCAAAAAGTCCAACAAAATAATGCCTTTTGCGTCCCAAAATACTGTGGCCATCACCTTGCCAGCAGATGGTTGCGTCTTGAACTTCTTTGGCCTCGGGGACCCACGCCCTACCCACTGACGACTCTGAGCTTTATTCTCTGGTTCATAATAATGACCCAAGTCTCATCTACAGTCACCAGACGCAAAAGAAAATCATTTTTTGACCTAAAACGCTTCAACAAGGCGCTGCATACTGATGCTCTGGTTGCTATTTGCTCATTTCTAAGGGATTTGGGGACCCAACGGGCTGTTAGCTTGCGCATACCTAAACAAGCATGTAAGATTGTTGAAACGCTACCATGTGAAATGCCTAATGGTTGCGCTATTTCTTCCACCTGAATTCGCCTATCAGAGTATACCAGATCCCGAACATTCTTACATATTTTTTCGTCGGTGGCATCCAGTGGGCGTCTAGACCTGGCTTCATCTTCTAAAGACGTTCTACCGCGTTTGAATTCCCCTACCCAGAATTTAACCTGAGCATAAGATGGTGCAGAAGACCCATAAACATCGGCGAACTCGTCGTATATTTCATTGCCTGTTTTACCTTTTAAATACAGGTACCGAATAACAGCACGGTACTCAACTTTAGATGAAAAGCATGCCTTTGCATCACTAGCCATGTTTGACATTCAATATCTTATTTAAGAATGACGCGATACGCGTGCAATTTTGTACCCATGTATAAAACATATATTAAAACAAAGCCTGAAAATCGTGACCGTCTCGGTCCATCGGAAATGGGATAGGCTTGTTATTTATTGACACGCCCTCGTAGCTTTCTTATTTCTCCATGAAAACCTATTTTGTGGGTACTCATTAGAAGCGCTTCGGCGAGGCGCCTCGGCGAGTTAACTTTTTGTATCTGGAGCTATGCTTCGGAATACTTCGGATACATACGGCAACTGTTTTATTCAGATCCCTACGTGAAGGTGTCTCTAATGTGCGAAGGGAAACGAATCAAGAAGAAGAAAACGTCTGTGAAGAAGAGTACATTAAACCCGGTGTATAATGAAGCTATGGTGTTCGACGTGCCCCAGGAAAATGTCGAAGATGTTTACTTGGCAATCAAAGTCATTGATTATGACAGGTGGGTGGATACGAAAAATATAACCAAAGATCCAGATGAGGCATTCTTTATTCCAACCAAAACGTGTTGTCTCATTTCTCCACGAAAACATATGTTGTTGGTACTCATTAGAAGCGCCTCAACGAGGCGCTTCTAATGAGTACCCACAACATGTGTTTTCTTGAAGAAATAAGAAAAAAGTACTTTCCTGATGCCCATCTTATCTGGAGGTATGTGTGACATGTTATGAGCAAAGGGGCCTTACATGTATCGCGTTGTATGCTGAAAAAGAAGTCCCGGATCTGCATTCGCATCCGGGCATTACCGTTGTATTAATACACCTATTATAAATTTCTAAGCTATCGCTTTGAATATTTTACCACTTTTTCCAACCAACAGAAGCGCTCGGGTGGCCTTGTGGTTTGCGCTTCCGGATTCGAATCACGCTGTAGGCGGAATTCAGCTCATGTCTGCACGGCGCTTAAATGCTCTAAGTCATTCATTATTATTCATTCATCGCCTCGATATTATTTAGATCAATATTGAAAGGGACGTATCATCATCATCATTACGTTTTCAACAAAAATGTATTGATAATTTTCTTATTTTTCCCCGGAAAACATATGAGTACCCACAACATATGTTTTCATGGGGAAAGAGAAAATGTTTCTTTTATTCTGTCTCTTTATCTAAAGTTATGTAAGTCAGCGCGTTTATTTTACCGTATTATTGCATAAAAAAGTAATGCCGCACGTTATTAACAGCCATGCATTAACCAGCGAAAAGCCATGTATTAACAAGGCAATTCACGCGCTGTTAATGCACGGCTACGCAACTTTCAATATGCTCGTACCGGGGCCACAGATTTGCTGCCGTTACGAGATGTGTACTGCCCGGGCTTAGAACGAGCATATAGTCTGTGGAATTTGCGTTCGCGAGACATCTGTGAAAAGGCGAAACAAAATAGTGCAAGAAATAACGCGAAATGTAACAAATGTTTTCAGTTTTTATGCAATAATAGCGATCGAACATGGTTTTCAATGCATTAACATTCGCCAGGTCCCTAGGGAGGTGTTGAAAACCGCGGCCTCCAGCCTCGGTTTTGAACACCTCCCTCGGGACCTGGCGAATGTTAATGCATGAAAAACCATGTTTGATCCCTAAATTCGAACTAACTACCAAACAACATATGCTTTTATAAAGAAAATCAGACACAAAAACGCATAAACATCATTAAATACGCTCCTCATAAAGTCCTCCTCATAAAGCCCTTTCTTTAAAGTGTACCCTTAGTAAAGGTGGACACATATTTTACCATAAGTTTTCCCATTAGTTTTGAAACACCAAACCGCACGATATATGATATGGAGAAAACGTAACACAAATGATTATTAAGTACATGTGGACATATTGAATAGTATGATAGATCGAAAGAAATAAAAGAACAAACTGATCCGATTTAGATGCCCTAAATGTCCCCTAAATACTCTATTTTCACTATATAGTATGGGGAAACAAGGGGTATACATTACATAGAGTTAACAGAATATATTAGAGAGGTCCATCGAAGTAAATGACAGTTTGTTTGTTTGTGTTGAGGTTTTACGGCCAAGTCAAGCTAATGGGGTCATGTCGAGCGCGGTCAGTTTACCTAACCACACGTTTACTGGACAGGTTTAGTCCTCTAAGCGGTTAACCAGTATTAAGTGAATGACAGTATGCATTGGTTATGTTAGTGGAGATCGAAAGTCTTGATCTCTCTGTGCGATGTGGGTCTTGCCTTTTATGAGCACATCTATATAAAATGCTATACTTCTTGAGCCACAGCTGTAGGGAAACTATTTTTAGCACAAAAATATACGTTGTGTGTAATCATTAGAAGCACCACTGGGAGGCACCTTAGACTGGCTCCAGTCTCCAATGACTATATATTTTTTTCATAACCCTGTTTGATAATCCACTAAAATAAAAACAAAAAAAAATATCATGACTATAAAGGCTGGTCACAAGTGACCAGCCTTTATAGTCATGATATTACTTTGGTTTTATTTTAGTGGATTATTAAACAGATTATAAGAAAAATTATTTTGTCACTGGAGACTGGAGCCAGTCTAGGAGGCACCTCTAATAAGTAACCATAGCATTATGTTTTATTTGGGGAGTAGACAATATTTATCTTGATGTCCTTCTTATCTATAGCTATGCTGGCATTTTCAATATATGATATGAGAAATAAGGAATGGTTTGGTTATTTAAACAAGGAAGACAAGCTTATGTACTGAATACGTCGCTCGAAAGAAACATACAAAAAGTCCATTTAAAACCTGAAAATCTGGGCCAAGTTGTTCAAAGCGTCGTTAGCTGAACGAGCTCGTTAGTGGTCAAAAGGTTAACTGTTCTAGTAAGTACAATATCTAATTTATAGGTATTTTTGCTGAAAAAATGTGAGTAGCTTTTGCAAAAGCTACTCACATTCTTTCAGCAAAAATATTATCATATATGCCATATTTAATGATCAAATTTGTAACGATATGTTGACGCACGACATCGTTAGTTTTGAACAACTGGGCCCTGAAAATCAGCTTAGTAACGTTGACCCCTACACACACATGCTTCCATTATATATTATTGGGTCGATTGTTTACAGTCGAGCCATAGTATACATACACCAAGACTTCCTTAAGATTGTTGTACACGTGGTTATCAATAACAAATGAAAATAAAACCGCGCGTTTGTACGAAATCCAGGTAACGGTTATTTATAGTCACGCTAATTCTTGTCGCTGTGACGTCAGAGAGCTCTGTAAAGATTATCTGTAAAACCTGGACTGGGACCTTGGCAAACAGTAAAGACCCATATCAGACGCCACAGAGCACAGCGTCTGATTAGGGTCTGCACTGTTTGCTTAAATAACATGAAGGGTTAAATGAAATACACTTAAGTCCCCGTTCAGGACCATTTTCCCAGTTTACATACTCAGAGACAATCGATCCACCAGTGCTGCCAGTGCTTTAATTAGGGAATATGGCTGTATACAATATATAGCCTTGTTAATGCAATTCTTTTGATGTTTTTAACAATATCGATTGAGTGGATATCAACCCATGTCTTTACAACAACAAGATCTATGTAATGCGTACCCCCTAAAAATATATAGTCAGAACATTTTCAGACATTTGCAATTTTAATCCAACTGATCAACTGATTTGTTATGCCCCCGCCATTTTCAATGAGGGAGGCGTATGTGTGTGTGGGGGTGGGGGTGGGGGGTGGGGGGATGGCATATAGTATCACCTTTGGCCGTACGTACAACTGTACGTCCTGTCCTTCCGTCCCGTACGTAAAAACGAAAAATGGTTCCCGTCCGATATCTTATGAAAAGATTAGTGTATTGGATTCATTTTTATACACAGGTATATAATCTTAAAATATAGATCAAGTTCGATTAAAGGAGAAATCCACCAATTATCATGGAAGTTATGGCCCTTTTTTAAATTCAAAAAAATTTTCCATTCAATATCTTTTGAAAAGATAAGTATATTGGATTCATGTTTTATACACAAGTATATATTCATAAATTATAGGGTTGAATCCATTTATTATTATGGGGCTTATGGCCCTTTTTCAACTTTTTTTTTTCAAAACGCTTGTTTCCGATTGAGAAGGGACTCTAGGCGGGGGCACTGTATCATTTTGACACATTTCTTGTTTACTTCTAACAACGATCTGCACTGCATAAATATGTTGTAACGTAATTTACAGCCAAAATTTCCTTATTTTTCAAGTTACATAATAAAATTATTTTTTTATTTACATTTATGCGTTTTCCTGCTTTTTGATGGTGTAAAAATTCCATTCCATTCTCGATGAAACAAAAAAGAAAAGAAAAATCTGCTGCCAAGCCTACAACTTCACTAGCATTAAAACTAAACGCCAGAGGCACAACCATTTCGCCGATAATCTCCCTCACAGTCGAAAGAGAAGAAAACAATTATTTCTTGGCTTTACTGGGTTCTTCTTTTGTATCTAATATAAAAAAAAGCACATATCTTTAGAAGCGTTTTGTTCTTAAACCCCCTACTTTCATTTTAATCTAATGCCAGTCTTTGCAAATTTGAAATTTGTCAAGGATGAGTTTTATCGTCTGTCACTGTCATGGCACTCAGCTCGAGTAAAAACACGTACCGAATCGAATTATTCTTGCGCCCACCGACCTGCTGCTGTAAAGGCAAACATACGATGTTTTTACCCTTTCTAAATGCGGATTTGTGAAAATTTCAAACAGAAAATTATTCATAAGAGTAGATTTTTGAAAAAAGAGAAAGGGGGAAACAGACGTAGAACGCTGTTTACGCGCATCATGCATAGCGTCCTTCGGTTTTTATCCCCCAACCAATAGGTTCGGGGGATTCAGCGATCAGCATGGCGTCCGTCCGTCCGCCCGCCCGTCCATAGACGCATCCTTGTGTGCTCCATAAGTTTGATACCCTTAGTGATATCTTAATAATATTTGATAGGGATGAAGTCGAGGACCAGTAGGCGTGTAACGTACCAGAGAGATAACTCTGACTTTCTTGCTTATATACTTATCTCTCCTGAAGCCAAAATCTTGTGCAGGTCATAACACCCTTAGTGTTAGAGATATTTTGATTATATTTGGAAGATAAAGAAGGAGTGTCCCATGCAAGAAAGATAACTCTTGCTTCGTTCTTTTCTAGTTATCTCCCTTGAACGAATTTCTAATGCAGATTCTTGTGCACTTCATAACTTCTTAATGTTTTAAAATATTTTGATAATATTTGGTAGAGGCATAGATAAAGTCGAAAAGGAGATGAAACGTGCAAGATAGATAACTCTCACTTTCTTTTTTTATGTACTTATCTCCACTGAAGCCGAAATCTTGTGCAGGCCATAACTCCTATTTTGTTTGCAATAATTTGATAATATTTGATAAAGACATATATCATGTAAAGTAGGAGTCTCGCATGCAAAGAGAACAACTCTTACTTTGTTCTTTATTAGTTATCTCCCCGGAACAAATTCTCAGCCAAATTATTGTGCACTCCATTTTTTCTTATTGGTTTGAAATATTTTGATAATATTTGGTCGAGGCATAGATAAGGACCACTAGGCGTGTAGCGTGCAAGAGAGATGACTCTCATTTTTTCCTTATGTACTTATGTCCCCTGAAGCTGAAATCTTGTGCAGCCCTTATCTCCCATACTGTTTGAGATAATTTGATAATATATGTTTCGGTCATATAACAAGTCAAGATGGAGTGTTGCATGCAAGAAGGACAACTCTTGCTTTTTTTTTTCTTTTTAGTTATCTCCCAGAACAAATTTCTAAGCCAAAATCTTTTGATAATATGTATTAGAGGCATAGATAAGGACCAGTAAACATGTCGCGTGCAAAAGAACAAATTCACCTTATGTACTTATGTCCTCTGAAGCTGAAATCTTGTGTATGCCGTTACTCCCATACTGCGTGAGATAATTTGATAATATTTAGTGGGGACATATATCAGGTCAAATAGAAGTGTCACATGCTAGAAGGACAACTCGTGCTTTATTCTACATTCTGGTTATCTCCCCGAATAAATTTCTAAGCCAAATTCTTGGGCACTCCATAACTTCTTAATAGTTTGAAACATTTTGATACTATTAGCAGAGGCATAGATAAGAACCAGTAAGCATGTCACGTGCAAAAAAAAAAAAAAAAAAAAAACTCTCACTTTCTGTTATGCAAAAAAGACAGATTTTGCTCTGTCGATCTTTTACCCCAATAAACATACAGCAAATACCTTTACCTTTACACGGCATTTATCTTTGCTATAATTTCTGAAATAGTACACTCAAAACGCATATTATTGTTTTCACTTATTATTTTGGTCACATTTCATCTTTGCATCTTTTAACTTTGGCTTTTCAATATTTCCATGATATTGAAATATACACTAATTTAGAATTCAGAAGTGGCGGTTCGATAGAGGATTTGCCATCTCTTCTGAAGGCTTTTTTTTTTTTTTTTTTTTTTTCATGTATGACGCTATGAAACGAAACAAAGTCAATTCCTTAACCCATTCTGGTCTGGAGACCCCAAATGGTTAATTGGCAAACAGTACAGACCCAAATCAGACGCCGCAGAATGCGACGTCTGATCAGGGTCTACAATGTTTGCAAACAGTTTAGCCATTTTTGCTCTAGGAATATCTAAATCTCATAGCTGGGCGTACATTAAATTGAAAGTGGACTCTTCTAGTATATAATAAGAGGGAGCCTATTCAATCTACAATGGGGTTGACAAAAATGCAAAGGATCACAAAACTCTACATAACAGAGGTATCAATATAAAACCTTTCTTACTTCTTCACAAAAACATATAGTGCGGGTACTCATTAAAAGCAGCTCTGTGAGGCGCTTCAATTGAGGACTACAACATATGATTTTTGTGGAGAAATGAGAGGAAAATGGCAGCTGTTCTGGCTGAAATATTGGCTTACCTAGAGTTATGGCTAAGAAGCTCAAATTTTATAGATCTGTTAATGCAACGGATTGATCTTGGCCTTGGTTTCCGCATATGAGATATGGACCCATTCTCATGACACGACACATCACAACCATGGTCCATCGTATAACATGTAAAACTACTGGGTGAGCTCATCAAGATATAAATGTACATAATTCTGTGCACAAGATCTTCAAATGAAATATTTTGGGAGTACATGTGACTAGCTCGACAAAATTGCCTTCTTATTTTCTCATTCTTAGATAATTTCACCAATGGATTGTGGGTAATTTTGGAAAGTGTCCAACATTACCCACAAGCTGTTTGTGTTATGTCAAAGTGGGAAACATCGAGGTCCTGTAACTGTTACTTCGTACTCTATTTTCCAGTGTCATTCTGTAATTATGTCGATACCACACAGCTGTAATAAGAGTTGATTAACCTTTGACACTCCCTATGGAGCCAATTCGCGTGAAATGTCAAATCCATGTTTGGAGAAAAATGAGAAATTATATTGAAGGGGCACTGACTTACTTTCAAGCAAAGCGGCTCTTTCAAAATTGGTTTGGCTCTCTTCTGAAAAGGGATCTACATTCAAAAGAAAACATTTGCTCTTACTATATTGCATTGGTGTAGGTTTGACGCTTCGAGTCTTCAGCTGGAATATCTCTGCGATTCGGATCATAATTTATTAATATATCTGCTTTGTCAAGTAGATTTTCCTCTTCTCGCAGAAACTTACATGGAGGCCACGCGTACGGAATACACATCCCTCAAGCCACCGAATAATGTCAGAAAATAACAGTAGACGACATTTTGACATATTTTTTCTTATTCTTTCCACAAATAGGTTTTGACATTTCATGAAAATTATCTCCTAAGGAGATAGCTTGCATGAAAACTCAAAGCTTATTTTCTGGAAAAAAAAAACAACAAAAAAATAGTAATCTCTAATGAGTCATCTGTTGAATTTTCTCAGGGAGTAGTTAAGGCTTAAAGAGAACGAATGAAATCCTTTGTTCAGAGACCGCGTTTGGCACGCAGGGCTTATACACACACTAAAGGCACCGTGTATTAAGGGAGAGGTTCTCAAATGGTTTACAACTAAATTATCTGAAAGAAAACAATGCGTTATACTTCCTGTTGTCGAATCAGATTGGACATACATTCTTGCTGGAGTTTCGCAAAGCTCCCTACTTGGGCCTGTATAATTTAATCTAAATTGATGACAGTCCCTGTAACTGACTCTAATATTACTCGCTGAGAATACTAGCCTCTGCATTATTGTTGAAAATCTTGTTACACCTGCGGTGTGTCTAAATTCAGACCTTACTAAATTTCTATCTGAGAGGCCAAACCACTAGTTAGTAGACTTCAATATGATTAAAACCAAATCAATGTTGATAGCTCGCAAATTAAACAAGCATATCCACCTACCCCTTTTTATGTAAGAAGTACAAATATGTAATATGTCCTCATATAAGCATCTAGGTTAGTGGAAGTAATGGTGACATGGCTTGCAAGATGTCGGTTAAAGGTGGCCATTTTGTTTGGTTGCCATGGCAAAACTTATAAGTGGGAACTTTGAGAATCACCAGCAGGAAAAGAAGACCATCTGAAGCACCAGCAAGGAAAGAAAACCCTGTGAAGCGAAGATCCTCTGTGAAGCACCAGCAGGGAAAGAAGTCTCTTGTCTAGGTTAGCTCTGGCGGCCAGTTTGTTCAGCCGAGTGGAACCATTTTAGCAATTTTGGTAAAAAGGCTTGACCCAGGGTGAAGTTGGCTGTCTGTAAAAGTGCTTTAAACCCCCCCGGTGGTTTACTCTACTGACCGTTCTAAGGCGGTGGTCCTGGTGTTAGTCTTATCTATGTTGCTTTGTGGTTTATTCTGCGAGGCGATTTGTTTTATGTCTTACCTTGTGTTTTTCAGTCCTTTTAGCATTGCGATTACCTCGCTTGGGGAAGAGTGAGCTAATCTTAGTGCTTTTCGTACGTTTGTTCCATTTGTGCTTGTTTGGTTTTGTCGGTTTCCTCTTCCTCTTGGTGTCTGGGAAGGGCTGCTGTTTGTGATTGTGGCACTCCTTGGACTTTTCTCTTACCTTTTTTGATGAACATTTCTGTGAATTTTTTTTTAAATCGGCCTCTGGCCTAGGAGGAGATGTCATTTAAAGTTGTTTTTTTTTTTTTTTTTTTTTTTTTTTTTTTTTTTTAATTTTTAGCTCTGGCGACCATTTTGTTTAGCCAAGCGGAACCACTTTAGCAATTTTGAGAAAGGAATATATGAGGAACATATCTGTGAAATAATTTTGAAGTCAGGCCACTGGCCTGAGTGAAGATGTTTAAAGGTTGTTCTTTGTTTCTATGAAAGTATTTTTAAATCAGGCCACTGGCCGTGAAGGAGATTTCGTTTAAAGGTTTTTCATTTTTTTTTTTTTTTTTATTTTTTTAGCTCTCGCGGCAATTTTGTTCAGCCGAGCGAAACCGTTTTAGCAATTTTGATAGAGGACCTAAAGAGAAACATTTCTATGAAATTATTTTGAAATCAGGCTACTGGCCGCGAAGGAGATGCCGTTTAAATATTTTTATTATCATTATTATTATTATTTTTTTTTTTAGCTCTGGCGGCCATTTTGTTCAATGCGGCGGAACCGTTTGAGCAGTTTTGGTTAAGTGTTATAAGTGAAAAAATTCTGTAAAGTTTGAAGGAAATTGGATCAGTAGTTTCAGAGGAGATGTCGTTTAAAGAAATTGTTGACGACGCACGATGCACGACGGACTCAGGGTGATCATATTCGCTCACTTTGGTTTAAACGTATTTTATTTCATCGAAATCAAAATACAGTCATACATACACACCATATTCATTTGGATTTGAACGAAAGCATTCTGCTTATTTAGTTCATTTCCTAATACATACAATATCTATTGTGAACATTTATGGCAAAAATATATTTTTAGAGTATATAGATGTAAATACTCAAGTGAGCGGCTAAAAAAAGCCACAGTGACCTTGACCTTTAGTCCAGGACCCTGAGAGTCGAACTTGCTCGCAATGTTATTATACCCAACATTTGTGTGAAGTTACATTAAAATCTACCAATAAGTGTAGGCGCTAGAGCAGTGACAAAGTTTTTGCTTTAAAATAGCCACAGTGACATTGACCTTGAGCCCAGGATCCTGAAAATCGAACTTGCTTGATATATTGTCATACCCAACACTTGTGTGAAGTTATAATTAAAATCCATCAATAAATGTAGGCACTAGAACTATAACAAATGTTTTTTGTTTATTTAAATAGCCACATGACCTTGACCTTCAGCCCAGCATCCAGAAAGTCAATTTTGCTCAAGATATTATAAATACCCAACATTTATGTGAAGTTATAATTAAATCCACTCATAAATGTAGGCACTAGAGCGATGACAAAGTTTTTTTTTTCTAAAAAATGCCACAGTGACCTTGACCTTTCACCTGAAACCCTGGAAGTCAAACTTGCTCGAGATATTATCATACCCAAAATTTGTGTGACGTTACATTAAAATACATCAATAAATGTAGGCGCTAGAGAGATGTCAACAGTTTTCTAAAAATAGCCACAGTGATCTTGACGTTTAGCCCAGGACCCTAAAAATCGAACTTGCTCGAGACTTAGTCATACCCAAATTTTTTGTGAAGTAACATTAAAATCCATCAATGAATATAGGCGTTAGAGCGATGACACTTTTTTCCGTAAAACAGCCACAGTTACCTTGACCTTGAGCCCAGGACCCTGCAAGTCGAACTTGCTCGAGATATTATCATACTCAACATTTATGACGTTATATAAATAATCCATCAATAAATTCAAGCGCTAAAGCAATGACAAAAGGTGAACATAAGTACGTATGTACGTACTTACGTACGTGACAAAACCTATATCCCCTCGCCGCTTTGTTGTGCGAGGGGATTATAATCTGATCTGGCTAGTTTTTGAATAGAATCATCCATGTCCACCTTATCTGCAAGTTTCTAGAAGATCCGATCAAAGTCAAAGTTATGCTGACAAAGTCAAGCATAGGCTTTTTCAGCAATCCAGGGAACGTAACTCAAAAATAAATGATCCAATCTGGCGAGTTTTCAAACTTGTCCGAGATTTTATGTCCACCTTAGTTGCACGTTTCAGGAAGTTCTGATCAAAACTAAACGAGTTATGGTGATGACAAAGTCTATCAGAGGCTTTATCAGCAAACAAGGGGATGTAACTCTATGATTAATGATCAAATCTGGCCAGATTTTGAATTTATCCGACATTTTATCGATGCCCGCATTATCTGCAAGTTTCAGGAAGATCTGATCAAAACTGAATGAATTATGCTGATGACAAAGTAGAACAGAGGCTTTTTCAGCAATCACGGGGAAATAACTCTAAGATTAATCATAAAATCTGACCAGTTTTCGAAATTTTTCGAGATTTTATCTATGTCCACCTTGTCTGCAAGTTTCAGGAACATCCGAACAAAACTGAACGAGTTAGGCTGATGACAAAGTCAAACAGAGGCTTTTTGCAGCAATTAAGGGGACGTAAATCTAAGAGCTGTGATCCGATCTGGCCAGTGTTTGATCTTGTCCGAGATTTTATTCATGTCCACCTTATCTGCAAGTTTCAGGAAGATCTGATCAAAACTGAATGAATTATACTGATGTCGAAGTCAAACAAAGGCTTTTTCAGCAATCAAGGGGACGTAAGTCTAAAAGTAATGATCCGATCTGATCAGTTTGTGAACCTGTCCGAGATTCTCTCCATGTCCATCGTATCTGCAAGTTTCAGGAACATCCAATCAAAACAGAATGAGTTACGCTGATGACATAGTCAAACAGAAGCTTTTTACAGCAATCAAGGGAACGTAACTCTAAGATCAATAATCCGATCTACCCAGTTTTCGAACTTGTCTGATATTTCATCCATGTCAATCTTATGTGCAAGTTTCAGGAACATCCAATCAAAACTGAAGGAGTTATGGTGATGACAAACATTTTCCCTTTGTAAGTCTATGGAAACTTGTGGTTGCCATTGCAATCAAAGTTTTCTTTGGATTTTCGTTAAAAGCTTATGCCCTCAATCCCCCACCAAAGGCATGCTACAGATGAGAAATGACTAAGATTACCCTGCAATCTGTGGAGATATAACTGGTCAAAGGTGCTGACGTACGACGGATGACGGACGGACCGCTATACTATAAGCTCTCCTGGAGCCTTCGGCACAGGCGAGCTAAAAAGCATTGAACAGAACCAATATTATGCAAAAATTTCAGTTTAAGTCGGACAGGAGACCTCTTGAAAAAAATATTCGTCGCTTTGATAAGGCCCTTACTTGAATATAGGCATATACTATGGGATAACTGCACCGAATACGAAAACTAAGAAATTCAGCAAATTCAAATTAAGGCAGCGCGAATAGGCACAGGAACAACTAAACTGGTATCTTGTAATGCCCTGTATCAAGAAACTAGCTGGGTTACGCTTGAGTTTGTGTTGAGGTTTTACGGCCCAGTCAACCCAAAGGGGTCATGTCGAGCGCGGTCAGTTTACCTAACCACACGTGTACTGGGCAGGCAGTCCTCTAAGCGGTTAACCAGTATTGTGCATATTCTTTCGCCAGAAACTGACAACTGCCCTTCTTGAATCAGCGGAAGGGAGAGACTGACCGTAGAAAATAGTTCATGATCAATCTCCACGAAAGAATGTTGCCGACCTCGAACGGGGTTGAACCCGTGACCTCCTGGTCTCCAGTCGGACGGCGCATCCAACTGAGCCACCGAGGCCGGCAGGGTTACGCTTGAAAAGAGATGGGAAATCATAAACTCGTCATGTTCTATAAAATGTTTAATGACTTAATTCCGTCTTTCTTTCCGCTTTAGTGTCTCAGTCAGTTAATGATCTATCCCATTACAGCCTCCGAAATGCAGACAACTTACGATCTATTCACGCTGGAACTAATCTAAATTATCAGTCCTTTCTGCATTCTGTTGTAAGGGAATGAAACAACTTGCCAGATGAAGCAAAATGTTTAAGGTCGTTTACCTCTTTCAAGAATTATTTAAACCGTGACAGAACGTCTGTTCGAAAATATTTCTATACAGGTAATAGAAAAACTCAGATCTTGCATACAAGTCCTCGACCAAAATGTAGCAGCCTCAACAACGGCCCTTAGATAAAAACACTGCAAGTACTGCATCATGCTTCTCCACTGCACTTACATCAAACAAGTGCCATATTTCTTTTAAAAATAAAATGCGCTCTACATGTTACCTCATGTTGCTTTACATATTTGCAAGGCTTCAAGAAACTTTCTGAGCCCGTTTATAGGAAGGGCACAAGTATATGAATTGGATTACTGTTATAAATGCTCAAAGGGCGGTAACTCCAAAAGCAGATAATTCAGAGTTATAGTTAGTGTGGTTTGCACATTGTTTTATGGTGATATATATTTGCATAAAGTTTTCGGAAAATGTCTTGAACAGTTTTTTAAGTTACAGAGTGGATGCAAATATATATTCTAAAAATGACTATTTTCAAAGGGCCATAACTCCAAAATTTAGTTAACCAGAGTTATGGTTCTTGTGTTCTCATAATGCTATACATTTGTGTGAAGCTTCATTAAAATATCTGGAACGGTTTTTAACTTACAGAGCGGACACGAGAACATAGTAAAAATGGCTATTTTCAATATCTACTATTTTCAAAGGGCCGCAACACCAAAATAGGGTTAACTAGAGTTACGGTTTTTGTTTCCTGCATGTTGTCTCAGAGTCCTTTACATTTGTGAAAAATTTCATAATAATACAGAGCAGACACGAGTACGTAGTAGAAATGGCTATTTTCAATATCCACTGTGTTAAAAGGGCCGCAACACCAAAAGTAGGTAAACTAGAGTTACGGTTTTTGTGTTCTGCGTGCTGTCTCAGAGTCCTTTACATTTGTGAAAATTTCATAATAATACAGAGCAGACACGAGTACATAGTAGAAATGGCTATTTTCAATATCTACTGTCATCAAAGCGCTGCAACACCAAAAGTAGGTAAACTAGAGTTACGGTTTTTGTGTTCTGCATGTTGTCTCAGAGTCCTTTACATTTGTGAAAATTTCATAATAATACAGAGCAGACACGAGTACATAGTAGATATGGCTATTTTCAATATCTACTATCTTCAAATGGCCCCAACTCTAAATGTAGCTTAACTAGAGTTATGGAATTTTTGTTCTGCACGTTGTCATATAGTGCTTGACATTTGTGTGAAATTTCACTATTTACATTGTTGTTCGTTTTAAACCGCGCAGAGAAACGAACTCTTTACCGCTGTATCATCGTATTAAACAATATCGTTTAATCCTCTACTTTTTGGTGATGATCCATTATCATACACAACAAAGTTCTTATATTTGAAAAAGTCCAAAAATACAACGATTTCAACTGTTGAAGCTATTTGGAATTAAATGTTCTGTACATGCAAACTTTATATTAAATTTGATTGATTCTTTCAGATATTTGCCCGGGATACACTGTCCGTATTCCGTCATTTGCTATTATCAAAATCTCTTTAATGTCTTGTGCTAATCCTTAAGTGACTTCTATTACTGGCATAAGTATTGAGCATGTTATCAGCCATGGGCCTTACATTAATATTTGAGCTTATTATAAATCCCCAGTATTTTGTTCTCATTGCCCTTTATGTATTTGATATGTTTGTTTGTTTTGTTTTTTTTTGTTTTTTTTTTTGTTTTTTTTTTTGTTGTTGTTGTTGTTGTTGTTGTTGTTGTTGTTTTTTGTTTGTTTGTTTTTTTGTTTGTTTTTGTATCTTTAATTCACACTCACAAATTCAGATCCTTATTGTTTAACATATTTCCGTCACGATTTCATTACGAAAAAAGGTAAGAGAAAAGTCCATGGAGTGCCACAATCACAAACGGCAGCCCTTTCCAGACCCCAAGAGGAAGACGAAACCGACAATTCCAAATAAGCACAAATCAAACAAACGTACGAAAAGCACTAAGATTAGCTCTCTCTTCTCCAAGCGAGGTAATCGCAATACTAAAAGGACTGAAAAACACAAGAACAAAATGACACACGGAAAGACATACAACAAATCGCCTCGTAGAATAAACCACAAAGCAACAAAGAGTAAGACTAACACCGGGACCACCGCCTTAGAACGGTCAGTAGAGTAAACCACCGGGGGTTTAAAGCACTTTTACAGCTAGCTAACTTCACCCTGGGTCCTGATGCTACTTTTAATACAGAAACACATAAAAATTCGGTTCGCATAAAGGCTCCCAACTCAGTCAAAGCATCAAAGCGAAAACATAAAAATCAAATTAATCACTATGATAAACAAAGACGAGTACTCATGGCTAATTCTACTGTATGCCAGAGTAAATGAAAACCAATGGTTGAACCACGGCGGGCCAAGCCAAAGACATATCGTCAAGCCCCAACCCACTGGTTAAAGTTTTACGAAGAGGCCGTCATTGAGTCTGAGGCCCGAACCGCCGTCGTGCAATTAAAGAGTGAAGCATAGCCATCAACAATGATTGGGATGACAACTAGGCATGCAGTCTGCCGCATAATATCCAGGCTATAGCCAATTCTTTTATAGCGGTTAATAAGTTTTCTGAATTGCTCCGAAAAATTAGATTTACCTACAATTTTTCTAAATCTGTATACTAAGTCACCGTAAAATTCTGGTTCCGATATACCTTGTTGCAGAAGTGTTTTCAGACTGACGCTATATTTTTCTAACAAGGCACTGTGTCTGCGATAAAATTTCGAAAACGCCTTACGAAGTTTAACATAACGATAGCCCAGCCTAAGAAGTTTGGCAGTAAGGGCTTTATTACGGTAGTTAAAGTCATTAAGATTTGAAGAAGCTCTGGCGAATCTAATAAGTTGAGATATGTATACCCCATATGAGGTACGCCAGGGGACATCGCCATCCAGAAAAGGGAAATTGACTATATCAAAATCAAAATCGTCACATTTATCATAAATTTTGGTGGAAACTGTACCATTAGATATACATAGATTCAAATCCAAAAAAGGTGCCTCGGTATCGGAAGAATTCGCTCTATTTAATTGGAGTTCTGAAGGGTATATCCGGTCCACCATTTGGTCAAAGTAAATATTGTCAATATTTAATAAACCATCAAGGTATCTTGAAGTTGAATTGAAAGCCTCAATAATGTCAGCCTGATTTTCACGTGAGAGAGACTTCATGAAAACAAAAAAGAAACAAATCTGCAACAAGAGGAGCACAATTAGTTCGCATCGGAATACCAATAGTTTGCTTATAAAGTTTAGTTCCAAATCTAATAAAATATTATCCAAAAGATAAACAATGGCATCACAGACTTTTTGACACGACCATAAATTGTGATTATTATATACATCAGAAGTAAAAGAAAGCACATTCTTCGTTGCAAGCCAAATATTGGGTATTCTCCCGAATAAACGTTCGGTTAATTAAATCAATAAGTTTATCTTTTATAAGATAATGAGGTAACGTAGTATACAGTGTAGAAAAATCATATGTAGACAATTAAGAAGCCTGAAAGTTTTTAGATTTAAATTTATTAAGAACATCATTAGAATTTTTAATTGACCAAAAATAGTTAATTCCGTCCCTTTCGTAAACAGTATCATAGTATCTAATCCAATGTTTTTTAACAGCAGTAAGGCATGAAGTTAGCAGTTTGGACAAAACAGTAGTCGTACATGAACTAGAATTAGCAATGAAACGTGCTTTATAAGGTCGTTTATGAAGTTTCGGTAACCAATATAACGTAGGAAGTCTGTATTTCTTTTCTTTAATACTCACTGCAGACATAGCAGTAATATCGATAGAATGGGTAGTGACAACAGATCTCTCGTCAGTAGAAATCCGTTCATTTGTTTTGGTACTACCAAATTCTTGTATTAGAGTATTGATATAATAAAGTCGTCACACAACCACAACATTATTAGCAGCTTTATCAGCTGGAGCAAAAACATACTTCCTATGAAATTCTTGGATACCTTGTTTCAAATATCGAAAAGATGATTTAGGCTTAGGAGGGAGAAGATCGAGGTTATTAGAGTAAAATAACACACGTTCATCAATGATCTTAAAAATCTTTAATTTCCAATTATTTAAAGCATTAGACAACATGCTCTCGTTTACACCAACGCGTACAAAACACGCCTATTCAAATATATAGAAAATTTTACCTCTAAAAAACATAACATTTTCAGATATAAAAAAGTCTGATATTTTTCATACTTCTGCTCAAAACATAGATTGTGAGTACTCGATAGAACCGCCTCGGCAAGGCGGTTCTAACGAGTACCCACAATCCATGTTTTTGAGCATAAATAAGAAAAATAATGCATACCCCTGTAAACCCCAGTTTTACTATATAAAAATGGGGTTTAATGGGGTCAATATTATTTATTCATGTTTTCATAACTGCGATACTTAAGAAGAAACGTTAATAAATTGTCACACTTTCGGTCTGATCCTAGTTTCTTATGTGCTACAATATATATTTTATGGAATATTGGGAAATAAAATGATTATGTTTAAACAAAGAAGAGATCCTTCGAAGGAAGAATGGGAAAAAAGAGACTCTGTGTTACTGAGTCTGTGTGCTTTGTTTATGTATGCATGCATTTGTTCAGTCTCGCTGATGGTCTCCTAGACTAGGTTCTCTCAAATACCAACGTGCTCCTTTTATAGTCAAACTAGGATATATGCAAGTCTTATTGTACTACAGGGTCGAGAATTATTGAACTAGAGTGGGTATTTGCTCCTGGAATGCCGGGAATCCGTGTCAAGAGTATTGTTATGCCAGTAAGTCCACTCAGGCGGATGTTGAAAGCTTAGCTACTCGTGTTCTGAAAGTCGGCACTTCCTGTATTGCTGAGTTTAAGTGACTTCAAAAACCATTAAACTTTAAACACTTACACACATCCTTAGAAATTAATCACTGAAGTGCGTGTGAACCTTTGTAATCAAGTTACACTTATGTATCAGTGCAGTTTTAAATCTTATTTATTCAAAAGCGACGCATCAAAGTGATTCTCGTTCCATCCAATATCACCTGTCATTTAATTATCTGATTGCCGTCGCACATGAAAGATACCGCAAGCTTTGGTCTTTACCGACATCCCTTGCGCCGCGCTAGGGCAAAACCAGTCTTCATGTATACACACTCGTCTGAGCATGCGCGTCTTCTCGTTTCGACATGCGGAGTTTGCCAAGAACATATTCGGTACATGTTGGTTTGATGTCGCATTGCCACATTGCGCATGTCCGCATTCTGGGTTAGAATGCATTTAATAGACCACCTTAGTCAGACTTTGATGTGACCCTGCTTATGTGATAAATTAGTATCTGTAGACATAGGTTTTATAGGAATCATCTTGAATAGCACAAGAACAAACAAGAAAAAATATGCCATGACGAAAACACGCCTATATAATTTTGACCCCCTTAAAAGCCATTTATATATATATGAAAACGGGGGTTTACAGGGGTATACATTATTTTTCTAACTTCGCTAAAAATATCATAAATTGTGTGAAATATCAGAATTTTTTATCTAAAAATTTTCCCTTTTTGATTGTAAAATTTTCAATCTATTTAAATAGGCGTATTTTCGTAATGCTGAAAGATAAGAGAGGATTTGTTTAGGAGAAATATAATATGATGTTTCTAGGTCAGTATTCTCCAGTTCTCCATGAATATTAATTGAAAACATCACGAAAACATACCTATATAATTTTGACCCCCCTTAAACCCCACTTTTATATAGCAAAACTGGGGTTTACAGGGGTATACATTATTTTTCATATTTCTGCTCAAAAATAGATTGTGGGTACTCGTTAGAACCGCCTCGCCAAGGCGGTTCTAACGAGTACCCACAATCTATGTTTTGAGCAGAAGTATGAAAAATATTAGAATTTTTTTATCTGAAAATTTTCCTTTTTTGGTCGTAAAATTTTCAATATGTTTGAATAGGAGTGTTTTCGTAATGAGTTTCCATAAAAACATGTGGTACTCAGTAGTGGCGCCTCTAATGATCATCTACATTATATATTTCTATGGAGAACAAGAACTATTATTCCAAAATCATTACAAATAAATGCCTATTCAAACATATAGAAAACTTTACCTCCAAAAACCGAAAATTTTCAGATAAAAAATCCTGATAGTTTTCATATTTCTGCTCAAAATATAGATTGTGGGTACTCGTTAGAACCGCCTCGACAAGGCGGTTCTAACGAGTACCCACAATCTATGTTTTTGAGCAGAATTAAGGAAAATAATGCATACCCCTGTAAACGCCAGTTTTACTATATAAAAGTGGCGTTTAAGGGGGTCAAAATTATATAGGTATGTTTTCGTGATGTCATCACCGAATACCCATGTGTACAAGTTCTCTGAAGATATTATATTATAGATTATGCTAGAAAAGCAGATAATATAAATTACTTTTGTTATCATAACGTGGTGCCTCACTGTGGTGGTTCTGATGCATACCGTATTTATATTCGGACACCTTAATTCCTCACCCATAATACTCCTTAGTTTTCCTTATTTTTTTAATCTATTCGACTACCCTTTGATGTGTCGGTATATTGCTGCATGAGTCTGAAACAATGTAGACACTGATTAGACTCGGTGTGTCTTTCAGTTTCTATACACAGTGTTAAAAGGTAAGAACTAAATTGTCTGAAGGAAGGGGAAATTATCCTATGTACAAAAAACATCCGCTGTTAAGTCTACGTTTTGTACTGCTTAAAAGTGGTCGTATTCTGGCGGTCTTCATATTGAATATAGAATAAGAAAAAAAAACTTTTTTGGACTGGTCAACGACTGGTCTTAATAATGGACTCGCCTTTTCGAGTGGTCTAAAACCATTTATGCCTAGCGTCCCAAAACAGAGAACTTTGCAAACCATGTAGACTCTGTTTGAATTATATATAGGAACTCCTACAAAACATGGTAACAAAACAAATTAACATGGAATCCCTTCTATTGAAAATGGTACCATTGGAACAGGACCTATCCAAATCCAAACTGTTGACGTTAAGGAGACCACTCGGCATAAATGGATTAAAGGCGAAGTTTACTGTACATCCCAGCAGTCACACAACGTTGAAACAAACAACGTCGATTCAAGGTTGATTCAACGTCTTGCCTGTTGGGATGATACAAAACAAAAGAAGTAAGCTAGCAGACTCGGTTTAATTGTGTCAGTTGGTGAAGTATTATTGCGCTTTTCCGCCATTTATGACAAATGATAGACAATAGTTTTACATCCTGTTTGTCTCTTTCTGAAAAGGGGTCTATTCTAAAAGGAATTATAAACTAAAGTGCTAAATTATAAATCAAAATTGCAACAGACGATTTTTTATCATCTGGAAAAAATCAAACATTTAAGGAGACTGCAAGCACTTGATTGACTTTCCGAATTTTTTAGAAGGCTGACAAATTTTGTGACTTCATGTTGTTTTTTCTGCACTACAAATCCTTTTATGAAAGGTGTACAAAAAGCTGCTGTATGTTATTTCATGTTTTAAGGTACATGTTAAGTTTATCAAATTTCATTTTTAAGACAAAGAACAATAATTAATTGTGTGCACAGACCTGCCACTTTAAAGGCAAAATCACGATGCTTTTACCCTTTCCGAAACGAATTTATGAAATAACAATGAGAAAATTAACAAGAATTTCCGTTTACTCGAGCAATGAATGAAGGAAAAAAAAAAACGAGGAAGCTATTGTTCATAAATGCATTGCGCTACGCGCATCATGCATAGCAGTCTTGGTTCTTGTTGTTTTTATCATTCATGAGTGGATGACATGACAAAATACGAGTTTTTAATTAAAGGTACCTGATTCTAATCAAACCCAAATGAGAAGTTACTTTTTAGCTTTTAAATTGGCCATCGCAATTGCAATATAGGCTTGGCATTTGATGTAAATCGTCTGCCTTGCACGAAACGCCAAGTCAGATTTTCTCTGACATAATTATTATTATCATTACGAAAACACGCCTATTCAAATATATAGAAACTTTTGCTTCAAAAAACTAAAAAAAAAATAACATACAAAAACTTTGATATTTTTCATATTTCTGTTCTAAATATAGATTGTTGGTACTCGTTAGAACCGCCTCGCCGAGGCGGTTCTAACGAGTATCCACAATCTATGCTTTTGAGCAGAAATAAGAAAAATAATGTATACCCGTGTAAACCCCAGTTTTACTATATTAAAGTGGGGTTTAAAGGGGGTCAAAATTATATAGGCGTGTTTTCGTGATGAATAAAAAGAAAGTGACGTCTGCTAGAGTTTGGCTTACGCTTTAAAAGTTTACGAGTATACGGTGCATGTGTTTAATGATGTCTGATTTGTTATCTAAAGTGTGATCCTTTTCATTACTTACAGGATCGGTAGCAACGAAATCATGGGCTGTTGCGCTGTTGGTCCAAAATATTATGGCATTGGCAGAGACCATTGGTTTGAGATGTTAGAGAACCCTCGGAAACCGGTGGCACAGTGGTACAATCTCCAAGAACACGTGTATCTCCACGAAGAAACTGTCAACAGTAAAAGCTGTTTCCGTTATAGACAATCAACTACAGACTCCACATGCAGTGACGCAAGTGGTGCACACTGAAACATATCGTCATGAATTTCGATATCAACTATAAAACACTAAGTTGTTCTGTATCACTGATAGTCAGTCATTTATATACAGCTGAACTGTGATGGCTCGAACATGTTTGGGACCATTACGAAAACACGCCTATTCAAATATATAGCAAATTTCGCCTCCAAAAACTGAAAATATTCAGATAAAAAACTCTGATATTTTTCACATTTCTGCTCAAATCATAGATTGTGGGTACTCGTTAGAACCGCCTCGCCGAGGCGGTTCTAACGAGTACCGAGGCGGTTCTAACGAGTACCCACAATCTATGTTTTTGAGCAGAAATATGAAAAATAATGTATATCCCTGTAAGCCCCATTTTTACTATATAAAAGGGGGGTTTAAGGGGGTCAATTTTATATAGGCATGTTTTCGTAATGCCATCAAAAGTTGTTCTCCACTGAACAAATTTCCATGCTCCCAAAGATGTTCAAGCCATCGAAGTTCGAATGAACAATCGACTCTCGTTATCTCGAATTCTAAAGGACTGTCTAAAATACTTTGAGATATCCGTACTTCGACATATCAGATTTTCAGAATTGAGGATAAACTAATTCGATTAACCACATTTAACAAATATATGTGTAATTTGACTCCTGAAGATAAAGATATATTGAAAATATTGTGGAAAAGAGGAGAAATTGCTTCTCTTTTCCACAATATTTTTATCTGTTGTTAAATTTTCATGTTTAGGGAGGGATCAGATTTTCACTTCGAGATAAGCGGTTATTCGAGATAAGCGAGTTCGAGACAGCAAGAGTCAACTGTATATTGTTTGGAGTTTTACGGCGCAGTCAATACTGTTAAGGTCATGTTGAGCCTGTGAGTTAACCTACTCACAATCTTCCTGATCAGGCTCAGTCCTCTAAGCGGTTAACATTACGATAACAAGCCTATTCAAATATACTGAAAATTTTACCGTCAAAAAACGGAAAAAAATCAGATAAAAATTCTTATATTTTTCATATTTCTGCTCAAAAGATAGATTATGAGTACTCGTTAGAACCGCCTCGGCAAGGTTCTAACGAGTACCCACAATCTACGTTTTTGAGCAGAAATAAGAAAAATAAAATATACCCCTGTAAACACCAGTTTTACTATATAAAAGTAGGGTTTAAGGGAGTCAAAATTACATAGGCGTGTTTTCGTGATGACCAGTACTTGTGCACATACTTCGACAAGTAGCTGACAGTTCGACAAGTAGCTGGAGCCCGGCCAATTCAAAATAAACAAATACTTGTTTAATTTAGGCTATTATTATTTTTAGATGGTAAAACAAATGGTCAGATTGAAAACAGAATATAGATTTTCATTATACAGACATAAGAGTTAACCCAAGATTGTATATGAAGCCATTTCTTGAATCAAGGGAGAATACACTGCTTGACTTCCTAAAACTATGTTACAATAGTTCGTCCTGAAACTGTAAAAAATGCAATATATACGATTTTCTATGTCATTTACCTGGAGTTATGCAGAAATGAAATTAATTTTGAATTGCTAAACAGTGTTTACATACGTATTAAGCAATGTCCGGTAATCCTGTATACAAACAATCAGGGCCCGGTTGTTCAAAGCGTCGTTAGCTTAACGACGTCGTTAAGGGTCATTTCGTTAACTGTTTTAGCTGATTCAATACACAATATTCTGATATTTTTTGCTGAAAAAATGTGAGTAGCTTTTGCACTGCAAAAGCTACTCACATTTTTTCAGCAAAAAATTTCAACATATTTGCGTATCACTCGATGCAAATTTTAACGAATCGTTAACTAACGACGTCGTTAGCTTTGAACAACTGGGCCCTGATGTATAAATTTACGTTAAAGGTACAATGCTGTTTTTTTTTTTTTTTTTTTTTTTTTTTTTTGCATGTTTGTCTTCAACTGACCTATGTGTAATATGTACTGAAAGCAGCCATCACGAAAACATGCCTATATAATTTTCACCCCCTTAAACCCCACTTTTATAGAGTAAAACTGGGGTTTACAGGGGTATACATTATTTTTCTTATTTCTGCTAAAAACATAGATTATGGGTACTCGTTAGAACCGCCTCGGTGAGGCGGTTCTAACGGGTACCCACAATCTATGTTTAGAGCAGAAATATGAAAAATATCAGAATTTTTCATCTGAACATTTTCATTTTTTGGTGGTAAAATTTTCAGTATATTTGAATAGGCGTGTTTCCGTAATGGTTTTGCAGCTTCGTGTATACCAGGCTCGAAGACACGTATAAACTCATTTGTTTGCTTTCTTCCTTTCTTTTTTTTTTCCAAAATGTGATAAACATTTTAAATTAAAAATAATAAGTTTTGACTGTGCCAGAGGTTGCCGCAAGTTTTTTAATGCCCGAAAATGGTTCTCTGATATATTTTCTAATGGAGTCGCTTATGGTGCCACGTTGGTCTTATTTCACGTATGGTGCCACGTTGGTCTTATTTCGCGTATGGTGCCACGTTGATCTTATTTCGCTTATGGTGCCACGTTGGTGCCGGAAGCTTTCCGCTTGATTTGTAATTTCCATTCGGAGATTACATGTACAGATCTAGGTTTATAGATTTTAAATTTGTTTTGTACATTTTTATTTAAAATGTGTATATATTGTGGGGCCAGGGACGAAGAAATACGCTCTTTTCTGGATTTACGTTCGTTGTAATTGTATTTCTGAACACCTGCTGCGTTTGAAAAATATTTGCCCAAGGACTTCCCTGAGCTCTGTCAATTACGATCAGATTGTTCAATTAATATGAGCCAACGCACAACAAAACCTATAATTAGGCCTTTTGCGACCAGCGAAGACTCAGATCAGACTGCGCATTCGCGCAATCTGATCAGAGTCTTCGCTGATCGCATATGTCTTCTACAGCCTCCGGGCTATCCAAAGTAGGATAAATGAGAATTCTTTGCCATGCTGGGTGAATATACAGGCTAATCTGAGTCTTTGCTTGACACACAGGTCTTATTGTAGGTTTTATCGTGCGCAGGCTCATATAAAAAGTAAAGTTTGTCAAAGCAGCATTTTATCAGAACTGACGCTGGTTGCCAGGTTGAGCTAGTCTTATACATGTATCTAATCATATCTACATTCTTTTCGACATCGTTTGGGAAAATGTTTTCCTTATGTTGAACTGAAATTTATTCTCTTTGTCGTTTTTGTTTTTCTCCATGACTTTTACTAAGCTTTTTTCTTCTTTCCATCTTCCGATCAAGTACAGGGCCTACTCAGGACTATCGTCGCGCTGTGAAAAGAAATAATATTCTACATCACGAAAACATATATATAATTTTGACCCCTTAAACCCCACTTATAAATAGTAAAACTGGGGTTTACAGGGGTATACATTATGAACACGTGTTTCCATACGATGTCGAAAAGATAGTAATCATAATAGTAATCATAATGCATACTGTATTTACCCTCAATATTTGGACACCTTAACTGCTTACCATAATTGTATGAAAATTCGAACAATACCATTTTACTACCTGTTGATGTGCCTATAACTATTGGGCGAGTGACAATCAGTGTAGTTCTGATCAAATGATACATTATTATGTGTCTGATCTGGGTTTACACCGTTTACTTAGCCCGGTCTTCAGGATAAATACGGTAACACACGCAGAAATAACATTAACCTTAAAGTGTTAACAAGTATTTTTCACTAAAAGCTTGGTATACGTTTAGCACACAATGCGTGCTAAGCGTATAACCAAGCTTTTTATAAAAGCTAATACTTGGTTATATTATCGTTAACCAGACCATTAAAATTACCCATGCACAAGCCTATGACCTTTCATAAAGAGCTGCCGGAGGAATGGCAAACGATAAGAATGTCTATGCCCGTGGTCTAGTGGGCAAAGACAAACACGACCGCAGCAGATATTTTGATGTTTGATTTTTTTTTTTTTTTTTCACAATTTATCTGAATCTTCTTTCAAGACAATGCCAAATTACCGTATTTGCCCAAATTTTAGAATACCTTAACGGGAGGGGGGATACCTCAAGGGAGAAAAGTGTTAAAATTCCTTTTGTCTCACATCTGAAAAGGTGTCCACTCTAAAAGGAAAAAAATTCCCTCTCTTGGGCCTTATGAAAAGTGTTCTACCATAAATTTAAAGAATTTGCTCCCACGCGGAGCAATTTTTTCCCTTACAGAGTAGATCCTTTTCAGAAGGAGTTTGGTGCAACGGAAGCAAACAGCAAGTCATGAAAATTGTATCCCTTGCCGAAAATTTAGCAAGTGTATGAGGCCCCTATAACTCCTGACCATACTTATCTAACTTTTTGAAAAAGCATACTTTCCTATAGTACATTTACTTGTTGATATGTATAAAATCTGCCAGGATGTGTGGCAAACAGTCTAGACTTATATGACGCCGCCTGATCAAGGTCCATACCGTTTGCTTAGGCCAGTCTGTCCCAATATTAAGGGTACATGCGGTTCCCGCAAAGTTCCAGTAAGTGTCTGCGGGACAATTTGCACAAGTGTAAGCTTATCTTGTCAATTGACATCCAAAACTTGCGTCGAAATTTGTTGTGACATATCAAAGGAACGACAATTTCATATCTATTTCAAGATTTTTACTTTACAACATTACTGATTATGTTGGCTGTTTCGGTGTTTAATGTATCATAAATGAGACAGCAGTCATTTGGGGGAAATAAAAATGTGATAAAAGTGATAATAGTTGTCAGTAATAAAAGTAATTATACCCCAAATACAGTAAAATCCCAATGGCTCGAACATCTTTGGGGCCATGGAAATATATTCGAGACATGGGTAGTTCAAGCCACTGAGGGTTGATCAAGGTGCCAGGTTAAGAAGCAAACAGCGATTATGGATATTTTTTTAATTTTCTACACAATAATTGTATGTTGATAGTACTCATTAGAATCGCCTCGATGAGGCGATTCTAATGAATACACACAACATACAATGTCATGATAAAACAAAAAAAATGTCCCTAAATATTTGTTGTTGTTTTTTTTAGCTATCGAAAGAATTTCGTAGGGACTCAAATTCGAATTCGAATTAGCCATGGTAAACGAGCCATAGGTGTTCGAGGTATTGAGGTTCGACTGTATATGAGTTGATACCTAAGATAAGCCACAACCACAATGAACAACCTTTCTGAGACACCAAACGACACACGAGAAAAGAAGAACAAAGTAGGAACCGCCTTAGAAGGGTCAGTAGACAATTTACTGGGCTTTGAATCCATAACCCCTCTCAGCATTCTACGTAAATTTATATCGGGCCGTCATCGGCCCGTCAGGGTAGCTGACGGGCCGATGACGGCCCGATGTAGCTTTACGTAGAATGCTAGCTGGGACCACTCTAACAGCAAACCAGTTCTTTACCCTTAAAGCGCCAATCACAACAATTGTCGTCTGTCTTGTCATCTGGTTGTGATTTTAAAAGTCATTTTGCAAACAGTGTGGACCCAGATCAGACTGCTCCTAAAGAAGCAGTCTGATCTGGGTCCATACTGTTTGCCTGTATGCAAAAAAGTTTGTGGTTTGAAAAGTTTGCAAGAATATTCAGCAGACGACATAAACAGACGAGATTTTCAGATGCAGGTTTTCTTGGCGCTTTAAGGGTTAAACGTGTGCTCTTCTGGTGCTCTATTATTGTCCCCGCCTTTTTGATGAATTGTGAGGGGACATGGTATTCGGCTTTTCTTGGCTCGGGTGCGTGATTTGTAGACCGCCGCACCCTCTGACAGTATGTACCTTGTGTCCGTAACTCCTCCTATAGTTTTATGCCGATCGTTTTGAAACTAGACAGATGGTTTTATTATGGTCTGAAGCTGTGTATATTATTTTTATATAATCCTCAGAATAATATTAATTACCTTTTCCGCGTTTTGAAATAAGTTATTTTTTCAGGCACAGATATTATGAAAGTGTAAATGTGAGGTAATGGGTTCCTCGTGTCCGCAACACCTATAGTTTTGCCTTTTTTTTAAACTGTACAGATGGTTTTATCATGGTCTGAAGATGTGCATGTGATTTCGATATGATCATCAGATTGATATTTATTACTTTTGTCGCTCTTTTAAAGTTTGTCATTTTTCAAGCTCAGATACTATCAGTGTATAGGTAGTAGATACAGTAACTGTACATTGTGTCCACAACTCACCATACAGTTCAATGCCGAGCTTTGCTTAACTGTACAGGTGTTTTGGTCATGGTCTGAAGATATGCATGCGATTTGGGTAAAATCCTCAGACTGATGTTTATCACCTTTTTCCGCGTTTTGCACTGAATCAGTTTTTAGCATCACGAAAACACACCTATATAATTTTAACCCCCTTAAACCCCACTTTTATATAGTAAAACTTGGGTTTACAGGGGTATACATTAGTTTTCTTTTTTCTGCTCAAAACATAGATTGTCGGTACTCGTTAGAACCGCCTCATCGAGGCGGTTCTAACGAGTACCCACAATCTATGTTTTAAGCAGAAATATGACAGATATCAGATTTTTTTCTCTGAAAATTTTCATTTTTGGGTTGTAAAATTTCCAGTATATTTGAATAGGCATGTTTTCGTAATGGACTCAAACGCTACACGTATTAAAGTGTATAGGTAGTGAGTACCTTGTCCGAAACTCCTCCTTCAGTTAACTGCCGACCTCTGTGAAACTGTACAGCTATACGAGTTGTACTGTCTGAAGTTGTGCATGTGATATGGATATAATCTTCAGATTATTTTTTGTCACTTTTTCCGCGTTCTGAACATAATTATTTTTCAGGCTAAGATACTGTCAAAATGTACAGGTAGTGGGTAACTTGTGGTTGCAACTCCTCCTACAGTTTTATGTCGATCTTTCTTTTTTAATTGTACAGTGTCTTTGTCATGTAAGCATTCTTTATAAATCTATAGCGGGCCGCTATCGGCCCGTCAGGGTAACTGACGGGCCGATAACTGCCCGCTGTAGATTTATAAAGAATGCTAGCTGGGTTATTTTGGATAAACGAGAGGCGGTCGGAAAATATACAGATTGGTCACGATCCTGTCATTCCACAAACACATATTATACATGAGCGAACACAAATTTTATCGCCTATAACTCGGTCAATCTTTTTTCAATGAGAAGTGTGTATTCACGAAGTTTTGAGCACTTAAACATGGTAGATGTTAGAGCTACAATGGACTCTTAAGGCTGGGGGATCAGAAATCTGTAATTAAATTCCAGCTTTTAGAGAGTAAAAAACCTTGCCATATTTTTTCAAAAGTTACAGAAACGTTTTTTTTTTTTTTTGTTTTTTTTTTTGTTGTTTTTTTTTTTTTTTGTTGTTTTTTTTTTTTTTTTTTTTTTTTTTTTCTAAAGCCTGCATATCCCGTTCAACCATTTATAGCTGGGTTTCACAATTTAGAGATGGATGACAGAACATGCGCGAGGGACAAGCCTAGACTAGGGAGGTTTGCTGAGACAGTGACACCTACAATGGTGGAGAATATTAAGGTTTATGTCAACAAAGATCGCAGAGTGACATTGCAGGAGGTAGGTAACCAGTTTAGCAACGGTGGAGCGATTTCACACGAAAACTAGGTATGAGCCAGGTTAATGTTAGGTGGATGCAAAAACAGCTGACAAAAAAAAGTATCACCGGTGACTATAGCAAAAAAAATATTTTGGACGTTTCAACCATGATGAAAATAAGTTTTTTAACTACAGACGTCTCTTGTTGTCTCGAATTCTTAGGGACTCTTTGAAATACTTTGAGATATCCGTACCTTGACATTTCTGATTTGCAGAATTGAGCAAACAATACATCGAACAACCACATTGAACAAATGTATATGTAATTCGACCCCTGAAGTTAGAGATATATTGAAAATATTGTGGAAAAGAGGAGAAATTGCTCCTTAGGAGCAATTTCTTCTCTTTTCCACAATATTTTCTTACCAGTTGTTAGATTTTCATGTGTAAGCAGGGACCAGATTTTCACTTCGAGATAAGCAGTTATTCGAGATAAGCGAGGTCGAGATAACGAGGGTCAACTGTATATTGAATGTGGGTTTGTCATGCTGCACCTGAAGCAAGAGCCCAGCCAAAGCTGTGGAAACGAGCTGGTTCTCCATCTCCCAAGAATTTTAAGCTGTCTCCATCTACTGGCAAGGTTATGCTGGTTGCATTTTGGGATTCACATCGAATAATACTGGCTCGTTGCATGCCCAAAGGTCGAACTGTGACTGCTAGATGCATTCAAAAGTAATTTGAAAAAAAAAGCAAAGAAAAAAAATGAAAAAAAAAAAGTTGCATCCCATCCTAGCCCAGAATTTTTTTTTTTTTTTTTTTTTTTTTTTTTTTTTGCATGGCAATGCCCTCTCTCATGCTGCTTCATCTACCGTAGAACTTATCAACTCCTTCAAGTGGAAGTTGTTGTCCCACCCTCCGTACAGCCCAGACCTTGCCCCCTGCTACTTTTATTTGTTTCCAGAACGAAAAGATGCTCGCTAGAAATAAATATGAGACCAGGGCGGTTTTAACGTCTGTAAATCGGTACCTTAGCAGTGGGTCTACAGTATGGTTGTCAGAGGGAATGCAAAGGCTGCCATGGCGCCGGCAAAAGTGTATAGATATAAGTGGAGAATACTTTGAAAAAGAATGGAAGGATTCTTTTTTTTTTTTTGAAAAAAAAAAAAAAAAACGGTTTTTGAGATAGAGCAAAATATATCTGGGCCCAATTGTTTAAAGCATCGTTAGCTTAACGAGATCGTTAAGGATCCTTTCGTTAACTGTTTAAGCGGATTCAATGTACAATATTCTGATATTTTTTGCTAAAAAAATGTGAGTAGCTTTTGCTCACATTTTTCGGTAAAAAATTCAGCATATTTGCGTATTAGTCGATGTAAATTTTAACAAATCGTTAACTAACAACATCGTATAGCTTTGAACAACTGAGCCCTGGATATTTTCGTGACCGCTCCTAGTAATCCTTAAATTATTTTTGATAACTTTTCCCGTTTTGAACTTAATCATTTTTTTTTTCACGTTTCCGCATATTTACTTAAAGTAGTCATTTTTTCTAGCTCCAATACTATCAACCTGTATACACAGTAGGTACCTTTGGGGCATTTTAAAAAGGCGGGGGACACAGAGTCTCTGAATTTGCTTGTTATTATAAAATATGGTAGTTTAAAACTATTTCAAAATAATGTATAGCATTGAATATATGTATGAGCCGTGTCATGCGAAGATGTACATTCAGTTCAAATGGGGTGGGTGGGGGGTGAGTAGGCCCAGATCAGTCCGTGCTTCCACACAGTCTGGCCAGAGAGTTTGCTATTGATTAAACAGAATTAGTGGATACTTTATCGTATTATACTTAGCATTCTGGGACAGACCAGTCTAAGCAAAGAAAGTAAACGCGGTGTCTGCTCAGGGTCTGCAATGTTTGCCACACTTCCAGCAGTTTTAACCCTTGTCCTGCTGAACCCGGATATACCCTGCCTTTGCAAACAGTGAAGATCAAGTTCAGTTGGCTTCTGATGAAGCCAACTGATCTGGATCTGCACTGTTTGCCATTAAGTATGCGAATCTATATCAACAACCTTGATTAATTTATCTGATTGGCTGAAAATTAGAAATGGGTGTGGCTTCTTAATTTATTCAGCAGGACAAGGGTTAATACACACCAATAGATAGAAAAATGGATGTGTTTAATTTTAGACAAAACAAGTAGTGATGTCCCAGTATTTAGGGTAAATACAGTCAAGCGGCCTATAATAAACTCCCTGATCAGACTGTGTGTCTTTGCTAGCTGATCTGGACTTTACCTACTTATTCAGTAAAATGCCTTTATTAAAACATTCGAAAATAAGACACTCCGCTATTAAGACCAATCTCTGCCAGTCCAAATTGGGGTTTCTTTGTTATACATAGCTCCAGATAAAATGGATAATATTTTTTTTTATTAATTTTCCGTAAAAAATATGTATGGATACTCATTAAAAGCGCCTCATCGAGGCGCTTTTAATGAGTACCACAACATTTTTTTTTTTTTTTTTTTTTTTTATGGAGAAATAAGAAATATATCTGTACTTTTTGATTGAACAAAAGTACCTAATCTGGTGCTATGTTTTACATTCAGTACTAAGACCATCCCACAAATAAGACCACTTTTAGGTAGTACAAAGGTGGTCTTCATAGCGGAATTTTACTGTTAAATACCTGGAAACGTATTATCTTATGTAGGATCCATTATACGAATACATTTTATTTTTGTGGATTTTATCGATTAATACACGCCGGCGAATCAAACTGAATGGCTCTATGTTACATGTAATTGGTTAAGTTTGTGACTGATTCGCAAACGTTTACACAATGATATAATAAAACAATGCATTTCTTATTATTTCAACTCGGCCATATTAACAGTTTTTGAAATGGTTTACTTCAGAAGTCTACGCAGCGTAAGTAGTTGCGAGATGATTTTTGCTTAGTGGAAATATAAATGCCTTTCTGTATTTGCTGTCGACCAGTCAATAACAACAATTTAGTTTAAGCCTGTTTAGGTGGAATCACTATAGTGTAAAGCCATTTTACATCCCACAAATATATATATATATATATATATATATATATATATATATATATATATATATATGAAACGCATTATTTGAAAACGTATAAATCAACATAAATTTAAGGCATATCGTGTCGATAATGGGGTGATAATGAAACGGGATTCCAAGCCGGGACCTTGGGCCTTTGGGCCCTTGTTACCCGAAGTCAGGACCACTAACCTTTTTCGCCACATGAATGTTTATATTTTGTACATTAACAAATTATTCGTTTTGTATGTCTAAATACCCTTCGTAAATGTACATGATTACCACACGTTGTTATGACTGTTACCCTGTTCAAATTATTCGTTCTTACTTCAAAATAAACTTTTCGATTTTTTCTCTTATCTTACTTATTCTTTGTGTAAGACCATATTATTAAAACCGTTTAGGAGAGGTAATTACGAAGCGAACGCCGTAGCCTAGTCGTTATACCGTTTGACTCAGTCGTTAGCTTAACGAGCTCGTTAAGGGTCATTTCGTTAACTGTTTTAGCGAATTCAATATACAATATTCTGATATTCTTTGCTGAAAAATGTGAGTAGCTTTTGCACTGCAAAAGCTACTCACATTTTTCCAGCAAAAAATTTCAGCATATTTGCGTATCACTCGATTAAAATTTTAACGAATCGTTAACTAACGACGTCGTTAGCTTTGAACAACTGGGCCCAGGATACTACTTTGCGCATGGGCAGGATTATCTAAAACTTTGCATTTTGCGCATGTTCTAAGGCACTTTTCGTTTATTACTGTCCAGTTTTAACCCATTGTAGTCTGGAGACCTATAAAATCAAACAGTGCAGACCCCGATCAGATGCCGCAGAATGCGGCGTCTGATCTAGCCTCCACCTTTTGCACATAGTTCAATCACTTTTCTCTGGGATTATCTAAATCACATAGCCTGACATACCTAAAATCGAAATTAGAAGCTTCCATTATATATGTGGGAGAGTTCATTCAGTCTACAATGGGTCATTACGAAAACATGCCTATTCAAAAACATGTATATGGAAAATTTCACCTCCAAAAGCTGAAAATTTTCAGATAATGAACTCTGATATTTTTCAAATTTCTGCTCAAAACACAGATTGTGGGTACTTGTTAGAACGAGTACCCACAATCTATATTTTGGAGCAGAAATAAGAAAATAATGTATACCCCTGTAAACCCCAGTTTTACTATATAAAAGAGGGGTTTAAGGGGGTATAAATTATATAGGCGTGTTTTCGTGATGTTAAATGCGGCGAAAGGAGAGGATTGTTTCCTAGCTTTCAAGTGCTTTAGATCAAGACACGGTGGGATTTAATTTTCACTACCCCTACGACCGTTCACAATGTTATGAAGCACCTTTATCTTTGTCTTTAAATTCGTATTTATGTCCCTCCATCGGAGCTGAGGGCGGGGATATAATATTTTAGTGCGGTTTCTGTTGGAGTCACTAGGAAAAACCAAGTGGTGTCCATACGAAATGTTACAGACAGATCTGCTGACCGTCTTTTGGTCTTTCCCGAATTTTAAAGAATTTACACTTTTCAGTTGAGAAGTGACACAGGTCTATTCACTAATTAAGGGATGTCACACTTGTATTGATTTAAAGGGATGTCACACACAATATGCAGCCATTAAATCCAACTATATATAGATAGTATAATTTACCCGTACACTCCTAGCCCCATATTTCTCACCTTTTTGTGTACAAAAAGTGAGAAACGTAGGGTAAGACCAATTTTCAATTTTAATGAAATAATTTGAAAAAAAAAAATCTTTGGCATTACAGTAACTATTTTATAATGTTTTTATGAGATAAAATGGACATAACTTCACAAACAAATAAGGAAAATAGACGAGAAAAGGTAGTCTTGTGGGCAGTGAAAATTAGTATGAAGCTGACCACGTAATGAGTGATGCTAGCCATACATTCAGGCAGCGACATTAAAGACTTTGATAATAATGCGCAGTTTTATCTAGGCACTTTCCATGGAACGCAACAAAACTATCTACCCTTGATATAGATAAGACACGTTTCTCAACGGAAAAAGAATGATTTTTTTCTTATTTCACCATGAAAGCATGTTTTGGTACTCATTAGAAGCACCTCACAAGGCGCTTCTAATGAGTACCAACAAAATATGACCCAGTATCAAAATGGCGTGTGCGCCTAGCGAAGACTCAGATCAGCCTGGGCATCCGCCCAATCTGATCAATGTCTTCGCTGTCCGCATGAAGAAAGTTTGGGTCGTTAGCTACCCATTGAGTGCACGGCGAAGACTCTAATCAGACTGGGTGGATGCCCAGGCTGATCTGAGTCTTTGCTGGGCGCACATGCCATTTTGTAGGTTTTGTCATGCGCTGGCTCATTTGTTTTCATGGAGAACTGAGAAAAATATTTTGTGGATACCCTCTCTTATTTCGAGCTAATAATCCTGTACCTTTGTAGTTGCTTGTGATTAAAATGAGTCGCTGTCCGAAAACGAACCGTCGGGCATGGGCGCTTGACGATGATTCAACCAGCCTGCGCATCCACGTAGTCCGAGCAGTGTCTTCGTTGTCCGCATGAAGAACGTTTGGTTTAAACAGTATTTTATTTGACAATATAACAGTAATATGAGGTACTAACACATGGTGCAGGATCTGACAATAAGCCAAAGCTTGATAAGATCATTTCCTGCGTCATTGTGGAGCATACAGTATATATAGATGATGGCTGTGTCAAACAGAGAGAGAGAGAGAGAGAGAGAGAGAGAGAGATGAGTCATATTATGTGCCCCCACGGCAAAAGCGTTTCCTAATACATGTACATAAAGCTTATTTCCAAGAAAATTGGAGTGGCGATAGTTTGGTACTAGTCTCGGTTTCCTCAGGTAAACCGACCGGAATTAACAATGAACTCTTGCACTTGATTAAAAAGAGCTTCATTTTCTCCTTGCGTTTTATTGTCGATGCCGAAAAGAAAATCATGAGATGTGTAAGCGTTTATGTTATTGGGTAAGTATCTTGTTCTTGCGGCCGCATACCTAGGGCAGTTGAAGAAGAAGTGATGCGGGCTTTCGAAAGCTCCACACTAGCAGGAGGGATCGTCCACAATATTCTTCCTGAAGAGATGGGAGTTAAGCAAGCTGCAGTCCCTTCGCGTTCTTGAATGTAGTATCTGGCCTTTGCGTGAGCCGGTATTATAATAATTTGGCGGTTTTGATGTGTTTCTATTCAAACGAAATTTAAATGCCGCAATAGAGGTAGCTTCTTTTGTTTCGTCAGACAAACTAATCCATGCTCGAATAGTTGATGGGAAAAAAGAATTATAAAACAGGTTGGAATTAGCGTGAATCGTTTGAATGTCGTTTGAATTTCGAAGGTTGTATCTAGTAGTCTCCTGTATGAGAGAATGAGCAAGATCCACGAGATAATTTGGAGTAAAACCATTCAAAATCTTAAAGAAAATTGTCAGTTTGTGCTTGTTTCTACGGCTTTGAAGTGATTCCCAGCCTAATTCTGAGAATAGTTTCTCAATGCTGCAAAGTCTTGTGGCGCCAGTTATAATTCTCGCTGCTTCTATGTGGATCGATTTGAGTTGTTTCTTATTTTCAGCTGAGCAGTTGTCCCAGACGACATCATAATATTCGAGCAGTGGCCGTATAAAACTTACATATATTTGTTCTAATGATTTTCTGCTAACTCTAAACTTCAGTGTTCGCATGAGATTCAATCTTACCCAGGCTTTCGATGCGATTTCCTGAATATGATTGGACTACGTGCATGACTTCGACAAGATGAGACCAAGGTGCTTATGGCTATCTGTTTCGGGCAGCATTATGTTATTCATGAATAACGGTGGGTGCTGTGGAGGAAGCAGTTTACGAGATAGAACCATTGAGAAAGTTTTTCGTTCATGAAAGTTAACTAACCAGTTTGCTGCCCAGGTGCTAATGGTATCAAGATCAGTGTTGATAAGATTTGCAGCTATCTGGGCAGACTCTACTATTATGTACAGACTTGTATCGTCTGCGAACAACCGTATAGAACAGCCAATATTTTTCACTATATCATTTATGTATATAAAAAAAAGTAATGGTCCCAGAATAGACCCCTGAGGAACCCCGGCTTCAACAGAGGCCCAATCAGACGCTTGTCCATTATGTACGACGCGCTGCCTGCGTCCAGATAGATAACTCGAAAACCATTTGATCACCCTATCCGAGCATCCTATCCCGGATAATTTGTGTAAAAGACCCCTGTGCCAGACCCTATCGAAGGCTTTACTAATGTCGCAGAATACTGCCCTTACTTCTTTACCGCCATCTACTGCGTTACAGAATGTGTGGTATGTATGAAGTAGCTGATATGTAGTTGAGTCACCCGATACAAATCCAGATTGGAACGGAGTGAGAATTTGATTTTCTAACACATAATTACATATGCTTGTGAACGCATCAACGTTTGCATCTTGGCCCTGGATTAATCTAATTTTAAAAGTACATTAACACGATAGTAACAAGCTTTGACTTATAGACTATAAAAAAAAAAAAAAAAAAAAAAAAAAAAAAAAAAAACATTCAGAATACTAACGTTTAAAACATTTTGCAACACATCACGAAAACATGCCTATATAATACTGACCCCCTAAAACTCCATTTTATACAGTAAAACGGGTTTACAGGGGTATACATTATTTTTTTATTTCTGCTCAAAAACATAGATTGTGGGTACTAGTTAGAACGCGGTTAGAGGCAGTTCTGATGAGTACTACAATCTATGTTTTGAGCAGAAATATGAAAAATATCAGAGTTTTTATCTGAAAATGTTCAGTTTTTGGAGATTAAATTTTCTATATACTCGAATAGGCATTTTTTTCGTAATGAAGCCTTAGAGCTACTACCCTATTTGCCGTTGGTGTTTTTTTTTTTTTTTTTTTTTTTTTTTTTTTCGTACATTTGTAACTACATGTGGTTTGGTCAGATATATAATAGTAAAACTTCAATGACTAGAACACCGACGGCTGTTTTATACCGTGGAGGATTCAAACTTCTTTCCCCAGGAAATTCTCAAGAAAACAAATATTTGGGGATATTTTAGGAACATTTCCTTACTTTATTATAAAAATGTATATGTGTACTGATTAATCGAACAGACATCCCTAAATTACTCGTATACCCATTTAACTCCTGACCTGGCGCAATGATTAACCCTCAGTGCCTCGAACTACCTATGTCTGGAACAAATTTCCACGTCCCAAAGGTACTCGAACCATTGAATGGTTGTTTTTTTTGTTTGTTTTTTTTTTTTTTTTTTTTTTTTTGTTTCTTTCTTTTTAAATAAACTTATATATAGTGGTAACCAGCTAAGCAGAGAGACTCATAAAATATAACCATCTCAGCAGAGAAACTCATAGAATTATTCGGAAAAAGGAGCAGAGGGCGCAGTCAGCCTTAGATTTTTGCCATTAATTGGACTTCTTCGTATCATTTATATTGAAATTTGCATCGTACACCTAGAATATGTTTGTTTGAGGTTTTTACGGCCCAGTCAACTCAATGGGGTCATGCCGAGCGCGGTCAGTTCACCTAACCACACGTTTACTGGGCAGGCTTAGTCCTCTAAGCGGTTAACCAGTACTGTGCACGTTCTTTCGCCAGAAACTGACAATTGCCATTCAGGAGAGAATGACCGTAGAAAATATTTCATGATCAATCTCCACGAAAGAATGTTGCCGACCTCGGCGGGAGTTGAACCCGCGACCTCCTGGTCTCCAGTCGGACGGCGCATCCAACTGAGCCACCGAGGCCGGTATACCTAGAATTACACGGACCGCGCCATGCGAAAACGTGTCTCCGGGCGGCTGCGGACAGCGAATGCCCAGATCAGCCTGCGAATCCGCGCGGTCTGATCAGGGCCTTCACTGTCCACTAACAAAATCATTCGATACTACAGAATGTATAAAGAGAGGGAGCAAAGGCCCGGATGATACTTTGAACATGCGCGGGATGATCTGAATCTGTGCATTTTGCGCATGTTCGATGGCACCGTTTCACTTGATGCGGCCCAATTGTAGGGTGTCCTGGACCGCTATGAAACTAAGGCATGTTTTAGTGGTTGACTTTGATTTCGGCAAGTTTTCACTCGGGCGTGTCTTTTACTGACACTATCCCGATATTCTATTTCCGATGATGACGATAGACAGGGGTATGTCATTTCTCTTAGCGACACCCAAACTTGAGCCAGATCAAATGCCATGACATTATAGGAAAATGTTTCGGAGTTATACAGCACATTTTACGAATACAACTTTAACACGATTAGCTACCAATCATCGAAGCTGCTGAGACCACGGAGTGTCATTTAACCCTTTTCTTGCTGAACACGACATGCCCTGTCTTAGCAAACAGTGTAGATCCAGATCAGTTGGTTTCTGAAGCGGCCAACTAATCTGGATCTGCACTGTTTATCATTAAATATGTGAATTTCTATCAAAAACCCGCATCAAGTAATCTGATTGGCTAGAAATTAGAAGTGGGCGTGGCATCTTAATTTATTCAGCAAGGCAGGGGTTAATGCGAATCGTGAAAACAACTGAAGCAGGGTTACCTACCAGGCACGGAAGCTGCGGAGGCTACGGAGTGTCGTTTAATGTGAATCAATTAATTAATCAGTGTCACATATGATGCTTAAGCATGCTGGGTCATTTTTTCAGCAGACGCCCTATTGAAATATTTTTCACATTTTTCCCAGAAAACATGTTTTAACATTTCATACAAATTGTTTTCTATGGAGACAATAAGCCCAACGAAGATTCTAATCATTTATCCAATTTGATATATCCAAAATGTGTTCAGGGAAGATTCTGATCTGAATCTTCGCTGGGCGCACATGTCCAAAGGTTCGATTTCTAACTTTGAGGTTAAAATGTGTGAGCTGTGACGTCCCAATGCCTCTACGAAAAATTGATTTGTGACTGACAATATCTTGTCAGAAACCATTTGTCGTTTCCGTTCTTGTGTTTCGTTTTCAAATATTTACCGCAAAATTATTTTTATGACCAAAAATGGGTCTGACCTTTACAATTTCTATAGTAAGCTGGATTTTAGGATTTTTTTTTTATTTTATTTTCTTCACAGATTTAAATCATTGATTAAAATTTAAGATGAGGGACAGCAAATGATCAATGAAAATTTGCATGTCAGCATTGAAGATAAATTTAGGGGATAAAAATTTCCATTGAACTTAACGTTTAATAGGAAAATGACCACAGTCAGGGTAATGTAGCTTGTTCGCTGATAATTTAAACTGTGTACCGGTGTATAGAAATTTAAGACTGCCAACCTATAATTCTGCCTCATCACCCCCTTAAACCCCACTTTTATTTTGTAAAACTGGGGTTTACACGGGTATACATCATTTTTCTTATTACTGCTCAAAAACATAGAGTGTGGGTACTCGTTAGAACCGCCTCGCCGAGGCGGTTCTAACGAGTACCGACAATCTATGTTTTGAGCAGAAATATGAAAAATATCAGAATTTTTCATCTGAAACTTTCATTTTTTGGTGATAAAATTTTCATTATATTTGAACAGACATGTTCTTGTAATGTACTGTCCTTTCGACAGCTCTCGGAAAGACGTTTTTTGCTCGGCGTTTTGTTTTAAATGAAGCTACATGTATTTTGTTCTGATTCACCATATCTTAGAAACCATTTGTCTTTTCTGATTCCGTCTTTTCGTCTCAAATATTTACCGTAAAATTAGATTTACGGCCAAAGAATGGTCTTACCTATGCAAATTCTATAGTAAAGTGATTTTTTGGATTTTTTTGTCTGAGAAAATATTTTTATTTTTCTTTGCTGAATTTAAATTATTGATGCTTCACAACAATATTGTGAAAATTTCAGAAAAAAAAATAATAAGTGGAACTTATTGAAAATCTGCCTCCAAGTTACCTACCCTACAGATTTCTGTATAATTTGCATTCATTTTGGGAAAAAGTGAAAACATTTGATTTAAAAAAATTGACTAGAATAAAACTTTTTGGGCATAGGTATTTACGACAAATGGTTTTGTATATAAATCATGATAAAAGTTTGCAAATTTACCTCTTCTACAGCAAAGCAGCAAGCAAAGAATGACTTTCTGAAAGATGTCGAAAGCACGGGAGACAATTTCTCTATATAAAGCTTTTTTTTCCACACACCGATCGCTCTTTTGTGAGCAGTACCAGTATAATAGATCAGAAGGGGTTTAACCCTAACAGTGCATATGACAAATGCACAGCAGACATCCTGATTTCTTTTCACAGAGGATAATGCTTGCATTTCATGTGAATCGTGTGATGAACGGTCTACTAGTCACTAGTCGCGAATTTTGATTTTTCTATATTAATGATATAAGTGAAGATACCATCACAAAAACATACCTATATATTTTGACCCCCTTAAACCCCATGTTTATATAGTAAAACTGCGGTTTACAGGGGTATACATTATTTTTCTTATTTCTGCTCAAAAACATAGATGTAGGCTCCCCTAGGGACCCAGAGAAGGAGAAATGAGGTATAAATAATGACAAAACAAACGCAACACATCACGAAAATATACCTATATAATTTTGAACCGCTTAAACCCCACTATTATATAGTAAAACTGGGGTTTGCAGGGGTATACATTTTTTCTTATTTCTGCTCAAAAACATAGATTGTGGGTACTCGTTAGAACCGTCTCAGAGAGGCGGTTCTAACGAGTATCCAAAATCCATGCTTTGAGCAGAAATATGAAAAATATCAGAATTTGTATCTGAAAACATTCAGTTTTTGGTGTTGAAATTTTTAAATTATTTGAATAGGCGTGTTTTCGTAACGATATGAAACCACATACGCACAAAGAAAGAACTGTAACAAAGGCACCACCGTGTGACACCTGTGTAAATTGCAGTACAGAAGGAGAGGCCAGATACCTCGAGACACTGAAGTACAACTAGATGTAAATAGGTTTTTGCGAATGCGCAGTGAGATATGTCCCGGAGAGCTTTTCTAACGCTCCTCTTTACAAAAAACAAAAACTGTTGCTAAGCAAAGGGGCCCTTGTACAATGTAATACAGCGAAGGACAAGATCATTCTGCACGACCAGTATTATAAAGATCTTCCTAGTTGTCTATGTATACTTCAAAGTCTGTTAGCAGGCAACGGAGGTCTGAATCAGCCTGTTCATGAGCGCAGACTGGGCCAGACCTTCGTCGCCCACATATGACATAAGAACATTTATCACGCGCTGCGGATAATCAATTTTAATTGATAAGTATCGTTGTAAAATTTTAATGTTTTTACTTTTTTATTCGACCAGGAATACCTTTAGGGCAGATGGACGCCTACCTTAAGGGAAGATGGACGCCTATTTTTCCTTATAACAAGATTTCAAGTTTGTCAGTTTCATCTTGTGATGATCAACGAAGGACAAGATTTTAAGACATGGATTTTAAGTTTTTAGCCCCTTTAATCCTGATTTTCTTTAATGGACTTTCCGTCCTTGCATTTGGACAAGTCCATTGATGCAAATAGGGGGTTCAGTCTAAATAAATAACAGAATGACAAACAGTGTAGATCCTGATGAGACAGCCCATGAGCCGTCTCATCTGGATCTACACTGTATGCAAAGGTGTATATTTTCGTCTTCAGGGTTGAAAGTCTTTCTCCTGATCAATATTTTTATATTAGACATTTCAAGTGCTAATTTCGGTAAGTTTCAATTGTTTTATGAATTTATAATTCAAACACAACAACCTTTGTTTTTATTTATTTTTACCGCTTATTCTCCAAACCGATTTCTAAACAAAATGTAACTGTCCTTTCGACATCACTCAGGAAGACTGCCTTTGTTTGGCGTTTTGTTTAAAAAGAAAACATTTTGCTCTGGTTGACCATATCTTATCCAAGACCATTTGTCTTTTCTGTTTCAGTGGTTTCTTCTCAAACGATTACCATAAAATTAAATTTATGGTCAAAACTTGATTTGTTCTATGCACTTTCTATATATAGTAATATATTCGTTTGGAATTTTTGTCTAAGAAAATATTTTTTACTTTTTTGCTGATTTTTAAAACTCGATGTTTCACAACAATATTTTGAAAATTTAAAAAAAATGACAAAGAGAACTTATTTAAAATCTCTCTCTAGTTTGCCTATCCTATCGATACCTGCGTAATTTGAATTTATTTTACTGTGGGAAAAAGTGAAATCATTTGATGTTATTAAAGCCCAAGAATAGAATATATAGAGTTTATTCATTCTCCTATTTTAAATATGGAATTTATAAACCGATGGAGGTAAAAAAAAATCCGATAAAGAAACGAATGCTTCGCACTCGTTTCTTTATCGGATTTTTTTTTTACCTCCCGAGGTATTTTAAATATGGGATTTTAAATATTTTAAATATGGGATTTATAAACCAAATGAGGTAAAAAAAAAAATCCGATAAAGAAACGTGTGCTTCGCATTCGTTTCTTTATCGGATTTTTTTTACCTCCCGGGGTTTATAAATCCCATATTTAAAATAGGAGAAATGAATAAACTGTATATTACATGCATTTCGCCGCAATAGAGTACACCATTTAAGAGGCTTTTGTGGCAAGTCTAGTCTGCCAGTTTGTTTACGCTGTCATTTCTATTTTGGGTCGAGGTAGTAATAAATAATATATTTAGGATAGCTTTTGTTTTTATCCTAAATGATATTGACATCAGCGTCAAAATCCACAGGAGCTTGACGTTGGATAATTTATCCTTATAGGGCCTGTCCCTACGATTATGAAATAATCGAAGGACGGACACTTCAAGGCTGTCGATATTGTTTTCAGGTGAATACCATGACAACCTTTCAGTGTTCAATGGTTTTCTTATGCTCTTTCGGTATGTATTGTTACCATAAATCTTCCGCCGCAACTCGCTGTTTAAATTTTTTTGCTAATACGGAGGGAAATCCGTTGATGCGTCGAAAAGCTGTTTACACAGTTGCTGGATACGCCTCCATTTTGTTTTCCCACGGCCTGATACTCATCGCGCAATCTCATTGGTCAAAAATATGATCGTCACTGATTGGTTAAAAATAATAATAATAATAAACACACACATAAGGATTTGACAGCTGGGCGCGCACATTTGTCATTTTCGGCCTTTGTTGTTATCGCTAGAATAGGACACTCAAAATTTGAAAACATGTAAATTTCGATGAAACATGAAAAAAATCAGCTGTCGGGTGTTTACATTTTACGGTTTTGTCCAATAGAACGGTAGCGTTCATGCAGACCAATCAAATGGCTAGAAAAATTCGGCCCGAGTTAGAACACAAAAACAATAATGGCGGACGTATCCAGCAACTGTGTAAGGAGCAAATTTAAACAAAATATCGGTTTACAATGCAATAAACAATTCTTTTCATCTATCATCGGCGGCGGAAGATAAATGGTAAATTTATTGATTTCGACATCGAAGCATTAAACCTAAACGCCGAATTCTTATTGAAACTTTCTTCAAAAATAAATCGAGTTTAGCGAAGAGTGTCCGTCCTTCGATTATTTCATAATCGTAGGGACAGGCCCTATAAGTAGAAATTATCCAACGTCAAGCTCCAGTGTCAAAATCTAGGCTGTTCATATGTTACAAAAAAAGTAGTTCCGGTTAAAGAGATTTATTTCCCCGGCTAAGAGGAAATATTTCTTCTTAGAAAACAAGGAAAATACCAGCTTTATGTCTGGTAGAAATCATGGTATTTTTTGGTTATGCATGTAATATATAGTTTTGTGCATAGGTAGCTACAACAAATGTGTATCTGTTTCATTCTTATTACTGTTTTCTTAATACAAACACTTATTGAATTGTTTATTTATTATTTATCTATTTATTTTCATTTTTTTTTACTTTTTCTTTATTCTTATTTCTTTTTTTATTCTATATTTTTGTGTGTGTTTTGTCAACTATTTAATTTTTCCTTCTTACATGAAATAAACCACAACATTTTGCCTTGATCTGTGAAACAATCTGCCTTCAAGTCAACAACGAAATATACACCGTAGAGGAGAAGAACTCTATAAGTATTTATATGCTTTCGTTCTAATCCTATATCGTTTGTATGTCAGATTTGTTACTTTGTTGTACTTGTGTTATGCAATAAAATATGTTTAAACCAACAAATGGGTTTGCATTAGATAATGACAAAAGTTTGCAAACTTATTTGATTTAGTTTAGCGCTGAGCAAAAAATGACTCTCTCATAGATGTCGAAAGCAAACTAGCTTGAAAACACTTCTGTGCCAATGAAATATCGGAACCCGAGTTTTACAGTTACCTAGTTTTTAGATTTAAGAAGCTCTTTTGATAACAACAAAAAAAGTACCCGTTGTAAAAGGATGTACTTTAACTTGGATATTATGCGATACACTTCATGCTTAGTTATTCAGCGAACCTGCTTTTCTCTTTAACTGGACAACGGAGGGTCCGGTACCAGACTTTATGTAGATGCTTACCTAAACTTTTAGTTGACGCCTTATTTTTTGTCTTTGTTCGGCCACTCTAAGGTTAAACAAAAGAATTTCTTTATAATTCTTGCTGCCAGTGTATTCGGTGTTTGCAACGCGCCCTCATCCATGTTTCATTACAGTGATTTAACCCATTAAAGACTGAATAAACTCTCCCACACCATATATTAGAAGAATCCATTTTCGATTTTAGGAAAAATGGTTGAACTATTTGCAAACAGTGGAGACCCTGATCAGACGCCACGTTCTGCGGTGTCTGATTTGGTTCTGCACTGTTGGACAGGTACCCGTTTAGGGGTCTCCAATCTTCAATGGATTAACTGGATTTACACGTTGTTGTTTTCCTACGATGTTTCACTAACTGCGTTAGGGAACCTCCTTGCGAGCCGAACATCATTTGTGTATCATTTTCAACATTTGAACTCAATATACATAGATTCCCTTCTACATCAATGTTTAGTTGGCGTAATTCTGTGGCAATATTTACTCGTCTGTATTCAGTGCTTACCGTCTACCTCAATTATTAGTTGCCATTGATAAAATATATATCAACAGCCATACATAAAAGGGTTTTAAGCAATTATTCTATGTTGCTGTTGTTGTTTTTGTTGTTGTTGTTGTTGTTGTTTTACCTGTTGTAGACTGAATGAACTCCCCAACACTATATATTGGAAGAGTCTAATTTTGATTTTATGGATGTCAGGCTATGTGATTTAGATATTCCTAGAGAAAAAATGGTTGAACTATTTGCAAACAGTGGAGACCCTGATCAGACACCGCGTTCTGCGGCGTCTGATCTGGGTCTGCTCTGTTTGCCAATTACCCTTTTAGGGGTCTCCAGACTACAATGGGTTCAAGGCATACACTTCAGACTTGCATTGTGTATTTGTGAGACTATCATTCGCAGGGATTTTGGTAATGTGTACAAATGTTGGCCCATATTTTGATGGAACTTTAGTGTATAGTTTATTTACGCAGCGTACTTTTGAATGCATGAACGTGTAGGGACGTGGGGATGGCTCTAAAATTGGGTGGAGGGTTTCAAAATTTTCTTGTAACTTTAACTTTTGCGACGCATGAATTAGCCACAGAGGATGTGTGGGTCTTGATTTGCATTTTGCTTGACATTATTTGGTACTAAGTGCACTTTTTGTTATCTGTCTATTTCTTTTTGCTTTGTTGAGCTTGTGTATCAGATACAAATCATCAAGGTACCTCTTTTTTTCTCTTTACTACACTCTATTAGGAACTTCTGATGCAAGTGTCTCAAATGTTTTGACGTTGGTCAAGTCTAGAGAAAAAAATCCATTTGTTGCATACTCCTAAAATGAAAGAATGTCTCAGCATGTATCACTCACCATCTCAGTTATCAGTTCAGGTTCTCATTGAATTTCCGAAATTGTCTCGTCTTGGACATTTGCTATACCATTTAACCAATAAATTTTGCAAAATAATTTTACCAAAATGATATCATTTTGGTCATTTTTGTAAAATTATTCCGCAAATATATCAAATACCATAATATAAAATGGAATTTTCTTCTTCTTCTTTTTTTGTTGTTGTTTTTTTATTGAATTTTTTTTTTTTTTTTTTTTTTTAATTATTATTTTTTTCAAGCAATGTGTTGAAAATTTCGGTATAAAGATATTTCATGACTGTGTTTAAAAAACTCAAAATTGTCCAATCAAATGCGCTAAACTAGTGTAAAATACGATCGACTCTTGTTATCTCCTATTATGTCCGAGAGACTCTCTGAAATACTTTGAGATATCCGTGCCTCGACATATCAGTTTTGCGGAATTGAGGAAAAATATATTGAACAACCACATTTAACAAATAAATACGTAATATGACTCCTTAAGTTAGAGATAAATTGAACATATTGTGGAAAAGAGAAGAAAATGCAAGAGTAATTTCTCCTTTTTTTCCACAATATTTAGTTACTTGTTGTAAGGTTTTCCATGTTAAATCAGGAACCAGATTCTCACTTCGAGATAAGCAGTTATTCGAGATAAGCGAATTCGAGATAACCAGAGTCGACTGTAGCATAGCAAGTGGCTAGGAAAAGACACGATCACAGAATCACGAAAACACGCCTATATAATTTTGACCCCCTTGAACCCCACTTTCATACAAAAAAACTGGGGTTGACATGAGTTAACATTAATTTTATTATTTCTGCTCAAAAATAGATTGTGGATACTTGTTAGAACCGCCTCACCGAGGCGGTTCTAACAAGTACATGTACTCGCAATCTATGTTTTGAGCAGAAATATGAAAACTACCAGAATTTTTCATCTGAAAGTTTTCATTATCAATAAAAAACCAGCCTAACTTATTTTTGGGTGAGATCGATCTCTTCTATTTCAATGTAATTGCCCTCTAGAATGATGCGCTTGGACCAACGGTGTTCAAGTGCCATCAACCCAGATCTGAAGAAGCCAGGGTCCTTGTCTCCGACCCACTCCGCAACTGCCGCCACGACTTCTTTGTTGGACCGGAAATGACGTCCACGGATATCCTTTTTCAAGTTCGGGAATAGAAAATAGTCACTAGGAGCTAAGTTCAGAGAATAGGTGGAATGCGGTATTAGCTCGTACACATTCCGCTCAACAGCATCCATTGCAAATTTTTCAAGTGTGGTCTCTCGCATTGTCCTGTTGGAGCAGAATCCCTTTGGAGAGTTTACCTCGCTCGGCGTTTTTCACGGATAACAATTCTCAGTTAGTCGAGCAAATTTGCATAATACGCACCTGTTATTGTACTTTTCTTTGCTAGAAAGTCCAACATAATAACGTCTTGTGCATCCCAAAATACAGTTGCCATCACCTTGCCAGCAGAGGGTTGCGTTTTGAACTTCTTTGGCCTCGGAGAACCCGGCCCTACACTCTGGCGACTAAGCTTTATTCTCTGGCTCATAATAATGGACCCAGGTCTCATCTACAGTCACCAGACGTGAAAGGAAATCATCTTCCTTTGACCTAAACCGCTTCAACAATGCTCTTTATACTGATGCTCTGGTTGCCATTTGCTCGTCGCTAAGGGATTTTGGGACCCAACGGGCTGTTATCTTTTGCATACCCAAGCGATCATGTAAAGTTGTTGAAACGCTACCATGTGAAATGTGTAATGCATTCGCTATTTCTTCCACCTTAATTCGCCTATCAGAGAACACCAGATCCCGTACTTTGTTACACATTTCTTCATCGGTGGCATCTGATGGGCGTCCAGACCTGGTTTCATCTTCTAAAGACGTTCTACTGCGTTTGAATTCCCCAACTCAGTATTTATCTTTTGCATACGATGGTCAACTCGCAATGTATTTCCTGACCTGTTTTCCCTTTCAAATACAAGTACCAAATTAAAGCACGGTACTCAACTTTTGACGAAAAAGCTTACTTTTGCATTGCTAGCCATGTTTGACATTCAATATCTTATGAGTGAATGACACGATAAGGGTGAAATTTTGCCCTCAGGCCCAAAACATGTATTGAAACAAGGCATGAAAATCTTGGGTGTCTCGGTCAATTGGAAATGGGATAGGCTGGTTACTTATTGACTTGCCCTTGTATTTGAATATGCGTCTTTTTGTAATGAGCCTCAAATATATCGGTCTCTTTGAATGGAATGCAAAACTTTTAGAAGGACCTTAGCCGTTACAAAGCTGCTGGACTTGATCAGTTGAAGCCCCTAGTTCTTCAAAATTTCAGAGATGTGACTGACCCAGTCCTTCAGGTTATATTATAGACGTCCTTTGACATGGAGAAGGTAACAAAGGATTGGAGTACTGCCTTTGTCTGCCCGCTTTTCAATGAAGGAGACACTAGTGTGGCGTCCTGCTACAAGTCTATCTCACTGACTAGTTTTCTATGCAGTTCTAAAGCATATCGTTTCTACGAACTCGGTTTTCCTCCCACATGGATAACCACAATTTGCTGTACGACCTTCAGCATGGATATCGAAGCAAACAGTCATGCGAAACTCAACTTGTTACTCTCTTTGGAGAGCTGATGAGGAACTCCACAGCAGGTAGCCAGACTGACCTTGTCCTGCTTGACTTCTCTAAAGCCTTTGACAAGGTCAGTCACCAGAAAAAAAAACTGCTTAAACTCCACAAATAAGGAATAAGAGGGCCCGTCCTAATTTGGATACAGGCATATTTCTCGAACAAAACTCAGACAGGTGTCTTCAAAAATGAACACCCAAACACAGTTCCGATCATATCACGGGCTCCCCAAGAATCTGTCTATGGCCCCTTTCTATTTCTGATCTGTATTAACTAATCTGAAAGAACAAAATCTAAGGCGCAGTTGTTTGCCGACGGCACGACCATCTACTTTACAGTTTCCAACTTGAAAGCAGGACCTTGATCACCTCAATGAATAGGAAGGAACGTCAGTGGGATATTGAGTTCAATCCCAGCAAATGTGTCGTCATACACATACAGTCGAACTTCGATGGCTCGAACCCCTTTGGGACCATGAAAATTTGTTCGAGACAGCGGTAGTTCGAGCCACGGAGGGTTAGCATTAGTGCCATACCAGGAGGCATAATGAAGATAATTCTGGGATATCTTTTCGGTGTTCTATATTATAAACGTATGTTGTGTGTACTCATTAGAATCGCCTCATCGAGGCGATTCTAATGAGTGCACACAGCATACATTTGCAAGATAAAAGAAGAAAATCTCCCTACATTATCTGTATATCGTATTTGGAAGAAATTCCTGCGGACTCAAGAACGTGTTCGACTCATCCATGGTAAACGAGCCATCGGGGTTTGAGCCATTAAAGTTCTTCTGTAACAAGGTCTAGAACTCCAGTCCCAAGTCAGTTACAAGCTACAAGTATTTGGAGATCAGCAACAATCTATCCTTCAATAAACGCATACAGAACATAACCTCCTCTTCAAGTCGATCGTGTCTTTCTGAAGAGAAATATTAGATCCCAAAACCTAGACATATGAGAATGGCATACAAGACGCTAGTCCATCTATTGGTGGAATACCCCTCCCCAGTATTGAGCTCACACCAAGCCAACACTGATAAACTTGAGATGGTGCAGTGTCGAGCTTCCAGGTAGACACTACATAATTATTCATCCTATGCAAGTGTCACAGAGATGCTTCAGTCCCTTAGCTGGAGATCTCTCAAGCATACATGATCCGACTGCCGACTATGCTTTTTTCACAAGATCGTTTATGGTCTTGTAGCTGTCGAACAGCCACCGTTTGTTATGCACCCTATGGGACACCTCAAGAACTCATATGCCCTGTCTTATCGCAAGATTCGTACTTTGGATTGTTACAAATACTCGTTCTACCCCCTCACAATCGTAAAATAGCATTGGCTGTCGCCAAGCATTGCATTACTGCCCACATTTGATTCCTTTAACACGGCAGTGCGCACGGTCGGCCATCCAGTGCTTTAAATGCTGGTACGTTGTTTTTATTCTTTGAGCTTTCACTGTCAGTCTGTTTCTGACTTGTCATTTTTTATTTTACCTGTATTTACGTGTCTTATCGTAACTTTGTATTTTTAATATTTCCACTAACATCGCACTGAAGCGCACCTGCACGTAACCACCGCGAGGGGGTAATGCAGTATAAATAGATATAATGTTTACTCAGGTTCGCTTGTCCAAATATTAGGGTAGAAACGGTATAAATAGATATAATGTTTACTCTGGTTCGCTTGTCCAAATATTATGGTATAAACGGTGTATTGTATCATTGTGTCCGAACTTTTGATTGATTGATTGTTCGATTTATTGATTGAGTGATTGATTGATTGATTGACCAAGTCTTTGTATCAACATAAAATCACTGTATATGACAAATGGTGCTGTGAAACAAGGACAATGCGGAGAAAAATACAACAACCAATAATGATTTAACCAAAATTTGCATTCGTATGGAAGCCCTAGAGGGACATCTAACTTCATGACTTCTGACTTCTAACATTCAACTTCCGACTTCTAACTTCCAACTTCTCACTTCGACTTCTAACTTCCGACTTCTAACTTTCAGCTTCTTACTTCCGCCTTCTAACTTCACGACTTCTTACTTCTAACTTCATGACTTCTTACTTCTGACTTCATAACTTCCGATTTTTAACTTCCAATTTCTTACTTCCGACTTCTAACTTCACGACTTCTGACTTCTAACTTCATGACCTGTTTTCTTACTTCTAATTTCATGACTTCTGACTTCCGACTTCTTACTTCTAACTTCTGACTTCCACTTTCTGACATTTTACTTCAAACTGATGGAAACCGCCATCTTGATTAAGGATTGTTGACGGTTTCAGGTGCTGAATACATGATTACATGTCTATTTGTTGAATGCCTATTAATCTAAAAAATGTTGTCTCTATGTCAATGTTTAATCCATGTTATATTCCCCGGAAAAGTACGTACCTTTTTTCAGATCTAGGTGATAGTAAACAGGTGAAAAAAAAAACGACCCTGCATTTTAGCAGACGAAATTTGAAGCTACATGTACACCAGGGTCCAGGTGTTCAAAGCTAACGATATCGTTCGTTAACGATCCGTTAAAATTTACATCGAGTGATACGCAAATATGCTGAAATTTTTTGCTGAAAAAATATGAGTAGCTTTTGCAGTGCAAAAGCTACTCACATTTTTTCAGCAAAAAAATATCAGAATATTGTGTATTGAATCCGCTAAAACAGTTAACGAAATGACCCTTAACAAGCACGTTAAGCTAACGACGCTTTGAACAAATGGGCCCTGGACGCTCCTTTCCTTTCTGGCGTGGATATCGAACCCGGGGCCTTGAGAACCATATAGGCCGCTGGCCAGCAATGATTTACCTCCCTCCCACCCCAAAGAGGGTGGGGGGCGGGGAATTTTGTAGGCTATGTTTATCTTAAAGCCTTTTATCTTGCAAGTATTTTGCAGCATGTTAGCCATCTGGCGATTGAGGTGTTACCGAGTATCAGCCTGTTACATTCGTTATCCCTATAAAACGAATAATAGGAAATTATTAAACCTATAAGAATTGGAGCAAAAGTAATTATATGTTCCACCTAAATATATAAAGCTAAAGAACAGTCCACTAGCTACAAAATGTGATGTTTGAAACTTCTTTTTTGGCCTTACATGGCGTTACGCATGTTACATTTTCTAATGTACCCTTAAGAAATGAGTCTTTTAACTGATATAGTTCATTTTCATAGATTGCACTTTGCCTCTGTGACCATAAGATTGTAATTTCTGATAAGGTATTTTAATACCCTTTCCAAAGCTGCAAACTTTATTTCTCTAGATTTTATACCTTGTAAGTTATTGGCTGTTAAGCAAAGTCACCCCGCTGTGAAATGTAACATTGAAAAAATCGTTTTCACATAATATCACACCAGATGCAGCCTAGAATTTGTACAAATAAAGTAAATCCTCTTCGTATCCATCACATGCATAGAAATTTGAAATTTGAAGTTGAAATTAAAAAGTCGGAAGTAAGAAGTTGGAAGTCCGAAGTCATGAAGTTAGAAGTAAGAAGTCATGAAGTAAGAAGTCGTGGAGTTAGAGAAGTTAGAGGTAGGAAGTCAGAAGTAAGAAGTCGTGAAGTTGGAAGTCGGAAGTAAGACGGTCATTATCGAACAGCTCAATGGTCCCATTGTGCCTAACATTTGGGAGTTTTTACACAAGGAGGGAAACCTACGTCATAGCGAGCTCGCTGCCGCATGTGGCCGAAGGCCGGATGTGGCGAAGGCCTGCGCGAGCAAGTTCTGTGGTACAGCAAACGTATAACCAAACCGAAAATAAACATTTTGTTCGCAGTTTGTCGGGTTCCCAATTAATGTGGCAGATAGATTTGTATTTGCCTGGACCAACTGGGAAAATCCGGTACCAGAATCCAGTACCAAACTTTAGCGGTATAGCTTGGGTCTTATACTTTGATTTTTTTTTTTTTTTTTTTTTTTTTTTTTTTTGGGGTGGGGGGGGGAGGGGCTTTAATGTCATACAATTATACTGTAACTGCAAAATGTGGTTTTACAAAGCATAGTGCATTGCGAGCTTGCCTATAGGCATTGCCTATGTTTCATATTACAAAGCAGTGAAAAAAAGACTATAGACCCCGTTCAAATCGGTTACTTGTTTTTATTATTATTATTTTCGTTGTTAATGGTTAAATGAAACAGTCTTAAGATCCCGTGCAGTACCAATTTCCAAGCCTACATTCAAAGACAATTGACCCACCAGTGCTGTCAGTGCTTTTATTGTTTCTTTTGCTCAACACAGATGCTGAGACTTGCTATAAAAGAGAATGCACGACTTGCTATGACGAAGTGATGATGCTCGACTTAGATGGGACAGGAGGGGTTACTGGCAATCTGCCAACCGGTATCACAGTAGAACAAGCACCTACAAGCCAAACCGGTGTCTCTATGCCTTGTAGTAAGACAGCGCTTTTAAAGGTACCGTACGGTATTTATCTTAAATATTGGAACACTCAGTGACTGACAGAAATTTAAGCTGTAAATAGACACATGTTATTTTTCCTATTTTTCACAGACAACAGAGACTCATGCGGATAGGCAGGCTGATCTGTGCTTTCGCTGGGTGAACACGCAATCTTGCAGGAAATGCTATGTCCTGGCTTATTTGTCAATTACAAATCATTTTTTCATCACGAAAACATGCCTATATAATTTTGACCCCCTTAAACCCCGCTTTTATATAGAAAAACTGGGGTTTACAGGGGTATACATTATATTTCTAATTTCTGCTCAAAAACATAGATTGTGGGTATTCGTTAGAACCGCCTCGCCGAGGCGGTTCAAACGAGTACCCACAATCTATGTTTTGAGCAGAAATATGAGAAATACCAGAGTTTTTTATCTGAAAATTTTCAGTTTTGGAAGGTGACATTTTCTATATATTTGAATAGGCGTGTTTTCGTAATGTTTTCCATTTAGAATAAAACGCCAAGCTAAAAGATGTCTACAGTACAGTAAGAATCTTATTAACCGCAACGTCAGACAACGTACCTGCGGATATATGCGCCCAGCGAAGATTCACCTCAGGCTGATTATTCGCGCAATCTGATCTGATGGTCAGAATTTTCAATGGGCGCATTTTTGGTAGCCAAGTATGCAAAGTTTGTAGTTATTTTCCGTACGTCCATACGCGCGTATGTCACATTCTTAACCAGAGTCATGACTTGGGTACTTTTACGCCAGGAAGTAGAAATTTGGTATGCTACTTACCCAGATCTAAACCTTCAACTCTGTACTAGAGTTGCTCCTGGGAAATGCCCTGGGTGAGACTAGGGGTCAATGTTTAAGTTTACATTCAAGTTTGCATTCAAGTTTACATTCATTTCTCTTTGAGGGCATAACTTAAAAGCTCCATATTCCTCAAAAATAGACATTGTATTATCCATTAAAGGCTTAATAAATTCATATATGGTATTAATGCAATCATAAAATATAGCACCTGACAGCGTAATTTCAGTTAGTCCCTTTTTCTTGAAATGAAATTATTTTTTATCGTATATCTGAATAAATGTTGCCAAGAATTATTTAGAGATACAATAAAAAAATCATTTCTTTTTTTATCCAGTTCAAAAACGAGAGACTAACTGAAATTTTACAGGCTGTCAGGTGTCACATTTTATGATTGTATTAATACCATATATCAATTCTTTAAAGCTTTCTTTGTTTAAAAAAAAAATGTCTATTTTTAGGAATACGGAGCCTTTAAGTACCTTTTATGCTAGGAAGTTGAAATTTTGTATGCTTCTTACCTAGACCTAAACTTTTAACTCTGGGCTAGAGTTGCTCCTTGATCATGCCCTGTAGTGTGGTTAGGAGTCAAAAAGTAAAACAGGTCAAACTTGAGTACCTTTTGTACAGTCAACTCTCAGTATCTCGAATTCTAAGGGACTCTATTAAATACTTCGAGATATCCGTACCTCGACATATAAGATTTGCAGAGTTGAGGAAATTTTTTTTCGAACAACCACATTTAACAAATATATATGTAATTGGACTCTTGAAGTTTGAGATATATTAAAAATATTGTGGAAAAGAGGAGAAATTGCTCCTTAGGAGCAATTTCTCCTCTTTTCCACAATATTTTTGCCTGTTGTTAGATGTTCTTGTTTCGGTAGGGACCAGATTTTCACTTTGAGATAAGCGGTTATTCGAGATAAGCGAGTTCGAGATAACGAGAGTCAACTGTACTTGGAAATTGAATTTTGTATGCTACTTAGGTCATAACATGGGTATCTTTTATGCTAGGAAGTTGAAATTTGGTATGCTACTTACCATTAAGAGAACACGCCTATTCAAATATATAGACAATTTCACCTCCGAAAACTGAAACTTTTCAGATAAAAAACAGATATTTTTCTTATTTCTGCTCAAAACAAAGATTGTGGGTACTCGTTAGAACCGCCTCGAGGAGGCGGTTCTAACGAGTACCCACAATCTATGTTTTTGAGCAGGAATAAGAAAAATAATATATACCCCTGTAAACCCCAGTTTTACTATATAAAAGTGGGGTTGCAGGGGGTCAATATTATATATGCGTGTTTTCGTGATGCCCAGACCTAAACCTTTAACTCTTATGCTAAGTTGCCCTGGGCCATGCCACGGGATGGAGCTAATGGTACAAAGTGTATAACAGATCACACAAGTTGAAACTGGTATGCTACTTACACCCAGACCTAAACCTTTAACTCTGTGCTAGAGTTCCCCTGGGTCATACCCTGTAGTGGATCTAGGGGTCAAAATGTATAACGGGTCAGATTTTACATTGACATTTATATCCGCGTTTCTCTTAGAGGTCATACTTGGGTGCCTTTTAAACTAGGAAGTTGAAATTTGGTATGCTTTCCTAGACCTACTCCTTTAATTCTGTGCTAAATTTGCGATTGAGTCTTGCCTGTAGATAGAGCTGTGGTTACAAAGGGCAAGCTAATTCGTGTACTTTGGATACATGTCTAGTATGTTCAAGTTTTTCAAAAGTTCATATCTCAACGACCTCTTATCAGAAAGCATCAATATTTGGACCATAGGTACCTGGAGGGTCAGCCTTTATTCCAGGGTCTGTACCTCTGGGTGGGACTAAAGGTCAAAATCAAGGACACCTGTAAAAAGTGTTATTGTTTTGTTTTGGTTGTTTTTCTACTTTTCTGTTATATAAAACAACTTTGACAGAATATGGTCACACATCAGTTAATCTTCTGATATTGACTTGTGGATCATAGATTCAAGGTCAGCATGACCTATATTCCATGGTCCAGTAATTTCGCCTTATATCCTGAAGAGGTTTTACGGTCAAGTGATTTGCCTTATATCTTGAAGAGTATTTTATGTTAAACACCATACTTTATGATTATGAATCAGTATGACCTGAACTTTGACTTAAAAAATGTAAGTCAGAGTGACCTATATTTTATGGTCCAGTGATTTTGCCCGCTATCTTGAAGCGTACTTGACATATAAATATCATACGTTTTGATAATGAGTCAGTAGGACCCAAAGTTTTACATCAAAACAAGTGTAGGTCACAGTGTCCTACATTTCACTGTCCAGTAATTTTACTTGATATCTTGAAGAGTATTTGATGTGTGGATGTCATACTTATGGATTATGATTCAGTATGACCCAAAGTTTGTCTTCAAAATAAATGTAGGTCACAGTGACCTATTTTTACGGTCCAGTGATTTTACCTTATGTCTTCAAAAGTGTTTGATTTATAACCATCATACTTTTTGATTGTGAATCAGTATGACCCGAGGTCTGACCTCAAAAATAAATATAGGTCACAGTGATCTACATTTCACTGTCCAGTAATTTTGCCCTATATCTTGATGGGTTTTTTATGTATGAACATCATACTTATATATTATGAGTCAGTATGACCCGAAGTTTGACCTAATAATAAATGTAGGTCCTACATATCACAGTCCAGTAATTTTGTTATATATCTTGAAGAGTATTTGATGTATGAACATCATACTTATGATTTATGAGTCAGTATTACCCGAGGTTTGACACTAAACAAAATGTAGGTTACAGTGACCTACATTTCTAGCTCCAGTGATATTGCATTAGATCTTGAAGATTATTTGGTGTATGAACATCAAACTGATGGATTATATGACCCGAAGTTGGTCAGATTTTAGATTGACATTTACATCTGCGTTTCTTTTGGAGGTCATCTCACGGGTACCTTATATGTTAGGGAGTTGAAATTTTGTATGATATTTACCCACACCTAAATCTTCAACACTGTGCTAGAGTTGACCTTATGTCTTGCCCTGAGGTAGGACTAGGGGTCAGAATGTATAATAAGGAAGATTGTGCCTTTGAAAAATAGTTGCCATATGAGCCAATGGCGGGGCATTTGTGTACGTTGCACACATATCTAGTTTTTTCATGGGGACAGCGAAGACTTTGATCAGAACTGTGTGGATGCGCAGGCTGATTTGAGTCTTCGTTGAGCGCATATGTCAGAAGGTATGTTTTCTAACGCTGCGGTCTTACATTACGAAAATACGCCTTATCAAATATATAGAAAATTTTACCTCCAAAAACATAAAATTTTCAGATAAAAAAAATTCTAATATTTTTCTCGGTGAGGCGGTTCTAACGAGTACCCACAATCTATGTTTTTGAGCAGAAATAAGAAAAATAATGCATACCCCTGTAAACCCCAGTTTTACTATATAAAAGTGGGGTTTAAGGGGGTCTAAATTATATAGGCGTGTTTTCGTGATGTACTAATTAAAACCTCTGCTACCCATTACGAAAATACGTCTATTCAAATATATGGAAAATTTCACCACCAAAAACTGAAAGTTTTCAGACAAAAATTCTGATATTTTTCATATTTCTGCTCAAAACATATATTGTGGGTACTCGTTAGAACCGCCTCGCCGAGGCGGTTCTAACGAGTACCCATAATCTATGTTTTTGAGCAGAAATAAGAAAAATAATGTATACCCCTGTAAACTCCAGTTTTACTATATAAAAGTAGGTTTTAAGGGGATGAAAATTATATAGGTATGTTTCCGTGATGCGTTTAACAAGGACAGTTGTAGGGTTACCTTATATACTGCATACTCCTCTCTACTCTCGCATTTTTTTCAGAAAGCGTGTGTGTGTGTGTGTGTGTGTGTGTGTGTGTGTGTGTGTGTGTGTGTGTGTGTTTTGTTTTTTTTAAGCGTGACGCTTTACTCTGAAGAAGTACATTTGCAAATACAGATGAACCTCAATAGCTCGAACACCGATGGCTCGTTTACCATGGCTAATTCGAACTCGTTTTTGAGTCCCTACCAAATTCTTCCAATAGCTCAAGAAAACGAATAATTTGGGAAATTTTCTTATTTTATCGTGCAATTGTATGTGGTGTGTACTTATTAGAATCGTCTCATCGAGACGATTCTAATGAGGAATACTCAACATACAATTATTGTGTAGAAAATCGGAAAAAAATCCCTAAATTATTGTATTGGATTCCTGACCTTGCGCCATGATTTACCCTCAGTGGCTCGAACTACCCATGTCTCGAACAACTTGCTATGTTCCAAAAGATGTTCGAGTTATTGTAAGTCGACTTTATTTGCCATGATTCAATGCATTTTTTTTTTTTTTTTTTTTTTTTGTCGTAACTTGCACTGAATATAAAATGATGCTCAGCGATTTTATAAATATTTGAAAATTTCCATTTTCTCACAGTAAAAATGGATACAGATTACAAGTTCCACAAATTCAAAAATTCCGAAATTTATACTTTGTTGTTATGGAACATATAATTTTAAATCATTAAGGTCAATCAGAATTTTTTCTAAAAGAATTTTTCTAACAATTCAATTTGGTTTAAACTTTATTTCATTTGTATAACATGTACAGATATATAGAAATATGAAACTCATGATACACACATTATACAAAAGGGATCCAGAAGAAAGTCTAAGATTTATTTGAATCTGTATCCCATATCTGCAATAACTCTATACTATTTAACAATTTCGTGATCATGTCAATTTAGATCATCCTTACAATTCAAGTTATTAAACTTAAGCTGCACTAAGTATCTAAATAAAAATGGGGCTCCACGGGGAATGGAGTTCAAATTCTTTTTTCCATGTTGAAGAGAGGTCTTCTAAGAATGAAAGAAAGAGAGAGAGAAAGAACGAAAGAACAGCCAAAGTCGAGTCTCGCGGTCATCAACAATTTTATCTTAAAACCAGCCAATTAAATAATCAAGCACCCTCTTACTCATCAAGAGATTTCAACAATGATATAATATATATACATATATGTATATACACACATTTACACACATACATACATATATGTATATATAACAATTCAATTTTTAAGCAGTTGTATAAGTTTGACCCATTTTTTTATCCTAAAATTAATTTTACGATAAACAGTTGAAACCAAACCACAGAAACTGAAAACGCAAATGGTTCCTGATAAGAAATTTTCAATCACAAAAATAATTAATCAAATTGGCTATATAGAATATAACGCTAAGCGAAAAACATTTCTGAAGGCTGTCGAATGCACGTTAGGTATTCGGAGACAGAGCTGAACGATTTTTTTTTTCGCCTGGCGCTTTATATGCGTACGTAATGAGCTGTACGTCTATGGGCTCGTTTCATATGAATGATCAGTTATGTAAGAGCCTCTATTTACCAAATCTGCTATAAGAAACAAGTTGTCATTGTCATAAATATATTGTTTGTTTTTAATATAATTATTTATTTCTTTTCATACAAACGATCACATGTGCTGTGATAGGACGAAAAAATGATACTATTTCGAAAACACGCCTATCCAAATATATTGAAAATTTCACCACCAAAAAAACTGAAAGATTTAAGATAAAAATTCTGATATTTTTCATATTTCTGCTCAAAACATAGATTGTGGGTACTCCTTAGAATCGCCTCGCAGAAGCGGTTCTAACAAGTACCCACAATCTGTTTTGAGCAGAAATAAGAAAAATAATGTATACCCCTGTAAACCCCAGTTTTACTATATATAAAGTGGGGTTTAATGGGGTCAAAATTATATAGGTATGTTTTCGTGATGCCATTATGAAAAATGACACCCGATATTATTTTGTCGTACGTTACGAAAAAATTGATAGCATATTTTCATAAGTGCAATTTTACCGGGTATCATTTTCGTCGGCGTATCGGTTTTTCGTCGTATCAATACCGAATTGCTTAATTGTCTCTTTACTCGAATTTAGGTCCACTTTGAACCACCTGATTCACCTGACTGTCTCAATATATTGCGAGTTGACCTAACATTCGGATCAAGTCGAAAATCACGCATGTTTAATTTTGGTGACAGCATATCGAATGATGGCTATAGTAAGTAATTATCTACCATACTGGCCTTGCCTGGCAAAAATGTATCTTCGAGCATGCGCAAAATGCATAGATTCGGATTCATCCAATGTATGCGCAAAGTCATATCCGGGCATTTGCCCTCCATTGATATATCATCACGAAAACACGCCTATATGATTTTGACCGCCTTAAACCCTACTTTTAGTAAAGTAAGTATAGTAAAACTGGGGTTAACGGGGGTATACATTATTTTTCTAATTTTGCTAAAAAATATAGATTGTGGGTACTCGTTAGAACCGCCTCGCCGAGGCGGTTCTAACGAGTACCCACAATCTCTGTTTTGAGCAGAAATATGAAAAATATCAGATTTTTTATTTAAATATTTTCTTTTTTTTTATTGTAAAATTATAATATATTTGAATAGGCGTGCTTTAGTAATGTTCTATACTGTCCACTGATTCTGTAAGCAGACAGTGGAGACCCTGATCAGACTGTGCGCATTTGCAGAATGATTTAGGCGTTTGCTGTTTGCATACGCCTGAAGACACGTTTGCGCATGGCGGGGCCCGTATAATGTTTACTTCAGTGACTCGAACACTGACTGCTTATTTACCGTAACTAATTAGAACCCGTTTTTGAGACCATACGAAGTTCTTGTAATGGTTCAAGAAAACAAATATTTAGATATATTTTAGAAAATAAAATCTTATTTGATCATTATAATGTACGCTTCGTGTACTCATAAGAATCGCCCCATCGCGGCGATTCTAATATGTACGCTCGTAACACCATTATTTTATAGAAGCTTGAAAAGACATCCCTAAATTGTCCCCATTGTCCTCCTGAACTGGTACTAAGATTAATCCTTAGTGCTGGTATTCTCATGACGAGAACTAAATACCATGGTTCCGAAGATGTTCTAGCCATTTATAGTTTAGTAGTGGTTATGATTAGAAGCAGTCAGAAGATATTAGAAGCAGTACAGGGGTCAACATTATTGTTCTTAATTTGCTAAAAATATAGATTGTGGGTACTCGTTAGAACCGCCTCGCCGATGCGGTTCTAACGAGTACCCACAATTTCTGTTTTAGCAGGAATATGAAAAATGTCGGGAATTTTCATCTGAAAATCATAGTTTAATTTTTTGGTCGTAAAATTTTCAGTGTATTGTTTAGGCGTGTTTTCGTAACGTTGACTACTCTGCTTGTAACATCTTTTTTTCTATTTATTTATTTTATGCATTATTATTTTTTTTTTTTTATTATTATTATTATTTTATTTTATTTTGTTTTGTTTGTTTGTTTGTTTGTTTGTTTTTGCCTGGCGCTTTACATAGAATATAAACCTTTCAACCCTAAATACTGGGACAAATAACTACGCAAGCAGTGTATAGCCGGATGAGTCGACTCAAAATGAGCCGTCTGATAAGGACCTACATTGTTTGCCATCTTGTGAATGATCAAGTTGATCCGGATCAAACTGCGTTCACACTAGCAACCAAGTTGATCCACATCAAGTTGCGTTCACACTATGGACTAAATTGATCCAAAGTAATTTGATCTCCATCAAGTTGATCCGGATCAAATTTGTGTTCACGCTGATATTGCGTTCACATTGCTGCAACGTCATCACGAAAACATGCCTATATAATTTTGACCCCCTTAAACCCCACTTTTATATAGTAAAACTGGGGTTTACAGGGGTATACATTATTTTTGCTATTTCTTCTCAAAACATAGATTGTGGGTACTCGTTAGAACCGCCTCACTGAGGCGGTTCTAACGAGTACCCACAATCTATGTTTTGAGCAGAAATATGAAAAATAACAGAATTTTTATCTGAAAATTTTCAATTTTTTTGGTGGTAAAATTTTCAGTATATTTGAATAGGCGTGTTTACGTAATGGTAAATTTGATCCGCATCAACATGATCCGGATCAATTTGATCTGGATCAAGTTGCCCATACTGTCAACGCAACTTGATATGGATCATCTTGATCCTCATCAAATTAGTCCTACATGTAATGAGAACGCAATTTGATGCGGATCAGTTTGGTCCGGATCAACTTGATCCGTATCGAATTGATCCGGATTACGTATATAGTGTGACTGTATTAAGAATAATTGACGTGTCTAAATTCAAAGGTGAAAGAGTCCATTTCAGAAACTCAAAGATGAAAGGGTTATCATACATGTACCTTTTAGACAACATTTTCATTAGATTTGGCACTACGTTACACAGACACATCGTGGGAATTCCTATGGGAACTATTGCTCCTCTTGTAGCAAATTTGCTTTTGTTTGTTATGAAAGAGATTTTATGATGTATCTCTCTGATGATACACAAGCTCATATTATTGAAGCTTTTAATTCAACTTCTAGTTATTTGGAGGACCCTTTGGATATCGACAATCCGTATTGTAAAAGACCGGTCACTTAAATTTATTCTAATGAATTGCAATTTAACAAAGCTAATTCTACTGATACCGAAACTGATTTACGTTTATTAATTTCTAACGGTTTTGTTTCATCTAAAATTTATAATAACGCGATCATTTTGATTTTGACATTGTTAATCTCCCGTTTTTGCACGGCGATGGTCCTCGTGTCCCTTCTAATGGTGTTTACATTTCTAAACTAATTCGGTTTGCTAGAATAGTTAGTCATGTGATTGACTTCAACGAAAGGGGTATAACATTAATGTCTTAAAACAGTCTGTTTGCTTAACGGTTGACCCAGTCACGGGACATATTTGCTTAACTCTTTTATTGCACGCCGGTGGGTTGGGGTTCAGACGATGTGATGGCTCCGACTTAGAAACTATTTAAATGGTCTTGGCCGGATTTTTTTTTTTTTTTTTTTTTTTTTTTTTTTTTTATGTCTGTTTCTTTGTTCACCGGGGTTCAACTGGCTGTTTTCTTTTGCCTCAGAATTCCAGTGGTGTTGTTTGACACCCCAAAGATCTCCAAAAGTCTCAACACGTTGTTTCTGTTGAATCCTCATCTTTGCTTCATTATAGACCTTATCTAAGATTTATCTGTTGCCCGTAATGATTCATGGATGTTAGAAGACCTCCACACGAACGAACAAACATGTTTTTACCACTATGGAAGCTGAAGGCGAGATTGGGATCCCGAAGCTAAGGGCGAGGTTGGGATTCCATAAAACTAACTTAAGCCTACTTCCGCCCCCCCCTCCCCCCCCCCCCCCCCCACACACACACACACACACAACTACGCTTCAGTAATTCATTACTGACTGTACCAAAAGGTGGTACGTTAATTGTTAACTTTTTGTTAACTGTTATGTACAGTGTTTTACTTTCCAATGGCAGAGAAATGGCTCTGATTAGCCTGTGTGAATGCGCAGGTTTATCGCCTTCTTCGCTGGGCGCAGATGCAATTTTGTAGAAAAAGCTGGTCTCCGGTTTATTTATGAAAAGACACGGCAATTTATACAGTGAATGGCAACATCATTTGGCCGTGCCAAGGGGAAAAAGTGTCTTCGAATATGTGCAAAATGCACGGATTCAGATTTACACCGCGCATGCGCAAAGTTTCATTCTGGCATGTGCTCTCAAGTAATGCAGTCTGCAGAGTCCACTTGATTCTATTAGCGGACAGCAAAAGCCATGATGAGACTGCACGGATGCGCTGGCTGATCTGAGCTTTCACTGTCCGCATATGCCCGAAGACACGTTTTAGGATGGTGCGGCCCCTCTGCAAAATTACTACTGTCCTTTTGACATCTCTCGGAAAGACTTTTTTTGCTTGGCGTTTTATTTTAAATGAAAAATTTTGTTCTGATTGACCATACCTTATCAGAAACCATTTGTATTTGTATTTTTCTGTTTCTGTGTTTTGTTCTCAAATTTTTACAGTAAAATAAAATTTACGACCAAAAATTGGTCTGGCCTATGCAATTCTATAGTAAAGTGATGTTCTGGATTTTTTATTTATTTTTTTTTTTTTTTTTTTTTTTTTTTTTTGTCTCAGAAATAGTTTTCATTTTTTCTTTCCTGGAATTAAATTATTGATGTTTCACAACAATATTGTGAAACTTTCAGAAAAAATTGAACAAGCGGAACTTGTTGAAAATCTGCCTCCAAGTTACTTACCCTACATATTTCAACGTAATTTGCATTCATTCTACGCCCGTTTTGAAAAAAAAAATAAATACGGTCATACTATGGCATGACGCTGTCCTTCCGTAAACATTCTTGTACGCTCCATAACTCAGTAACCGTTCAGGATATCTTCATGAAACTTTATAGAAATATGTATTAGGTCATAACGATGTGTCGCGCACAAGATTAATAATCCTTTCTTAGTTTCCAAGTTATGACCCTTTGATTATTTTTTTTCAAAACATTCTTGTAACTCGTAAACCGTTAAGGATATCTTCATGCAACTTTATAAGACTATGCATTGGGTCATGACTATGTGTCGCGCACAAATTGTTTTTTCTCCCTTTCTTAGTTTCGAAGTTATGCCCCTTTGATTTCTTTTTTTTTTCCAAACATTCTTGTACGCTCCATAACTCAGTAACCGTTAGGGATATCTTCATGTTACTTTATAGAAATATGTATTAGGCTACGACAATGTGTCATGCACAAGCAGAATTGTTCCTCCTTTCTTATTTTCTAAGTTATACCCCTTTGATTATTTTTCCAAACATTCTTGTACGCTCCATAATTCAGTAATAGTTTAGAATATCTTCTGCAAATTTACAGGAATATGTATTAGGTCAGGACAATGTGCGCGCACAAGAATGATTGTTCCCCTTTCTTAGTTATTCCCCTCTGATTATTTTTTTACAGAATTCTTGTTTGCTCCATAACTCAGTAACCATAAGGGATATCTTCATACAACTTTATAGGAATATGTATTATGTCATGACAAAATGTCACTCACAAGAATGATTGTTCCCCTTTCTTATTTTCCAAGTTATAGCCCTTTGATTATTTTTTCCAAACACTCTTGTACGCTTCATAATTCAGTAACATTTCAAAATATCTTAATGCAATTTTATTGGAATATGTATTGGGGCAGAACAATGTGTCGTGTCAAGAATGATTGTTCCCCCCCCCTACCCCCCTCCCCCCCCCCACCCCCCCTTTCTTAGCTTCCAAGTTATGCCCCTTTGATTATTTTTTCCAGAATTTTTGTACGCGACATAACTCCGTAGCCATAAGGGATATCTTCATACAACTTTAAAGGAATATGTATTAGGACATGACGATGTGTCACGTACAATAATGATTGTTCCCCCTCTCTTACTTTCCAAGTCATGCCCCTTTGATTATTTTTTTTTTTCAAACATTCTTGTACGCTCCATATTTCGGTAACAGTTAAGAATATCTTCATGCAATTTTATAGGAATATGTATTAGATCAGAACGACGTGTCGCGCGCAAGAATGATTGTTCCCCCTTTCTTGGTTTCCAAGTTATGTCCCTTTGATTATTTTCCCAACATTCTTGTAAGGCCATGACTCAGTAACCGTTAGGGATATCTTCATGCAAATTTATAGGAATATGTATTTAATTACAACAATGTGTCGTGCATAAGAATGATTGTTTCCTCTTTTTTATTTGCCAAGTTATGCCCCTTTGATTTTTTTTTTTTTTTTTTTTTTTTTTTTTTTTTTCCAAAACATGCTTGTATGCTCCATAATACAGTAACAGTAACAGTTAAGAATATCTTCATGCAATTTTACAGGAAACTGTATTAGGTCAGTACGATGTGTCGTGCACAAGAATGGTTGCTACCCCTTTCTTTGTTTCCAAGCCATGCCCCGTTGATTATTTTTTTTTTCCAAACATTCTTGTACGCGCCCAAGCTCAGTAACCAGCGTGGATACTTTCATGCAATTCTGTAGGAATTATAGAAATGTACAGATCTTCGTTTATGGACTAAACTTCAAACACCTGTGGTATAACGTCGGTTGTACGCATTAGATATGTTAAAAAACGATACAGTAAAAAAAGGGTTGACGGGAGTCTTTTCTGCAATAGCGAACACTAGGAAGAGCCCGAAAGAAATAAATTAGTTTTCTTCGATTTTTGGTATGTTAGAATCGATTCAGATCAGCTCTAGAGCGTGTATAGTTGAGTATTAATTCACTCTTTGGACGTCAGTTGTAAATAGACAAATCACTCGCGATTCGCGCTCGTGATCTGATTTACTTCCAAACAGCGAATCATTACTCAACAATTCACTGCTAGAGCTGATCTGTTTCATAAACAATGTCGTTACAACGTAGATTAAACGTCCTCAACATTGAATCACAGTTGAAACCATTACGAAAACATACCAATATAATTTTAACCCCCTTACACCCCACTTTTTTATAGTAAAACTGGGGTTTACAGGGGTATATATTATTTTTTTTAATTTCTGCTCAAAAGATAGATTGTGGGTCCTCGTTAGAACCGCCTCGAGGCGGTTCTAACGAGTACCCACAATCTATGTTTTGAGCAGGTACATGAAAATTAACAGAACTTCTTATCTGAAAATTTTCGGTTTTGGGTTGAAAAAAATTCAATTTATTTTAATAGGCGTATTTTCGTAACGGGCATTACTTCAACGTCGTGTGCCCACTGGGTATTCGTATTTTACTAAGCAGTCGTCTCAATCAATGCTCTCAGTACTTTGATTATTAGGTGGCGATGGCAACCATCAACAGAATGATGCAGAAATCGACAGCCTTGTACCCAATATACGTGTGTATAGCAATGACGTTTGTAACTCAGTTCAGCTTAAAACACACTCTAATGCAATTGGTCCAATGGTAAACAAGACCACATTTTGGTTGGGGGACCACTTCTACAGAATCATCAACGACGCGGGTCTAAATACAGAGATCTGTCTAAATGAATGCATCTTTGCGTTATTTAATCAAAGTGACAGCAGTTCTGGTGGACCAAACTTCGATATTTACTTAGCATTCAACCGAGTGGTCAATGGACGATCTGATCGCAACGGATACGGGACATGCAGTGCAAGAATCTCCTGGCAGTGTCCAACAACAGGTGAAGGCATAAATGTTTGTTTTAGTCGGGCTTTACGTCGCTTTCAACAATCTTTCAGTCATATCGCGACGGTATGTGAAGGCATAGTGTAGATAGATATACTCAGGTTGTGTAATTATCAAATTTTATTACTTGTCCACGGAGAAGTATAGATCAGAATCTGCTTGTCCAACCAAGACTTATTTGCCCGGAAAATGACATCTTTGTTATTTCTCGAAGAAAACGTGTTATTGGGACTCATTAGTCATATGTTTTCTTCGAGAAATAACAAAAAATATAAATCATAATCTGGATACTCTTCTTAGCTAGAGCTTCCCGGACAAGTAAACTGAAATGTGCTCAGGCAAAGGAGACAAGTCGAACCCAGCTAGCATTCTACGTAAATCTACATCGGGCCGTCATCGGCCCGTCAGCTACCCTGACGGGCCGATGACGGCCCGATATAGATTTACGTAGAATGCTGACTGGGAACATGGTAATTTCTTAGCCCAGGGCAATCATTGCCCAAACTGTTATGACAATTCAACCGGCCTCGTTGGCTCAGTCAGATGCGCGTCCGACTGGTGATAGAAGGTTACGGATTCGATCCCTTCCGGATGCGGCAACATTCTTTCGTGGAGATTGATCATGAAATATTTTCTACCGTCAAGCTCTCCCTTCAGCTGATTCAAAAAGGGCAGCTGTCAGTTTCTTGCGAAAGAGTGTGTACAAGTACATGTACTGGTTAAGCGGTTAAAGGACTAAGTCTGTCCGATAAAAACAGTGTAGTTATGTACTTGTAAACTGACCAGTTCGACAATACCTTAACAGTAGTGATTTGGCCGTTAAACACTAAACCAAACCAAGCCCGAGGCTATAAAACTTTTTTCATGCTAACTCAGCTGAACATGAAATTTTCTCTGCTTACAAATAAGAAATGCCAACAAAAGTTAGCATTTTCCTATTTATTAGCAGAGACATTTTCATGCTCAGCTATGTTTAGCAAGTAAGGAATTTGCAACTGTTAGAAATTTGAGATTTATTTGAGTTGGACATGAAAAAAGATTTATAACCTCGGGGCCTGTCAACTTCAAGGGTATAGATGTCGTATTTACCCTAGAAATTGGGCAAACGATGAAGATTCAAGTCAAAGTGCTCCAAGAAGCAGCGTCGTTGTCGGTATCGGTATTTCTTGCTTGTTAGCTTACGTGACGTTAAAATGTCTGTCTTGAAATATGACAGATACATTGATATTTTTGCTGAAAATGTGAGTAGCTTTTGCGTCGCAAAAGCTACTCACATTTTTGCAGCAAACATATCAATGTATTTGAAAATACCTTAGCTGCAACAGTTAACGGGTCTATCATTAACGAGCTCGTTAAGTTAGCGATGCTTTGAAAACTGGGCCCTGCTGGAGATATCATGAGAAGAATGTCGGTACATGTCAGTCTGAGCGCCCTAAAGCCTAAAGAAAGCCTCCGTCTTTAAATGACTCATTCTTTTACTCTAGCCAGTATATAGTAACCCTTGCCATGCTGAACAAATTAAGATGCCACGCCTACTTGTAATTTCAAGCCTATAAGATTACTTGATCCGGGTTTTTTATGGAAAGTCACATATTCAATGACAAACAGTGCAGATCCAGATCAGTTGGCTTCCTCAAAGGCCAACTGATCTCGATCTACACTGTTTGCTAAGACAGGGCATGTCGTGTTTAGCAAGAGAAGGGTTAAATGTATCTTTATCAATGTATTTCAGCCTGCGAGGACAACACGGTATCTTGTATGTCACCGACCCCTTGTTGTGATCCGGTTTCTGACACGTGTGTTGGTAAGGTCATAATAAAACCATCAATCAAATAAAACGTAGTGTGGAAATGTACAGTATAACACGTGCGCCCAACAAAGACTTAAAAATCATCCTGGGCATTCGCGCAGTCTGATCGGAGTCTACGTTGTCCGCAAGGCGCAAGTTGGAACTTTGCATCCTTGAGTATTTTAAATGTGCCCAGTGAAGATTCTGATCAGCCTGCGCGAATGCGCAGGCTGATCTGAATCTTCGCTGAGCACACATGTTCGAAGGTACGTTGTCTGACGTTGTGGCTGAAATGTGAATGAACCCATCAATGAGCACCGTTGAATAAATTTCGGAGATATAAACTTGTATACTCCACTAAAGTGCTTTGCTAAAAAACCTTTCAAATATCTACAGAAAATGAACCTAGATAGAAACCCTTTCTGAGGACTTACTTTCTTGTATGTCACCGACATGAAAATACATGATGTGTAACAAAAACTTGTAATAAGATCTAATGACCAGCAGAAGGCAGAAACAAAGTTGGCGAGGCGGTTCTAACGAGTACCCCCGACCTATGTTTTAGAGCAGAAATAAGAAAAATAATGTATACCCCTGTAAAACCCAGTTAATGGTTTATATTTTTACATTGTGACTTGCATAAGCCGGATTCCATAATGATAATAAAATATAATAGTAATGATAATAATAACAATGATGATGATAATGTCTTTCTTTTGCGAGGATAACATTAACGTATTAATCAAAGAAAAAATTAAGAAAGCTATCTAGAAACATTAAAATGCAACTACATGTATTATAATTCTTAATGCTACAGTTACTCAGAAATCATTAATATGAGTATGTCGTATAATAAAAATGTGATGCTCTAAATGGCATATATGCTAGAAATTTAAAAGTGTCTAAAAAGTAATTGACTTAAATTGTATTTTAGTCATAAGACTGTAAAACAGTGACAGGTTAACTAACAACTCTAAATAAAGAGTTTTCAAAAACATTCCATCAATTTCTCACCAGCGAAAAGCTCTTGAGACACCCGAATATGTCCGATACAAATCAATAGGCGGCTAAGGTCCCTCGGAGTCAGTTCGGGGGTACATGTGGCGGAAACCAATGTCCAAACAGCATGTCGCGACCCCGAGCCCCATAGGGTACAACGCGATGTAAGGCTGCGTCAAGCATGCTGGGGATTTGATACCATGGCAACTATCCATTACGAAAACACGCCTATTCAAATATATAGAAAATTTCACCTCCAAAAACTGAAAATTTTCATACAAAAATGTCAGATACTTTTCATATTTCTGCTCAAAAACATAGATTTTGGGTACTCGTTAGAACCGCCTCGGCGAGGCGGTTCTAACGAGTACCCACAATCTATGTTTTTGAGCAAAAATAAGAAAAATAAGGTATACCCCTGTAAACCCCAGTTTTACTATATAAAAGTGGGGTTTAAGGGGGTAGAAATTATATAGGTATGTTTTCGTGATGCTTTCGGAAGTGCTAACTTGGCGTTTTGTATAACTGTAAATGCACCTGAATCTGACCAATACAACCCACTAAACTATGAATATTTGCCTTTAATAACATGATGTGTGACAAGAACTTGTCATAAGATTTAATGACCAGCAGGAAGCAGAAACAAAGTTTGCGAGGCGGTTCTAACGAGTACCCACGATCTATGTTTCAGAGGAGAAATAAGAAAAATTATGTATACCCCTGTAAAACCCAGTTTTACTATATAAAAGTGGGGTTTGGAGGGTCCGCATTATATAGGCATGTTTTCGTGATGCAACAGTGTTGACTGGGTCGTTAAACTCCAACAATCAATCATGTGACTTGCGTGATCGATTGTTGTTTTACGAAACTAAAGAGTTCTGTGTCGACCTAACCAATAGACATACAGGATAGACCTAAATTATTTTGTAAAACAATATAAGAATAAAAAAAAAAATAAGCAGGTTTGACTCAGTTTGAGATGATCTTTTCCAAAGAGTGGACATTCGGCATAATGAGATGAAAGCCAGTGAACCCTTAAAGTTAACTGCAGCAGACGAGACATTTTAATTTACTTCGTTTTATTTGGCATAGAAAATAAGTATTGACATTTCATGTAAGTCGTCTGCCAAAGTTTGCACGGCGTTTTAAGAATTAATACAAATGCATTTGTTAAGTTTATTGTCTAAAAGATTTAAGAGCAGGATAAAAAAATAAAGGGAATTTGAAGAAAACTCTTTAATTATATTTTCAGGTTTGTATTTAACCCATTCAACACTGCATACAGTGCGAACAGTGTAGATCCGTATGACATGGCTCTTAACGAACCGTCTCATCTGGATCTACACTGTATGCTATTCTGGTTTATCTTATATGCTAAAATCCCTATTTGCATTAGTGGATCTGTTCAAACTCAATTATGGAAGAGTTCACTTCAGAAACTCAGGGATAAAAGAGTTAAATAAAATGCTCCAACGTAATGAAAAATGACATGACATATTGTTGTTGTTGTGAGATTTTTAATGCTACCTGGCACTAGAGGCACATAGAGGCAGCGGCGATTGTTATGTACATGTATTTGTACAGCCTTGCTTTCATGGATCATCCATGCACACTTGGTGCCGCTGTCTGTCACCAAGCGTCGCCCTGTCCACTTTATACTCAACCCAGGGCACGTCGAGTATGAGCTAGGCGTATTAATGGTCTGAAAATTGTCGCTTCCTCAGCGGGATTCGAACCCACGATATCCCGCTTGAAAGTCGAATGCACTAACCACTTGGCTACCCAGCCCACACATATGACATATCTATCTCTGTCTCGTCTTTATATGTTTGAGCAGTATTGCATTTCCAGTGTTGTAAGTAGTGCAAGGCACTTTCAACAATCTATAGTTTTCGTACGCTTTTGTCTTCGTCTTTACCAAGATTCAACCAAAAATAACAGTTTCGGACACCTTTCGGAAACTGGTTTGACATAAATTCATGTGTCAGTTATTGATTCAAACAGTGTCTCGAGTATACTTTGTGGGTCAAAACAAAAACTCGAGATTTATAGACATTTCAGTAAGCTCCAAAATTTTATGTCTACGACGATCTGGAGGGTACATACAGCTCTTTTCTTGTATCTTGCGGCGATAACAAAATATGGTGAGATCTCAAAGTATTATATCGTGCTTCAATTTAATATTTTGTGGTAATAAATATTTGCTGAGGCCTCAGGATATTATGCCGATCCCTCAACATAGTATCTTGTGGCAAAAATAAAAGTAATATGTTGAAGTTTCAAGACTCATTATTTTGTGGCAATAAATGTACGGAAATCTCAAGATGCTGTGTCGTTCTCAACTTATTATTTTGTGGCATCACGAAAACATACCTATATAATTTTGACCCCCTTAAACCCCACTTTTATATAGTAAAACTGGGGTTTACAGAGGTATACATTATTTTCCTTATTTCTACTCAAAACATAGATTGTGGGTACTTGCTAGAACCGCCTCGCCGAGGCGGTTCTAGCGAGTACCCACAATCTATGTTTTGAGCAGAAATATGAAAAAATATCAGAGTTTTTTATCTAAATTTTTTCAGTTTTTGGAGGTGAAATTTTCTATATATTTGAATAGGCATGTTTTCATAATGGCAAGAATATAATATGTTGAAGTTTCTAGACATTATTCCATTACCTCACTACTTATGGCAACAATAAAATATGTAGAAGTCTCAAGATATTATGTCTTTTCCTCTACTTATTATCTTGTATCACCAAAATAATATGCTAAAGCCTCAAGATAGTATGTAATTCCCTCTACTTATTATCTTGTATTGACAAAATAGTATGCTGAAACCTCAAGATATCATGTCGTTACCTGTACCCACGCTCGTATTTTGTTGAAGCGGCAAAATAATATTATGTCATTACCTCAACTTATTATCTTATTGCAGTAAAATAATATATTGAAGCCTAAAGACATTTTGTTGTTCCCTCAACTTATCTTGTATCAATGAAATAATATTTTGAAGCTTCGAGATACTATGCCGATCCCTCAACTTATTATCTATAAAAGCGTATTGGTACAACCTTAATATTCTTTCCACCACACAAATTTATATCGAGAAACACGATAATAATATGTTATGCTGACATATTTTATGTCGAAAAATCGGGGTAAATTATAATGATAAATGTATAATTTATCGTGATCGAAATGATAAATAATGCATCATATTTTATTTATTGCATGACACGTTTATCGCGCAATACTGTTGTGAAACACCAGTTACATAACTACGACGGTTAGTTTGCAAAAGTACAAGTGATTTTCTCTCTGTGTGGTAGTATCATTTTTGCTACTTTAGACATATTTATTTAGTTTCCATTCTTTTGGGTAAACATATAAAATAATAAAATATGCGCCCCCACCCCACCCCGCCCCCGCTATACCCCGTTTCTGTTACCAGTCATATATATATATATATTGCATAAGCATATCAGGGAAATATATCCACCAAGTGGCATCGTATGCGTCTTGGAGAAGGAAACATATTTTATAAAAAAAATTTTTATGAAACACATTCAGTTTTGCATTTAACCGGAAATGAGAGAGAAGATTCAAGTCAGATACACCAGACACTCGCACTGACTGTATTAATGTAACCAAAATTTCCAATCAGTGTTGTGTTCTCGTCATTCTGATGCAAGAAATGTTTCCCAAACGAAACTGCAACTAAATGTAATTCCCATCGTTTTAAACATGGTATCAATTTAGGAGTTTTTTGGGTGGGGTAAACAGAACTGAATTATCTCCCCGTAATAAAAAGCCAGAAGCACAAATTTTCCTTTATGCTATGATTCAGACATCGGGCTACTGGAATATGTAATAAAAGAAAGTTGAATATTGTAATTTCTGAAATCTAGTCTTCCACACCAGAGCCAATTAGGGAAAATCCTCGCCTTGTTGCAATATCTCCTTTCAGACCCCGCCATCGGTGTCCCAAGCAAACACACAACATCGCAAAAACGTCGTTACAACGTCGATGCAACGTCACGACGTTGCATCGACGTTGTAACGACGTTGTTGCAACGTTGTGTTCGATTGGTCCTCATTTATTAATCTGAAAATTAGTTTTGTTATTTTATTCATTACAGAATGTTGTAATGACAATGATTGTAGTAGCAACCCGGTGAATCGCCGTTGCAGTGCAAACAAAGTATGCGCTGGTAAGTGATGACACAATATGCTGTCCCTGTAAGGCTAACAGTCTTTGTTTTGGTAAGTGGTTCACTAGCATATCGACTTATTGCCGCTGGTAATTGACATGTTGGTGCGTGGCTCGTCAGTGTGATGAGCCACACTTTATATTCCTAAATATATCATTACGAAAACACTCCTATTCAAACATATAGAAAATTTCACCACCAAAAACTGAAAGTTTTCAGATAAAATTTCTAATATGTTTTACATTTCTGCTCAAAATATAGATTGTGGGTACTCATCAGAACCGCCTTGCCGAGGGGGTTCTAACGAGTACCCACAATCTATGTTTTTGAGCAGAAATAAGATATTATATAATGTATACCCCTGTAAATCCCATTTTTACTATATAAAAGTGGGGTTTAAGGTGGTCAAAATTATATAGGTATGTTTCGTGATGACTACCTGTGAATGTGTCTAAAATTGTTGTGTGATCGACAAGCAGTGTAGACCCTGATCTGACGTCGCGTTGTGCGGCGTCTAATCTGGATATTCACTGTTTGCTTAGGCCTGTCTGCTCGATTACGTTGAGTAAGTACGGTATTTTGATCAAATCAGACCCCTCAAAATCATCCTGGATCCGCTTCTAGCTGAGCGCTGGCATTGTTAAATGCGCCTAGAGACTCCGTTTAATAAAGCAGAAACACTCGCGAAGGTTTGCGGACATTTGCAAAATTTCTGTTCAGTTGTGACATGTTTGCCTGTATGCATGAACTATACCTTGAACTGTACTTTGGCGCAGCCAAAATGGCGATCCATTGAAATAAATTTTATGTATTTGTAAATACTAAACTGACAATTAATTATAATTTATTGTACTAAAAAACGTTGGGGTGGGTTAATGAAAATAAAGGCTACTCACTGATTTGATATCGCATGAGACGGACTACTAATACCTCTTCAAAAGATGCAAAAACATAAAGAAAGTTACCTAGGAAATTCCAGAATCAAAAAGCGCAGCTTTCCTTGAGGCACCAGCAGAAGGAGAGATGAGCAACAAACACTGCTCTGAAACCACAGACGCACGAACATGGAATAACTTCAACAGAGGTACCGCCTTGAAACGGTCAGTAGAAACATTACTCGGGACGGGGATGTGGCTTTAACAAGTTTTACTAGCGTGAAGCCTCACCCTTTTTTCTGATGCAAGTCCATATTACAAACATATGTTCGGCCCCCCATAGGAGTCCTAACAACACAACTTTGTGGAAAACCATTACGAAAACATGCCTATTCAAATATACATGTATTGAAAATTTCACCACCAAAAACTGAAAGTTTTCAAATAAAAAGTCTGATATTTTTTCATTTTTCTGCTCAAAAGATACATTATGGGTACTCGTTAGAACTGCCTCGGCATGGCGGTTCTAACAAGTACCCACAATCTATCTTTAGAGCAGAAATAAGGAAAGTAATGTATACCCTGTAAACCCCAGTTTTACTACATAAAAGTGGGGTTAAAGGTGGTCAAAATTATATAGGTGTGTTTTCGTGATTGTTTCCGAACGCCCTCAGTATCTAAACGCAGCCTTTTAACCCGCACCGCTCCCTGGGCTAATTTATCAGACGACGTTAGTGATATTATTCTTATTTTCCCCCAAACACAGGATTTGACATTTCATGCAAATTGTCTCCAATGGTGATAATTTATCTGGAATATCAGATATTGTATTCTGGGAAAATAAGAAAAAAATAAAAAAAAAAAAGTCGTCTGCTGATGATTTTACGCAGAGTGCTAAGCATTTACCTCATAGTCCATGTGTTGGTAACTGTTTCGGAAGCAACAGATAAAAGTTGTAGAGGAAGATAGGCGCCGACATCTCCAAAAGGTTCTTGTAAAAACAACAGTAAATGTGTTTGTAAACATCAGCAGAGCACGCATTCATTACCAACAATATGTATGTTGATATATCTCTAAACTGGCAAATGTAGCTATTTTTTGTTGTTGATTGTTGAATTTCTTTGTAAATCAAGCTGTCAGTACATGTGGCTGCTACTCGTTTAATGCGAGCGTATTCGGAACTAATGAATTACTGTTATTGGGAACCAATGAAAAACTGTTGTTGGGAACCATTGAATTACTGTAAATGGGAACCAGTAAGTTACTGCTATTGGGAACCAATGAATTACACTTGTTGGGAACTAATAAATTACTGTGTTTTAGGACCAATTAATTCTGTTGTTGGGAACCAATGAATTACTGTTGTTGGAAACCAATGAATTACTGTTGGTAAATCAATGAATACTGCTGTTGGAAACAAACGAGCTACTGTTGTTGGAAACCAATGAATTACATTCATTGGGAACCAATGAATAACTGTTGTTGGCAACCAATGAATTACTATTGTTGGCAACCAATGAATTACTGTTGCTGAGAACCAATGAACCCTATTGTTGGGAAACAATGAACTACTCTTGTTCGGAACCAATTAATTACTGCTATTGGGAAGGGAACCAATGAATTACTGTTGTTAGGCACTAATGAATTAGTGTTGTTGGGATCTTATGAATTACTATTGTTCGGAATTAATGAAATGCTGTTGTTCGATATCAATGCATTGCTGTTGCTGGGAACAAAGGAATTACTGTTGTTTGGAACTAATGAATTACTGTTGTTGGGAACCAATGAATTACTGTTGTTGCCATCCAATGAATTATTGTTAAAGCGAACAAATAAATCACTGCTGTTCGGAACCAATCAATTATTAAAGTTGGGAACCAACGAAACACTGCATATAAATGATTTGTTTTTTCATGATAATCATTGAACACGGATTTTTATCTTGTTCAAATGGATAATTGATTTTTACGAAACTTTTCAAACACGCTTTTCTATAAAAATAAAAATATCCAAGATATAGATATAGAGATAGACAGGCGCCAACATCTCAAAAAAGGTTCCATAGGCAGTTGTTCTGTTCACTGATGGAGACGTTCAAAACATAACATTATGCAGAAATCAAAAGTCTAAAATTGACATGTAAGTGCACTTTTCAGGTAATGTATACTCTCGATAGCCAATCATCGATTAATATGTGCTATTTACTTGCTATTTCATAAGCAGTCAGTCAACGACTTAAATTTCATTCATTAAAAACAAAGTTTGAATTTTACGTTCTTTTGCCGTTTCGTTGCTACATTTTTCGGCTAAGCATGCGCAGAAAAGTATTCGAAGAGGAGGGATTTATGCCTTTTAAAGAGCCAAACAATTAAACAGTTTCTTAATATTTACTACTCGAAATTCAATGGTTTTCTTTTATACGCGCATTTCCCTGCAAAAAAAAAAAAAAAAAAAAAAAAAAAAAAACACCCACAGACCGTCTTGCTCAACCACGCTCTTTTTTATTTTCACTTTGATGATCTGCGGTGTAAATTCCAAAACATGTCAAAATCATATAAATGACGTTTGAATAGCCAAAGAGGGCGCGGGTGAATCAACAGGAAGTAAAATGCATATTCTAACATGAAGTTCACGTTTTCAGTCTGATGGAAACGTCACAGTGACCAGATTATAATATTTCACGCCGTCAACGTAATGCGTGAAAAAACGTTTGATAACGTCGCATGTAAACATTTAATTCTCGCGACGCCCGCTGCAAAAAAAAAAAAAAAAAAAAAAAAAAAAAAAAAAAAAAAAAATCTTTTGAAAACATTGCAACAATGTTGAGTTTGCTTTCTGTAGCATTTTAGAATCGAAACGATTTTTCAATACTGTGAATTATCAATATTAACACATGATATTGTCGGGCTGATGCGAAAATTAATTCACGCCGGTTTCGCCGTCGCGAATTAAGACGTCGCAATCTGCCCTCAAACACCATGCGTTAAACGCGATAATTCACAGTATAGAAAATTATTTCTTAACTTTAGTACAAATATGGTATGGGCTTAGCGTTGTTTAGCATTAATGCGACAGGCCTTAGTAAATTGATTAAACCCAGAGCTGACGTCGCAGAATGCAGCGTCTAATCTTGGTCAACACTGTTTGACCCTTATCAGTTTTTAGACACATCAACATGTCGTAAAATGCGCTTGATAAGTATGGTGCCTTAGGACATGTGCCCAAAGCGAAGATTAAGATCGGCCTCTGCGTTCACAGTCTGATCAGAATCTTCGTTGGGCGCATTTTGAATAACCAAGCATGCAAAGTTTCTGCGTCGATGCGCAGGCTGATTTGAGTCTTCGCTGGGCGCACTTTTCAGAACTTACGTTTTCTAACACGGCTGCTCACTTGTTTCTGTTTAGAATGTGTTGCGGATTCGGACTGCTCTGCTCCAACTGCGGTGTGTAACCTTACTTCAAACAGCTGCGAATCCGGTAAGCAGAATTACTGTGTATACCGATTTGACTTTGCCCTGATAATTTGTATATGTATGTATGTATGTATGTATGTATGTATGTATGTATGTATGTATGTATGTATGTATGTATGTATGTATGTATCGCAATGGTTTTTAATCCTTAACCCACTGTAGTCTGGAGACCCCTAAAAGAGTAATAGGCAAACAGTGCAGACCCAGATCAGACGCCGCAAATAGCTCAACCATTTTCTTCTAGGAATATCTAAATTACATAGCTTGACATACCTAAAATTGGAATTAGAATCTTCCACTATACAGTATGGGAGAGTTCATTCAGTTTATAATGGGTTAAAGCGTCAGGTGTGGAAAGAAAACATTTTGATCTTTTAAGCGCCAATCAAAAAACTACAGCAGACGACATTTGGATACACTTTTCATATAACTTTTCAGGGTAAATAAGACATGTCAGAATCAGAATCAGAATTATTTCTGGTGATACGTTGAATAACATTCATTCACCAGGGCCTGTGATATAGGGTAAGTCCCTAGCTCTCACCAGAGAGGTAAACCTAGCCATACTAAAGCAGAAATTGTTAGTTACAAACCTAACAGCCCTAGTCTGAATTTTTATGTGAATCATCTGCCTTTATGTGTCATTTTATGTGAATCATCTGCCTTTACAATTCACTTGAAATGTCAGGCCTTAGTTTTTTGTTGTTGTTGTTTTTTGTTGTTGTTTTTTTTTTTTTTTTTTTTTTTTTTTTTTTAATGCAAAAAAGATGAGACTGTAGTTTGTTGCAAATTGCATGGCACTTTAGTGGTTTAATGTAACAAATGAGTGAACAGAACTGACCATAAGAATGTAACATGTGTTTGAAATAAAAAATAAATAAAAAATAAATAAATACATGTTACAAATAATGATTTGACGGTTCTATGAAACAGTCTTTGAAATTATAGCATTTGTTCAGCCTCAGTTCAATTGCAGTGGTGTACTATTATAACTGTAATAGAAATACCTATTAGGACATACGGGCCTGAGCAAATAGTGCACACCCAGATCAGAACACGGCGTCTGAACAAGTTCTACACATTTTGCCGATTATCCCGCAAAACTTTACATAAATAGGCTTGTTTTAAGCTTAGGACAAATGCGGTTAATAAATGTGATGATGATTTAAAGTGCCCTACTATTTAGGGTCCATACGGTACTCACACCTTATGCAAACAGCCACCACTGTCGTTCGGTTTAATAATTTTCAACTGTCAGCAGTACCGTAAAATTTCATACCTTTACTCTGCTCTGCATAGGAGAAAAAAAAATATTTACATGTACAATTTATGTATTTTTGAGATGTTAAGTTAGGGCACAGATCACTAATCATGACCCCTGTTGTGGCAAATTCAACAGAAGACAAATTGATGATACATGTATTTTCCTATTTTTCATAGAAAATAGGCTTTTGCATTTCATGCAAATTATGTTCTAAGGAGACAACTTGCACGAAATGTCAAGCCTATTTTCCTGGAAAATTAAGAAATATATTTCAAAATGTTGTCTGCTGAACATTGTACCCAGCATGCTAAGAATTGATTTTTTTTCAGAATGTAGTGGCGATGGTGACTGTGGCCTCAACGAAATTTGTGACAGTACTGATGGACGTTGTGGTAAGTCACACCTGAAGTCTCATGACCACCTGACTTCCTAAAACCAGGACTGGTTTAACCCATTTATGGCATTTGTACCTTACGTATTCGGACCAGTCCATTTCCAAAATAAGGGGTGTCTGGATATTTTTTACTATTACCATGTTTTATAAAAATTCCTGTATTTAATGCAAACAGTGTAGAGCCTGTTCAGACGCCGCGTTCTTCGGCGTCTGAGCAGGGTCTATACTGTTTGCCAATGTCCTTTTTATGGGATGCTAGGCATAAATGGGTTAAATTCCTCCAAAGTGGAGTATTCAGATCGGATTATTTTTATACACACCTTGGATAGATCTTAAAACGTAATCCCTACTATAACATATTTTTCCCATGAACAGTTATCCACTGGAATGCCTTACCAGCCCACATGCCAGTCTTACCCACCCTGGCACAGTTTAGCTCAGCTGTCTGTCATGTGGCCCATTTATTACCTTAGGCACTATGATTCTATTTTCATTGGTCGATGTTTTACAATCGAGCCATAGCACACACACGCCAGAATTTCCTTAAGGTAGTTGTCCACGCGATTATCTTTGACCAATGGAATCAAACCACGTTAGACTAAATCCAGGTAACGGTTATATATACATGTAGCCGCGCTATTCTTGTCGCTGTGACGCCATGCAGAGTGCCCTTGATAGAATCTGGACTATTTTCAAAGATCAGATGTCGCTTTCTGTGGCGTCTGATCAGAGTCAACACTGTTTGCTTAAATAACAGGAAGTTAAGGGTTAAATGAAGCAAGCTTAAATCCCCAATGAGGACCATTTTCTCAGCCTACAATCAGAACCAATCAATCCACCAGTGCTGTCAGTGCTTTGATTTTTTGATTATACTAACACCCTTTATCGCACTATGCAAACGTATTTCTCCTACTATAATTTGCTTTTATTTCAACAAAACCCCGCTTTAGTTCTTGGTGTAAACATATTCTATTTGTATAATACAAATACAATACATACTAACATGAATATATTTCTAATGGCTCTTCACCGTAACACCATCTGAAGTCCTCCTCGGAGGTTAAGATGCATTGGAAGATACACCTTAACTCCTCGCCATACTGTTTATGAATTTCAAGCCACTATTGCCTAGCGTTTGATAAGGGTCAGGTAGAATGGTCAACTCGGCATAAATGAGTTAAACTTGTCCATTTCGCAACCCGTTCATTCCGTTTGCACTGACATTGTCATTTCAAGTGTTCGTACAATGACTTTTTAAGTTTGTTCAATTTCTCTTATTTATTCTAGAATGTCCCGGTGACGGCAATCCATGTGACGGCGTGGACGAGGCCTGCGGAGGCGATGGTTTATGTGGCTGCATCACGGGCTCAGTCAGAGATTCAGATGGCAACTGCGTGCATGGTATGTTCGATTTTAGAGATCAAAAAGAGCATCAGAAAAGCCCATACTACTCAACAAACGTAGATACAGTGCACGTAATTATTCGCCGCTCTGTTGCGTCACCGTTTAAATCTTTACATTTCCAGATTTTTCTTTATTTTTTTTTTATTTTCATATTTTTGTAAAAATTTCAACACTGAAATTATAAAGGCAATAGTAATAAAATTTACTGGCACACCCCAAAAAATCCGAGGTTTTCGCTGGGGATGGAAATTCTTATCCAACCTCCCTGTCCTGTCGGGGGTACATGTAACATAAGAAAGGAAAACTTCCCCTGTGGATGATCAATGCGTTGGTTGTATAGAACGTCACATAGCTCTGTTGCTAAGCTGACGTCATCGCGGCCTGACAAATATATATTGCTTAGCTGACGTCAATTTCATTGTGTAACGAATGCAGTGCTGCTTTTAAAATCAATGAAAAATATTTAAGAAAAAAAAAAAACCTGGAAATTGAAAGCTATGCAAGAGAAAAAACTCTGTCATGGGTGTCTGATGCATATAGGGATAATTTACTACATGTAGCATCACTCGTGATTCCAGACAATGATCCACCAACCACTCATGACCTATTCCTATAATGATTACGAAAACACGCCTATTCAAATATACTGAAAATTTTACCACCAAATAATGAAAATTTTCAGATAAAAGTCTGATAATCATTTTTCATATTTCTGCTCAAAACATAGATTGTGGGTACTCGTCAGAACCGCCCCGCTGAGGCGGTTCTAACGAGTACCCACAATCTATGTTTTTGAGCAGAAATATGAAAAATAATGTATACCCCTGTAAATCCCAGTTTTACTATATAAAAGTGGGGTTTAAGGGGGTCAAAATTATATAGGTATGTTTTCGTGATGATCAAACGTATGCATATTGATAAAAGCAATATTATTATTCCAAGGGCATGTAAACAGTTTGCATTACATGCAGCTGCGCAGGCTGATCTGAGTCTTTGTTGGGCGCACATGTCAAACGTTACGTTTTCTCACGTTGAGACGCATGTCATGCATTAAACCAGCATCCAAATGTTGTAGATTGCACGCCACCATGTCCTGAAGGTAGAATATGTACAAGAGAACAAACATGTGTGTGTAACCCTGGCACCGTCGAGGACAACAGTGGGGACTGTGTTCCATGTAAACCAGGTATGTGATTGAGCTGAATTGATAAACTCTAAGGGGAGACAACCACAGTAAAACTCTGCTATGAAGACCCCTTTTGGGACTGTCTAAAGGTGGTCATAAAAGTGGGGTTGACTTAACATCGACTGTAGAATACAGTAAATGTTCTAAAATTTCGAACACTTTCTACAATACTTTTCTGGCCAAAAACTTTGGCCAAAAGCTTGCTTTTAGGCAGTCAGTTCTTTAAATACTTAGTGGAATGGCAAACAGTATAGAACCTGATCAGACTGATCCTGACAAGCAGTTTGATCTGGGTCTACACTGTTTGCATTTGTCATTTGCCATTTTGTCAGAAACTTTGCTGTGCGAAAGTTTAGGACTTTTGTCGTCAGTAATAAGAAAGAAACCATTTGGAACAGACAAAAGCTGGTCTTAATAGTGGAGTGGTCTTCCCAGCTAGCATTCTACGTAAATATATATCGGGCCGTCATCGGCCCGTCAGGGTAGCTGACGGGCCGATGACGGCCCGATATAGATTTACGTAGAATGCTGACTGGGTTAATTCTGTATGGTCTTAATAGCGGTCCAGTAAGCATTCTACATAAATCTATAGCGGACCGTTATCGGCCCGTCAGGGAAGCTGACGGGCCGATAAAGGCCCGCTATAGATTTATGTAGAATGCTAGCTGGGGGAGTGTTACTCTATTACCGTAAAAACCCGAAATATTTGGACATCTTAACTAATTACCATAATTCTACTAAATTTTGGACGTCCATTTACTACCTGTTTATCGCTTCAAAACTGCTGGACTGGTTAGCACACAGGGTAGACCCTGATCAGACGCCGCATTCTGAGGCGTCTGATCTAGGTCAAGACTTATTTTCTCTGAAAAAAAAAAAACAGTAAATAAAAAAAAGAGAATGCCGTCTGCTACAAACTGTGATTGGCGCTTCAATGGTTAATAGTTTTATAATTATTCAGCCGACAATGTCGAAGTATATTTTTTCATTTCATCTATGAAAACCCGCTTTATTGCTAGCCCTTAAGTTTTAAATTCAATCTGAAACTAGACCCTGGTATAGTATTTTTTTTTTTTTTCGTTCAGACCCGGAAGAGTTTGATAACGCACTGTCCCCGGGTGCATTCATTTTTGGGTCGATTATAATTTAATGTAATACAGATTTTTAAACTCCCCGATTTGTATACTCCCCGAGGAACAGTATAAATGTAAGGTTGTTGTCAACGTGATTATTATTGACCAGTGAAACCAAACGACCAACCGTGATTTAGCCCTTAAAGCGCCAAGAAAAACTGCATCTGAAAATGTCGTCTGTTTATGTCGTCTGCTGAATATTCTTGCAGACTTTTCAAACCTATTTTTGCATACAGGCAAACAGTGTGGCCCCTCTCGGTCCACACTGTTTGCAAAAATGACTTTTAAAATCACAAGCAGATGACAAAGCAGACGACAATAGTTGTGATTGGCGCTTTAAGGATTAAGAATGCTGTGTAAAGCGGGCTATCTGTAAAACCTGGACTAGGATTAGTGCTGGGACATCGGCAAACAGCGCAGGCACCGATCAGACGTCACAGAACGTGGCGTCTAATCAGGACCTGCTCAAATTACAGGAAATTAAGGGTTAACTGAAAGCCTCAAATTAGGAACATTTTCCGAGCCTGCACTTAGAAACAAATGTTTTGATTGACATCGGTATTCGCATTTATTTTTATTTATTATTTTTTTGTTTTGTCTTTTGTTTCGTTTTTCTTTTCGTCTTTTTCAGCTCTAACTAACACTTCTTTAAACTGAGTAAAGCCGGTCTGATTGTAATAATCTTATACTTCTTGCATCATGACTTTACAACAGACAGACTCTTGAAGTTTCTCGCTTTTCTTACTTTCTTTATTACTTCGTTGTTACGAGGGTCCTGCAAAAAGTTTTGTCACTGGGCTCGGATTACTTCAGGGCTACGTTTTATCAAACATATTTTTATTACAAACCTTCAAAGTATCCCCCCTTTTACTGAAACACATTTTTGTAACCTATTTACCCAGTCGCGAAAAGCAGATAAATGGTCTTATTTTGGTATCTGTTGGAGATACTGGTTAATAGCGCTGCCAAGAGAACTTCTAGATGTATATTTATTTCCAGAAAGCATTTTCTTAAGCCTTGGAAATAAAAAGAAGTCAAAGGGACTCAGGTTAGGTGAATAAAGTGGATGGTTTAAAACTTTCACCTTTTCAGAAGCCAAAAAAGACTTAACAACCTCACACTTATGAGAGGAGGCGTTGTCATGTAAAAGGTGGACTGACCATCCTTTGCTTGGTCGTTTCTAATCGCAAAACTCTTTCACTTTCTTCAGTACAGAATTCTTGTACTTCTTGTAGAATCGGCCAGTGACTGTATGACCAGATGGACCAGGCACTTGAACGACTGGCCCACTTGAATTTTTTCGAACATTGTTCTCTTGGCAATACATGGGCGTTTTTTATCTTTTCGCTTCCATTGCTTATTATCAGCTCTTCTTTGTGGCTCGAACATGTGCACCCAGGTTTCATCACCTGCTATCAAGTTAGAAATAACCCGACTATTACAGCCTTTCTGTGTTTTGAAAAGTTCCTGGGCACATTTAAGGCGGTGTGTCTTTTGCTCTTCAGTGAGCAAATGAGGTACCCACCTAGTTCTCAGGTCCAAACGCTTTTTCAGAATTGTTTGCACAGTGCCTTCTGATATGCCAGTACAACTAGCTATATCTTTGACAGACAATCGCGCATCCTGTTCGACCACAATCTTTACAGCAGCGATGTTAGCCTTGGTTAGAGAGGTTTTAGGCCTTCCAGGACGGGTATTATCTTCAACAGAAGCTTTAAAAGCTTTAACCCACCTAAAAACTGCGCGCATTGAAATGGTCTGAGGTCCATATATACCACACAATTCATTAAATATCTGCTTTGAATCTATATATAAAGTCAAATGCGACATTTTGTATAGCTACGAATTTCAGTCTTCTGGTCCATGTTCCAATGTAACAAGTAAATTGGTCAGCGTATATGACTGCATCTATTTCAATTTGAAATAACTCGGTCAGTTGGAAAGCAAGTTGCACGAAATAAACGGGTATCGTTAGCTATTCAACACACCATTCAAGTGCAGTGAAGCATTTTAAAATATACCTAGGATAAAACTTAGGAAGCTTATTAGTGACAGAACTTTTTGCATGACCCTCATAGGTTTGGTTGTGCAAGTGGTAAAATGATTCATTCTGAATCGAGGGGTTCCGAGTTTGAGTTCTGTTTAAGGTGTTGAAAAAAGCGATGTATTTCGATGCATATATCCGACTGCGTGTATCAGGCAGTCATTTCTGTCAAATATACGAGCGTACCAACCGAGAGGGAGCCAATGTCATACAAATGCTGTTAACCAGTGTCATTTGTTCTATTCTAGACCACTTCCGTTCAGATAATTGTAATCTAACTATAATCCGTTAAAAGTTAACATCGAAACCTAATTCTGCTTTTACATAAACATAAGATTAATTTGAAATATTATATGCTATTGACTGCAAATACTTTACCCTTGTCCTGCTGAACCCGGATGGGCCCTGCCTTCGCAAACAGTGTAGATCCAGATCAGTTGGCTTCTGAAGAAGCCAACTGATCTGGATCTGCACTGTTTGCCATTAAGTATGTGAATTTATAGCAACAATCTCGATCAAGACATCTGATTGGCTTAAAATTAGAAGTGGGCAAGGCATCTTAATTTATTCAGCATGACAAGGGTTAAAATGAAATATATACACGTCTTATCAGTTTGTATTGTCTACTACACTTATTCTAGGTCTTCCAATACCTTAACGCCTAAGCGTACTTGTTCTAAAATTTGAAATTTGAACAAGACGTTTGTATTATCGTGTCTTAGTGGTCAGTGGTAAACAGAGTAAATTTTTATTTACGCGCGTTCTGTTGGGTATACGGGGTGTATATTATTAGGCGTTTTGACCTAGATTGGTTGTATTCGTTGTAGTAAGCACTTGACGCAACACAAATCTGTTTAATGAAATCAATAATAACATATTCCACACATTTTACAGAGTAGAAAGTTTGTAGATTAAAATAGTCTACGCAGCTTGCATTTTACTTAAATCTATATAGGACTGTTATCAGCCCGATAGAATTCCTGTCGGGTCGATAACGAGCCAATATAGATTTAAGTAGAATGCTAGCTGGAATAGTGTCCTAATGACTTAATGTTATGAACTTGGGCACCGCCATTCGGACACTATTGCAAGCGCGTCCAGCGAAGACTGAGAACAGCTTGCGCATTCGCGCAGTCTGATCAGAGCCTTCACAGGGCACCCGTGGGTAGCCAAGGATCCAAAGCGGCTTAATACGGACAGCGAAGACTCTGATCAGCCTGTGCATTAGCGCAGACTGATCTGAGTCTTCGCTGTGCGGACGTACAATCTTGTAGGAAATACTGACCCTAGGTTCGTATCATGTGTTTCTTTTACTTAATTCAGAATGTCTCAGCAACTTAGACTGTCGTAATGAGGGAGAGATTTGCAATTCCAGCAATCAATGTGTGTGTCCGTATGGTGAGAAATTGTTCACGGGGAGATGTGTCAGACGTAAGTAGCTTATTGTACTTCTTTTCTGCTTTGTTAACTTATTTAAGCCAAAGGCTCAGGATGAGCTATTGTGATCACTTGCCATCATGTGCTCATCAGGGGTCCTTCACCTGGCTTCCGTCAGTGTGTGTCCGTCCACAGCTTCGAACTTCTTCTCTGAAACTCATAGACCAATTTTCTTCCAATTTCTCATGGAGCCTTCTGTTAAAGGCGGGCTGAACTGATTTTTTTTAACAAATGGACACGGTTCGTTAATGAAGATAGCCGCCGTGCCCGTATATGATAAAACACTTTGCCTGTTCTTTACCAGAAAGCTTTGAGTATATAGCATCGGGGACTATATCTACAAAGTTTGTTCAAATAATCGTAGGCTGACCCTTCACTTTTTTAACGGAAAGGTCGACTTCGTATTCCCGTTTTGATTAGGGAAAATGTCGAATAATAGTCTTCTGAATATGTATTAAAGACTAATTGCTGAAACTTACAATATATCAATAAAGTAGTAAAACGTTTTAGTTACAACCAAACTTTGTCCCCTGGTGGTTATCTGCCCTTGCCCCTTGACTATATACATGTATAAAACCATTTAATCTTTAACCGGCTTCTTCTCTGAAACCGCTTGACCAGTTTTCACAGATTTCACATGAGGCCTTCTGTCGAAGGTGTTCTGACAATTTATTCAAATGGTACCGCTCTGTTGAACAAGATGGTCGTCAGGTCCATATATGGTAAAACACTTAAAATCTTCTCCTAAACTGAGAAAGCTCTGCAGCTGAATCTTGGTATATCGCACGGGCATGTGTTCAATTGATGGTCCTAGGATTACTTTGATGTTTTGACGGCAAGGTCAAATATGCGTTCCCATACATTTGTATGGGGAAAATGTTGAAAAGTTCTTTTCTCAAAATGTATGAAAGACTAATGACTGAAACTTACAATGTATATGAAACTTACAATGTATAACTATTGTAGTAGCACGTTTTAGTTACATCTAAAATTTTGTCTGTTTGGGGTTATCCGCCCTTGCCCTTGAGCTCTATACATGTATAAAAGCTTACGATCTTTAAATGTATTCTACTCTGGAACTGCACGACCAGTTTTCACCAGATTTCATATGGGGCCTTCTGTTAAAGGGATATTGACATTTTGTTTAAATGGTTCCACATTATTGAACAAGATGCCTGCCATGCTTATATATGGTAAAAAGCACACTTAAAAATGTTCTTCTCCAGAACCAAGAAAATTTTGTGACTGAATCTTGGACTCCAGGTCTGCAGAGTTTGTTCAAATAATGATGTCAGGTTGATCTATGACCTTTTACGGTATGGTCAAATTTGTGTCCTAGTTGCTGCTACGAATACTGAAAGAATGTTGCAGGGCATCTGCAGATATGCAATGACTATTTTCCTCCGGTCAGTGAACTGGCCTCCTGTTCTATGTACAGCCTTGTTTGCCAAAACATCCCGTACACAATTTAACCCTGGCCATGTTGAATAAATTCAGATGTCACGCCCATTCCCAGTCAGCATTCTACGTAAATCTATATCGGGCCGTCATCGGCCCGTCAGGGTAGCTGACGGGCCGATGACGGCCCGATATAGATTTACGTAGAATGCTAGCTGGGTTTCTAATTGCCAGCTAATTAGGTTACTTAACCCAGACTGTTGATATAAATTTACATTCTGAATAACGAAAAACAGTGCAGATCTAGATCAATTGGCTACTGAAGAAGGGGTCAACTTGTCTGGATCCGAAATGTTTCCAGAAGCAGGGCATATCCGGGTTAAGCTTTAAACACTCTGCCAGCTAAATCATCGCAGAAACAATAGTGATATTATTTTCATTTTCACAGAAAATAAGTCAACTTTTCATTCATATTCGACAGGGTATTTCTAATGAGTACCCACATCATATTTATGAAGAACTGGAGAAAATTATTCAAGAAAAATCACAAGTTACATGTACTCCTACACCAAACTACTGTTCCTCCTGTGCAAATCAGCCATTGAAGCCACGCAACTGCATAGGGGCCGCGCCAGGCGAAAAGACTTCTTCGGCTGGCGCAAAATACACAGATTCAGATAAGAAAGAAAGACAGAAAGAAAGACAGACAGACAAACAAACACACAAACAAACATTTTAAGTTGAATGAATACGCCTGGTTTACCTAAAAAGGAAAGAATTTGCTCCTATGGGAGCAAATTCTTTCCTTTTTAGAGTACACCCCTTTTCAGAAGAGAAACAAAAACTTTATGATAGAACTACCTTCAAGTGTATAAATTACCCTTTACTCTTTCACTGCCACAGGCGATGATATAGGCTTTTGCAAACAGCATAAATCCAGACTGGATCTACGATGTTTGACGTTCTTTCTTTCAACTTTACATATAAACGTCTTTCCAAACGATAGTTTGTTAAAATGAAAAAAAAAGCAGACGACAAATGTCGTCTGAAATTTGGCACCGAAAGGGTTAAGTTAAATCATTCCGTATATTATAGGCGGCTACCTAGGTGGCGAGTGTATGGAAGGAAAATGCAAAGAAAGACGAACCCGCTGCAATCCTTCCACAAACATGTGTATGTGTTACGGCCGCTGTGAGCCTAAAACAGTTTGTCTGAAGAAAAAAATAAAAAGTGAGTACAAGTTATTTCCTTCAGTGTTTGTACACATGTACATGGCGGATTCATAGAGAACATAGGCGAATAGCCATTACGAAAACATGCCTATTCAAATACAGTTGACTCTCGTTATCTCGACCTCGCTTATCTCGAATAACCGCTTATCTCGAAGTGAAAATCTGGTCCCTGCCTATACATGAAAACCTAACAACAGATGGAAAATATTGTAGAAAAGAGGAGAAATTGCTCCTAAGGAGCAATTTCTCCTCTTTTCCACAATATTTTCAATATATCTCTAACTTCAAAAGTCCAATTACCTTTCAGTTTGTTAAATGTGGTTAATCAAATTATTTTTTCCTCAATTCTGCAAACCTGATATGTCGAACTACGGATATCTCGAAGTATTTCAGAGAGTCCCTTGGAATTCGAGATAACGAGAGTCGACTGTATAAAGAAAATTTCACCTCCAAAAACTGAAAGAAAAAATATCAGAATATTGTGTATTAAATCCGCTAAAAGAGTTAACGAAATGACCCATAACGAGCTCGTTAAGCTAACGACGCTTTGAACAACCGGGCCCAGTTTTATATTGTTATAAATTTAATGTATTCCATCCTCATGCCTGAATCTTCCTCAATGTCTCTACTACACGTCTGAGCCCAGAAAAGGCTCTGGCGAGACTGCACTTATGCACAGGCTCGCCTGAGTATTTGCTGGTCGCCTATGTGATAAGTACCCATTTCCCAAGTGCTGACTCAAATATTCAATGATATTTTTTTCTGATTCTACCACAAAGGTATAATATACTCTCTAGAAGTACCTCACCATGATTAGGAGGCATCCACGGGAGATGAATTGTGAAAACAGCTTGTGAACCGGCGTAGAGTGGCTCAGTGTCTAAGTTGATAGTTTAATGTTAGGCGCAGTCTAGACTGGCTCCAGTCTCTAGTGACTAAATATTTATTCTTTTAAGCCTGTTTGATACATCCACTAAAATATAATCAATATAATATCATGATTATAGAGGCTGGTCACTAGATATTGATTTGAGAAATCAGGAATGAAAAAATTTAGGTTCATTTGATTCTATAAGTACAATAAATGTATTTTTATGCAGTTATTGCTTCCTTTATTTTGCATGCAAAGTTGAAAATACTGCAGGCACGCAGCGATGGATGGACATTGGATCGGCGTCGATGCAACTTTATGACGTTGATTCGATGCTGATTCAGTGCTGGTTCGGCGTTCAGTGCCTATTGGAAAGGTAGCATTGTTATTGCCATACATATTGTATATATAAGCACTGAGTGGAGCATGTACGTTTCCTTTATATGTTATATTTATATGTTTAGCGTGCAATGTTCAAAAAACCGCGGGCACGCAGCGATGAATGAGCACTGGATCGGCGTCGATGCATCGTTATGACGTTGACTCGATGCTGATCCGGTTTTGGTTCGACGTTCTGTGCCCATTGAGAAAGGTATCATCGTTATTGTTAAGCATACAGTCTTTAACGTGAGCATACAAGAGCATTAGGTGAAGTAAGTTCGTTTTCTGTATATGTGTCATATCATATATGTTCTGTTTGTAATGTTGGAAACCCTGCAGGCTCGCAACTATGAATCGACATTGGATCGGCGTCGATACAACGTTTTTTTTTTGTTTTTTTTTTTTACGTTGACTCAACGCTGATTCAATGTTGGTTCAACGTTCTATGCCCATTGAGAAAAGTATCATTGTTATGGTTATACATACAGTCCTGAATTTGATCACACATGAGCACTTGGTGATGTATGTTTGTTCTCTTTGTATGTGAAATATGTATTGTCTAATTCACCGCTGAAGTAATGAGGAAATGTTATCATTGTCACGGCTCTAAAAGTAGTCTGTAACACTTAACTGGGCACACCTGCTGTCGCGTTGTGAGTTTTCATTCCTGTTGCCACCACCGCCATTGGAGAAATGTGCAAATGGTATTGCTGGTAAACATGAACTTACTGCATATTCGGTTAAATTCATACTTTCAGAATGTCTAACCAAATGTCTACGTATTTTTTTTTTTTATTTATATTATTTTTTTTTTTTTTAGATAATTTATTTGTAAGAGGTATTTATACATAAGTTCCTGTTCCTGACTCTCAGACTCCTGTCTTTCATTTCGTTTCGGCAAGAGGGAGTCAAGGAGACATGGACAGATGTTGTTGTATACTGACTGATGTCAATGACTGGTCTTATTCTGATGAATAGGACCAGGATTTACATCAGTCTTGAAAAAACCTTAAAGTTCTAAGCAATATTAGTACAAAGCTATGTCTTTTTTTTTTTTTTTTTTTTTTTTTTTTTTTTTTAAGAATAGCTCTGTCCATTACTAGGTGAACGCACGCCGTCATTGCAGTGTCTACTTAAACATTAAGACGATATTGTCCATACGGAATTGCGGTGGTGTCATTTCTCTGACTAAACTAAACTTATTAGGTGCAGGGCGTTGGGTAGGCGCTGGGTCGACGTTGATTCGGCGCCATGACCTTGTTTTGGGGCCGAGTCAATGTCGATTCAGCGTTGTGCGTCTCCTGGGAATGTTTGCTAAGAATGTTAATTATTTTCGTAACTGTGAGGACGCGGATTCAGCGGGCTTGTCCGTGCAGTGTAGTCGGTACCTTCGTAAGGCATCTGTTCGTCTAATTTGAGTATAGTAACTGTGTGGTCTGTAGATAATGGGTTAGAATTAAGTCCGTATTGCAGCTTTAGTAAACTATGAGTTACCTCGCTTACACCGCAAACAGAAGCTATGCTTTATATATATTCAGGCTATTCCCACCCCCACATAAGTTCCATATATGTTTCAAACTTTATTCTTGCCAAGAAAGTGTCAAATATTTGTGCAATGCTATTCTAGTTCACATGTAAATGTATATGCCACCATGTCTCAATGTAGTATACTTGTTCATATCCTCATATGTCTGTATAGACCTGAGTGTTAATAAAGTTCTGTTCTGTTCTGTTCTGTTCTGTTCTTAAATCAATAGACTGAAGCCAGTCTAGGCGCAGTCAGCGAGTATTCAACTACGCACGCACGCTCTTCCATGTTTACATGTATTCTTATATACTTTGTTCTTAAACTCATGGGTCAGAAAGTATCCGGAGAAGAGTCCTCTTTTGAATTTGATAAAGCTGTAAATTTTATGATATAGTGTAGAACCTCGTTATCTCGAACTCGCTTATTTCGAATTACCGGTTATCTCGAAGTGAAAATCTGGTCCCTGTTTTAACAAGAAATTATGACAACAGGTAACAAAATAATGTGGAAAAGAGGAGAAATTGCTCTTAAGGAGCAATTTCTCCTCTTTTCCACAATATTTTCAGTACATCTCTATTTTCAGGAGTCAAATTACATACATGTATTCACTTGTGAAATGTGGTTGTTTGATTTATCTTTTTTCCTCAATTCTGCAAATCTGATATGTCGAGATGCGGATATCTCGAAGTATTTCAGAGAGTCCCTTGGACTTTGAGATAACGAGAGTCGACTGTATATTCAAAACGTGTGTCCATTGCTATAGTACTGAAATCTTTTATTTATTGCAGGATGGTGAATCAATCTTTCTCCAGACGTAGCTATCCCTAATACCAACTAATGACATTACCACCTCAGCAAAAGGATGATTTTATTTGGCTTGTATTTTTTTCATATATGCCCTGCTTAACAGGAGTGATGAAGCGTTTAGACAAATAAAGATAGCATGAAATAAAGTAGCAATTGAAGTATGCGGAAAACGGTGGATGAAAGTGAAGTCAAGAACAACTTCCAAAGTCAGAAAGCGTATCTTCGGACATGCGCGCTCAGCGAAGATTCGGACTGGCCTGCGCATTGGCTAGTCTGATCAGAATCATTGCTTATGCACCCCGCGTATGCACCAAGCAAGGACTCAGATCAGACTGCGCATCCGCGTTGTCTGATCTGAGCATTCGCAGGGCACTCTGTAGGTTTCTAAGGACCAAAAATGTCTTCGAGCGGACAGCGAAGATCTTGGTCAGTCTGCACAGATGCGCAGGTGATCAGAGTCTTCGCTGGATGCACATGTCTTGTAGGAAATGTCTTTACCAGGCTCATGTAGAAGAAGTGGATTGGAAACAATTCATGAATTCGTCAGAAGTATGCGTCAGTATACATAACACCCAGCTTCTAGAATTTACCAACATAAGTTATCTTCCTTTCGACAGTAAATGGGCCGGGCCATGTGGAAACGTGTCTTCGGGCATATGCGGACAGCGACGGCCCAGATCAGCCTGCGCATTCGCGCAGTCTGATCAGGACCGTCGCTCTCCACTCTCCGCTCTCCGTCGCTAGGCAAACAGATCATCGGAATGTATTAATATAGAGCAATGACCCGGATGATACTTTGCGCATGCGAAAGATGACCTATATCGGCGCATTTTACGCATGTTCGACGGCACTTTTTCGCTTGATGCGGCCCAAATAAAAACTGTTAGCAGCAGTGCTAAAATGACAGAGCATTCACAAGAAGAACAAGCAAGATCATCACGAAAACACGCCTATATAATTTTGACCCCCTTGAACCCCACTTTTATATAGTAAAACTGGGGTTGGCAGGGTCATACATTATTTTTCATATTTCTGCTCAAAAACATAGATTGTGGGTACTCATTAGAACCGCCTCGATGAGGCGGTTCTAACGAGTACCCACAATCTATGTTTTGACCAGAAATATGAAAAATGTCAGAATTTTTTATCTGAAAATTTTCATTTTTTGGTGGTGAAAATTTCAACATATTTGAATCGGTATGTTTTCGTAATGTGAAGAGTTATTGAAGCCGCATCATGTGAAAACATACCTTCTTACATGGGCGCCGAACTAAAACTCAAATCAACCAGCGCATCTGTGTAGTCTGATCAGTACTCCTTGTCTTCATGACAAAACTTTGAAGACTGGTATCCAAAATGCGCCCAGTGATCAGACTGCGCGAATCGCTCAGCGCATCTGTCCGAAGGTACGTTTTCTAACGTTGCAGCTCATATGAAATTGGAAATAAAACTAACAGCAATTACAATCTTAGGAGCAGCAATAAGAATTATTATTATTTTTTAATATTATTATTATTATCATTAATATTATTATTATTATTATTATTATTATTATTATTAAAGTGAACTCTCGTTACAACATCATTTGTTACCAAAGACGTTGCCAATAAAATGAATTTGCTGATGTACAGAATACTAAATGAGCAGATTGATATGTAATAAAGGTGTTATGTCCTCATCGAACATATGTTTTAGATATTTGTTAGAATCGCCTCAGTGAGGCGACTGCAACAAATATTCAAACCATATGTTTCTTTAAAGTATTAAATACAATATTCTTGCATAATTTAGGACTAATTGTTACCTCTTAAGCGAAGGTTTCTTGACAGTCAAATTGTCATTATAACGAATTTTGTCATTGTATCGAGTGTCGATAGAAAGAGTGCTGTCTGTATTTATTTATCTGTTTATTTATTTGTGTTAATATCTAAGTAAAAATACCAAGAAAATGCTACAATTACGAAGCACAACCGACCCGAGGCAGACAAAGAAGGAGGGGTGAAGAATAAATAACAGCAAAACACCGACGCACAAACACAGAACTGCAACAAAAACGACTGTGTAGGCTTAAACACCAGTTTGATTCGTGCGAAATCTCGCCCTTAATTCTGATGCAGCTCTGAATTACAAATATATTTCCTCTTCCTCATCTCTGAAACATCACAGTGTAACACATGTAATCAAAAACACTATGACGAAACAAAGCAAAGGGCTTAATGTAGGGATGTAACAACACAGCGAAGTATCGGTGCATCGCAATAGTGACCTTGGCAATAGTGCTATCGTGACAGTAAAGTAGCAATACTCGTAGTAATAGTATCGGCAATAGTATTTTCACTGTTGCAATAGATTCAATAGTTCTGAAAAAGGAATATTAGCTGTATAATAGAAATCATAGGCCTATAAATAGAAAATATCTGCATGTTATAACGATAAGGAGGAATGCATTAGAATTTGCATACTAGAACTCTAAAATATACAGCACTTTTGGTGCCAGCATGTGCTCAGTTCATCAAATTTTACAGCAATAGTGTAACTTTCAAATAGACTTTCAACACTGGATGCCATCAGAACTAAAACTTTATGGAAGGTATTTTTAAGCAGATAATGTTCCCAGTAGTTGTCGCTATTAATAGTATTGCAACAGGAACCTGCAATTATAGTAGTACTGCAATAGTGCTTTTTGGCACGAGTAACAGTATCGCAATAGTCATTTTGGCCTGCAATAGTCAACCCTAGCTAAATGCGATCTGGAGCCAAAAACACAAGAAAACCACAAACAGGATCTCGCAATGGGCCCACCACAGATAAAAAAAAAGTATAATGTTTGTGATCCTCAGAAGTGAAATAGTCATATTTCTTATCACAATCAAGGTAAAGAGAATTTTCACTGAGGCAGTTTAATCAATAAATGGAGAAGTGTTGTTTAAAGCATGGGGAAATCATATACAGTCAAACCAGGCGTGCGGGAATATCCAGATTTAAGTTTATTTAAAACTACACCAGATTCTTCCTCAAGAAAACATGCTGATATAATTTTGACCTCTTAAAACCCCACTTTTATATAGTAAAACTTTGGCTTACAGAGTAATAATTATTTTTCTTATTTCTGCTCGAAAACATAGATTGTGGGTAATCTTTAGAACCGCCTCATCGAGGCGGTTCTAACAAGTATCCACAATCTATGTTTTGACCAGAAATATGAAAAATAGAGTTGTTTTTTTTTTCATTGAAAAAAATTCATTTTTTTTACTTGAAATTTTCCATATATTTTAATAGGCGTGTTTTCGTAATGGTTAACCAAATATATAAGTGAAGATACCAGGGAATGCCACAATAGCAAAACACAGTCCCACCCGAGTCACCAAAAGAAAGAAATATGAGGAACAAACAAAGACAAAACAGAACACCAAATCTAAAGCCACAGATGCACAAACAAAGAAGAATTACAACAGAAAACCCGCCTTGGAGTGGTTAGTGGGAACCACTACTCGGCGGGGAGCTTAACCCTTGTCATGCTGAATAAATTAAGATGCCACTCCCACTTCTAAATTTCAGCCTATCAGATTACTTGATCCAGATTGTTGATATAAATTCACATACTTGATGGCAAACAGTACAGATCCAGATCAGTCGGCTTCTTCAGAAGCCAACTGATCTGGATCTTCACTGTTTGCTAAGACAGGGCACGTCGTGTTCAGTAAGTGAAGGGTTAAACTAATTTTACATGCGCAAAACAGTACTTAGCCTCGTAATTCTGATGCAGCTCCAATCACAAATATGTGTTCGCTTCTTATAGGGGGTCCTCTACCTTATCTGAGCCCAGTTGTTCAAAACTAACGATGCCGTTAGTTAACGTATTATGATTATTTAATATGGTATATACGCTGTTATTTTTGCTGAAAAAAAATGTGAGTAGCTATTGCATTTGCAAAAGCTACTCACACTTTTTAGCAAAAATACCTGTGAATTAGATATTATACTTACTAGAACAATTAGCATTTTAACAACTAACGAGCCTGTTAAACTAACGATACTTTAAACAACTGGACCCTGTGAAATATTACAATGAAACACATATAATCAAAAACACTATGATGACAGAAAGCAAATGGATCAATGACAATTTGAAGTCAGAAAACAAGATAACAATAAACAGGTCTATGATAAAAGATAAATGAGAGAACTCAGGAACTGGTACAATTAGACCCACATCAAGCCCCCAACATCAAAGGGAAAGAGAGACAAATACAATAAAGTAGCCACAAAATGAGTAGATGACAATCAGAGTTTGAATGTCTTTTCCAAAACGGTGGGAACTCTGTTACCCAATCTTAACTGAAAATAAAACCAACTTACGTAATTGTTAAAAGAGGCAGAAAACATCAGGAAGTGAAACACTACAGAACAATTAACAAAAAAGTTTCAAAACTAGAGTATCGCCTTGGAACGGTCAGTGATGATTAACTTAGGACTTAAGCTAGCTTTATGGGATCCCAATCCTCGCCCTCAACTTCCATAGTGGTAAAAACATATATTTGTCTGGTCCCTGTGGAGGTCTTCTAACTTATTCATGAATCAATACGGGCAACAGATAAATCACAGATAAGGCCTATAAGGACTATACAGAAACAACGCGTTGAGACTTTGGGAGAATCCTGGGTTGTCAAACAACACTACTGAAATACAAAAGAAAACCACCAGTCGAACCCCGGTTAGCTGAAAAAACAGAAACAGACCCGACCACAGACACTGGTAGTTGGGCGCCGACCGTCTCATCACGAAAACACGCCTATATGGTTTCGACCCCCTTAAACCCCACTTTTATACAGTAAAACTGGGGTTTACAGGGGTATACATTATTTTCCTTATTTCTGCTCAAAATCATAGATTGTGGTTCTCGTTAGGACCGCCTCGTCGAGGCGGTTCTAACGAGTACCCACAATCTATGTTTTTGAGCAGAAATATAAAAAATTTCAGAGTTTTTTATCTGAAAAATTTCAGTTTTTGGAGTTGAAATTTTCTATATATTTGAACAGGCGTGTTTTCGTAATGAAAAACAGATTGAGGAGGGAGTCGTCATTTAGTTTAAGGACCGACTCGCCGTCTTTCAGTTAAAGGGAGAAGCAAAGCTATCAACCATAGCTGGATTAACAGCCATGCATGCATTTTGCCTCAGAATATCCATATTGTAACTGACTTTTGGCAGTGAGTTACAATCTTTTTCAAGATTGTCGACATATAATTCAGGTTCAGACAGTTCCTTCTTGTAGAATGTTTTCAAACCAGAGGATAAACTAGGCCGGAAGTCATCGGAGCAAAGGAGGGCTGATGCAAGACTGAAAATGGTGTACAAATTTATATATGGCTATGTTGCCATTATTTTACCATCATACTTCCAGTAGTCTACCCGGACGACCGTCATAGCCCCACCTCGCCCTGCGTCAAATCCACACATCTTTTAAATATTATAAGCAATCGTTTTCAGAGGTAGTCTTATAAGATCATATGTGACCTAAGCCCGTCAGCCTCTGCATGGAAGAATGTACATGCCTTGAAGCGGTGATAAATCTCATGAAACAGTTATTTTTGTCAAATACAATGATTCAACTTTCATTTTGTGCATTTTAAACCTTCTTTACAATATGATCTTCTAGTTCAAGCCAATGTCAAGTTTTGAAAGTCAAAGAAAACCTCCTCTATTTAGAACAACAATTTGACAGAATCAATGATGTACATGGCGCGAAGGTGCTTTCGTAAAAAGACGATTTGTCCATTGAAACACACCTAACCACCGCAAACAACCCCAAAGTACCCCGATCCACTTTATCTATTTACCGTTTCGCACCAAACTACTTACTCATCTATACTTTGCTTTAAATTACTGTATTTATTATCTCAAGTGGAATTGGTATCAGAGATGTTTGATAGCTCAGTATAATGAGCATCAATACAGTTTGATCTGGGTCTTTGCAGCAGATAAACGTTTATGAAATGGGCGGGTCATGACTTTTTTAAAAACAAAAAAGCTTAAATGAAATATAAAGTGATGTCCAAGAAACATTTGACCAGCAAAATTCAAGATTCAGCATACGTATGCACGTGCATCTGCGCAGTCTGGTCAAAGTCTTTTGGTCTTTACAGTAAAAAAAAAACTTACTTGAAATATGTGACAGCGTCCAAAAAATATGACGAACAAAGTTCCAAATCAGCATGTGCATGTGCATCCACACAGGATGTTTGCAAAAAGAAAAAAAAAAGAAAAGAAAAGATCGTTTTGTCTGGCACCCGTTAGCTCTTCTACTGGGTCTGCATGTGAATGTTTTTGTTGTTGTTTACACTTGGTATGCACGAACGATTGCATGAGCGAACAAAGAAACAAACAAATAAATGAAAGAAAGGATGAATAAAGTTTTCGTCCTGTAATTTCACACCCTGTAATTTCACAATCAAATTACAGAAAATCAAATCTTGCATACTAAGGAACAAACAAGACAATCATTAGATAAGGTGCATTTAACCTCAAAAGCTACGTAGAAATACTTTGCTATTTTTTCTACAATGTATGTAGATGATTAATCAAATATTCATTCATATTACAGAAAATCAAATCTTGCATACTAAGGAACAAACAAGACAATCATTAGATAAGGTGCATTTAACCTCAGAAGCTACGTAGAAATACTTTGCTATTTTTTCTACAATGTATGTAGATGATTAATCAAATATTCATTCATCTTTGATTTTCAACTGTTTGATATGTGACTCAAGAAGTTTAAAATGTGTTTTGGGGTATGGTTTAGGTGATTTTAGTGCTTTTTGTGGGTGTTTGGGGTGTTTCAACGGACCCAGGTGCCTATTTGCTGGATTTGATTGTGTGTAGGGATTTAACGACATGTCAGTGTTAGTGGGTCATTTTGTGTCATCTCTCAGAGAAAGTGGGGAAAGAGATAGAAGAAATAGTAGAGGAGATCATAGAGAGGGAGGGAAGAAAGAGAACAAGAATGAAAGTGAAGAAACAGAAGAAATAAAAAATATTCCCTATCTGCTCTTACCTGCTGTAAGGATAGCAGGCCTTGCCCCACTGTTAGCCAGTATTAGACGGACGTCCCAGTGATGTACTCGTAAGATACACAACACCTTTGCCTCACCAGACCACCCCGACCTATTTGCTGGAGCCTAGCGGGAAATCAAATGGGACAAAATTATGACGGACTTTCAATTAAAGTTCTCAACGTCAGAACATAAAATAAAATTTTGTTTGTTTTGTTTTAGCATGTTTAGGGCTCTAATTCAGACAAAAAAAAAAGAAATTTTTAGAACTTGCAACTGTACAAAGTGGCCAGGCCTTCTCCTTGACACCAAGAAGTATGTGGTCTACGTACTTCTTGCCATAAAACATTCGTTAAAAGTTGACCCATCACGAAAACATATCTATATAATTTTTACCCCCTTAAACCCCTCTTTTATATAGTAAAACGGGGGTTTCCAGGGGTATACATTATTTTCTTATTTCTGCTCAAAAACATAGATTGTGTGTACTCGTTAGAACTGCCTCTTCGAGGCGGTTCTAACGAGTACCCACAATCTATATTTTGAGCAGAAATAAGAAAAATATTAGCGTTTTTTTATCTAAAAATTTTCAATTTTTGGAGTTAAATTTTTTCTATATATTTGAATAGGCATGTTCTCGTAATGCTAGTGGCGAGCACAAATGTTCGGATGAACAGACACAGACTCCAAAAGAAGGATGCAATCAGGCGTCCTGGGAGTTTAAGGACTGCGACAGTCATTTCAAAGATTTAAATTTCGGCATATCTGAATGACAATATGAAGGTATCGTACAAAGAAAAGCACGTATGGCGGTAAAATTAAATATCACCTTCGTATCCAGCGTTACATAGACTGGGGCGTGACCTTGACAAGGAAACTGTCACAGTTTAGGGTGTAAAAAGTAGCCTTTGTTTTAAATCTCCTTTCACCACTTTTTAACACCCTAGCACTATCATCTTTTTTTCAGCACTCATACTTTTTATTTTTACTAACATGCCTTCACGCTCAGACGATCTGCACTAGATACTTGCGAGAGTGGTGTTGCAGTAACCATAGATAGATAGATAGATAGATAGATAGATAGATAGGCTTCTACTCAATAATGTGCTTCAGATTAAGGCATATATCTAAATTAGGAAAAATTAGATGAAAAGTAAAACTACTTACCGATGTCGTTTCCGGTAAATGATCCCCACTGTGAACAACGGTTATTAGAGATTATTTCACCCCGTAATCACAGCGTTTGTCGCAGACTGCACAATGCCCAGCTTAAGGGTACAGTGAACTAATTGTTTTTTCCGATAGAGCTCCATAGTAATTCCACCCTATTTGTGGTTAAGAGTTCATTTCATGGTATGGCTGGGCTTCCAAATTTTGTTTTAATTCAAAGACCAGGCTTAGCACAGCAAAATAAGTAAAGAAAAACACCACTGTCACCAGCACTTTCTGGATTTTTTTTTTGGAGGCTGAATGAAGCAACCCCTCAATTGGCAAGTATCAAAAATTGAAACTTTGCAATTTCATCACTTCTTCTTTGGGCTCCAGCAAACACAAACAGAAACATTTGTTTCTTTGAAACAATCAAGAAATTACACACAAACATTTTTTTTCTTCAAATTAGAATAATGAGTTTTATTTCATTTTTATTATTAACCAATCACAGATCGCTTTACACAAAATAACTACCCCTACACTTTTTGCACCAATCAGCCGCACTGTCACAATTGGTTTCGTGTGCCCTTGAAATACCCATTCTCAACGTTTTTTATTTTTTTTTTTTTTTTTTTTTTTTTTCACGCATCGGTTCTGGTGAATGAATGATCAGTAACAATTCTGGCACCAAGCTGACAACCGAGTCCCACCCATAACCACCACTCCTAAATATCAGTATACTCATCACCCTGTAGCTCTGCCCCAGCAAGCAAAAAAATATAGGACCCACATGGGCCCCAAATGGGTATTTATATGGGCAACCCATAAGGGACTCATGAGGGATTTGCAACACGGTTCAGTGTTGGACCCACATGGGCAAAGCCATATGGGAACCATATAGGAACTGCATGGGTCCAGTATGGGAAAAATATGGGAGCTACATGGGTTCAGTATGAGAAAATCAACCTACATTTATCTTCCAAAACAAAAAACTTTTACACATTTTATACAAATGATTACAAGTCCCCAGTCCCAGCCAATTTGATGGACTGGTAAGATCCAAACATGGAGACATGTGCAAGTTATCGCACACGCGTAGAATTTTTTTTTTTTTTTTTTTTTTTTTTTTTGTTTACTGGACAGGCTTAGTCCTCTAAGCGGTTAACCAGTAGGTTTGTTTTTTCTTCACCTCCGGCATTGCTGCCTCTGGTGGAGGCGTGTTTATCCGTCCACCTCCGGCATTGCTGCCTCCGGTGAAGGATAGAACGTACATCCAACGTGAAAACACTGACATTGAAATTTTCACACGCGTAGAATTAAGAGGTCTTATATTGGCGTCCTTTTCAACAGTTGTAAATTGTGGCCTCATGCTTATTTATATATACCTCAATTTTAAAAGTAATAGGGACATACGAGTTAAAAGAAAAAAAAATATGACCATGAATCGTCGTCCATGTCGGGAAAATAGTCAAGATAAATTTAATAGATACTTTCATTTTCCAATGAAAATGCTATTATTTTTTTATTTTATTATTATCATTATTATTTGCATTTATGTCAGGAAATGTACACTTTTTTTATATTATGTTTAAATAGTGCTACAGTTGTTTCCCTTAATACCCATATTGAATTCATATGGGTCCCATATAGTAATCGGAGGTCAACATTGGAACCATAGAGGTCCATGGGAGCCATTTGGGCCCCAATTGTGTATCTTGAAATTAACACTTTTCCAGGATTATTCCAATTTTATCTCGGGGTCCCACATATTAGAATTTATTTTTATAGTTATCGAATATTATCCAATATGGGAACTGTATGGGTCTTATATGGGAAAAAAATAGTATATGGGGCCCATTTAGGACCCTAATGGGATAAATGCCCAGAATCAGGTCCTATGGTTCTCATACATACATGTTTGTTGGCCGAATTGTACACGGCTTTCGTGAAAAACGCTCTTATGAAACCCAGCTTACTGAACTTGTGGAAGATTTAGCAGGGCGGCTGACTGGGAAAACAAACCGATTTAATCTTTTTGGACTTCACCAAAGCCTTCGACAAAGTCAGTCATCTAAAATTACTATATAAACTTTCAACTTTCGGCATAACAGGAAACACTCTAAAATCGATTGAAGCTTTTTTAATTGGTCGCTCTCAAACTGTTGTACTGGAGAGGGAGTCTTCTAAAGATGTCCCGGTCACCTCCGGGGTACCCCAGGGGTCTGTACTGGGCCCGCTCCTCTTTCTTTTGTACATTAACGACCTCCCGGAAAATATCAAATCACAAGTTAGACTCTTTGCTGATGATACCGCGGTTTACTTGACAGTGTCTAGTGCCCATGATAGTCAAATACTTGTCTGGTCTTGACACCATCCAGCACTGGGAACGAACCTGGGACATGGAATTCAATCCAAGCTAATACCAAGTCATCAGTGTCTCGCGGTCCAAGAAGCCCTTAAAGTCCCGGTACTACTTACATGGTCGGGAACTTGAGAGTGTGGACTCTGCCAAGTATCTTGGGGTAACCATCAACAAGGATCTGATCATTTTGAAAACATCACAGTCCGTGGAAACAGAACTTTAGGTTTTGTAAAAAGAAATATTAAAACAAAAAACAAGAAATCCGGACTATAGCTTACAACACTATTGTTATGCTACAAGTGGAGTATGCTTCGGCTGTTTGGAGCTCTTACACGAAAAAAAAAATATAAATAAAATAGAGATGCTGTAAAGATATAGTAGTGTGACAGACATGTTGAGTAATCTTGGATGGCGGTCGCTTGATCTTCGGCGTTATGATTCGCGTATCGCGATGTTTTATAAAATCGTGTATGGACTGGTCGCTATACCAGTTCCTCCTTATTTTGAATGTACCATGGTACAAACACGCCATCATCCTCTTACTTACAGGCAGATCCATACTTCTGTCAGTTATTACTACTACCCATTCTTCCCAATGACGGTTATTCTCTGGAACAGGTTACCAGCTGATCTCGTCCTTGATTGAGATCTTGACTCTTTCAAATCAGGACTCAGCTAGATCAACTATACACTCCCTTAAGTCATATACTGTTTTTTTTTTTATCTTGTTTTTAAACTCTTCTTACAAACACTATCATATATGCTCACCTTAATTTTACACTTTTATGCTGCACTATCCCACTTTTTCTTCTCTTACTAGCACACTATGCGCAGCACATTCAAACAATACTCGGAAGAGGGTTTTGAATAGATAGATAGATAGATAGATAGATAGATAGATAGATAGATAGATAGATAGATAGATAGATAGATAGATAGATAGATAGATAGATATGGGACCTATATGGGTCTTATGTGGGCAAAAAAAACCTATGTGGGGCCCATGTAGGACCCGAATGGGATAAATGCCCAGATTCTGCCCATATGGGTCCCATATATACATGTTTGCTGGGGCATGTGATAAGAATGCGCGGATGTGCAGACTGATCTAGTCCTTTGATGTTCGTACACGCTGTTAGACACTGTCTACGGGATGAAAGGGTTAACTCCCCTAAGTGACATTACAATTTTGGGAGTGCAGTTGTAGCTATAAATATGAATTTCTATGAGTTATCAACCTTATTTTCCGTGGTTGATTCCACACTGTCGCACATTCTGATGAATAAATGTCACTGGACGTATCACCAATAAAAAATCTGATTCTGTACAGGTAAAGGGTAAGTCTTTTACTGAAGAAATTTCAACTGACAGTGCGTACTTCATAGTTGATTATTTATAAAACTTATAAATATAGGTCATGGTTTGGGGTCCACTTTAAACGCACCTTGTCTCTAGGAAGTTAAACCGGCTTAACCCTTAAAACGCCAAGAAAACATATATCTGTAAATGTCGTCTGTTTATGTCGTCAGAATAGTCTTCCAATCTTTTCAAACCTATTTTTGCATACAGGCAAACAGTGTGGACCCAGATCAGACTTCTCCTAGGAGCAGTCTGATCTGGGTCCACACTGTTTGCAGAAATGACTTTTAAAATCACAAGCAGATGACAGAGCAGACTACAATTGTTGTGATTGGCAGTTTAAGGGTTAAAAACCAAAGGACACCGAAATGTTCGTCTATGAATATCTGTGGATACGGGAAGCGGCAGGGTGGTCGAGTGGTTAGCGCTCCGGACAAGAGTCAGAGGTCTCGAGTTTGAATTCCCTTGTCCAGAGGAGAAATTTAGCACATGATTCATTGCACAGAGTCTTTCATTATTACCCCTCCATCCTCTCGATATGACCATGTTGAAACATAGGGACACAGGTCATGGACTTCTATTTTTTTTTTTTTTTTTTTTTTTTGGATTATAACAGAAATATATGAAATAGTATCTTCAGGGTAGCAGGTCAATCATACAACTACCCTGAAGGTACTATTTCATATATTTCTGTTTTTATCAAAAAAAAAAAAAAAAAGTCCATGACCCGTGTCACCATGAAACACCAAACCTTGGATCCACTAAATTTGAGATCACTACCTCTGTACCTCAGGTGGATGGGGTGAGGCCTCAGGTGGAAATGCCTTCCACCCCATGGGCCATCCACCAGATAAATGGACCATGACATGCCAAAATGTATCGAGGGCATATAGGGACATCAAAACTCAGATCAGCCTATGCATCAGCACAGTCTGATCAGGGTCCGCGCTATCTACAAATAGAACTATTGGATAATAAAGAATGTTTGAAGGCAGGGGAATATTAATTTGCCAGCCTCGGTGGCTCAGTTGGATGTGCCGTCCGACTGGAGACCAGAAGGTCGCGGGTTCAACCCCAGCCGAGGTTGGTAACATTTTTTCGTGGAGATTGATCATGAAATATTTTCTACGGTCATTCTCTCCCATCCGCTGATTCAAGAAGGGCAGTTGTCAGTTTCTGGCGAAAGAATGTGCACAATACTGGTTAACCGCTTAGAGGACTAAGCCTGCCCAGTAAACGTGTGGTTAGGTAAACTGACCGCGCTCGACATGACCCCATTGGGTTGACTGGGCCGTAAAACCTCAACACAAACAAACAAATATTAATGTCCCAATAAAACTCTGTACATCTGCAGGTTGACACGATTCAGCACACATTGCACAAGTTTGAAGGGACTTGTTCACCTAACTTTCATCATTTTTTTCATGCACCTTTGTTTGAAAAGACAGTGTTTATGTATCTGAATGGTATAATTAACTGTAAAAAGATAGGGATTTGGTGTAGGGGAGGTATCCATTATTAAAGGCAGGCACAATTTAAATCCACACTAGTAAAACATTGAACCATTGAAAATCTTTGACTTGACAATGAATGATCCTTCATGTTGACAGCTCTTCTTTTGCCCTCAGTCTTTAGCATAATTCATGCATAGTATGGGAAAAAGGCCTTTATGCCATATGCCAACAAGAAGCAAACTGATCAGGATCTGCACTCTTGTGTCATTAAGTATATATGAATTTTTATCAACAACCTAGATCGAGTTATATGATTGGCTGAAATTTATAAGTGGGCATGGTGTCTCAGTTTATTCAGCATGGCATTAAGGGTTAACCCTTCTCTTGCTGAACATGATATGCCCTGTCTTAGCAAACAGTGTAGATCAAGAACAGTTGGCTTCTGAGAAGCCAACTAATCTGGATCTGCACTGTTTGTCATTAAATATGTGAATTTCTATCAAAACCCTGGATCAAGTAATCAGATTTGGCTGGAAATTAGAAGTAGACTTGACATCTTAGTTTGTTCAGCATGGCAAGTGATAAAAGCTTTTCAATGTGTCATACAAATCTTGCTGTTTACAGTCATACCATATTAGTACATATTGACCTCTTACCAAATGGCGGATAAGCCCAGCCTTTGCAAAACAGTGTAGATCCAGATGAGTTGGCTTCTTTAGCATACATGCCATTAGCTGTTGACAGAAATCTGTGAGATTTTGCAAATTTTTAGGGGAGATTTGATGAAATTCTGTGAGATCTTTATGAAAATCACTTTCAAGCTTACATAAGTAAGTTAAAAGCCATTATTTTAATGAATTAAGCTTGAAATAGCCATGCTAATGTGTGATTTATTTCTAGTTCTTCAAAAAATAGCTTATAAAATGGTATCAAAATTCTGTGAGATTTGAAAATCTTATGGGAAACGGGGTCCAAAAAGACCAAAATTCTGTGAGATTTTGTCTCACAGTGTGAGGTATGGCATGTATGCTTTAGCAGAAGCCAACTGATCGTGATCTGCACTCTTTGTTATTAAGAATGTGAATTTTTATCAACAATCTAGTTCAAGTTAGCTGATTGACTGAAAATTAGATGTCCATTTCAGAATTTACCTACTGATATACAAGCTGCTGTATTAGTTCCCAAATATTGTAGACCCTGGCCAGATACTGGCATCATACTGCATTCTGTGGCATTTGTTCTGACTCCACTCCATTTACTCAGGCCTGTCTCTTTGTATGTTACTTAAGGCTAAACTCGGATACGTTAACGCATATACAGGTATATGAAAATATAATCGAAACATACATGTAAACATACATTATTTAGTGTGCTAGATTATATGTGTTTCTGTATTTAACTTCAAAACATAACTTTTCCATTTAGTCATCGCCTCCCGCCTCCCTGTTAAAGGGCATTTCCCAATAAAATATTTCTTAATTCTCAATAAAACATAAGTTGTGGGTACTCTTTAGAAGCGCCTGGGTGAGGCACTTCTGAGTACCCACAACTTACGTTATTGCAGATAAATAATTCAAAATGTATTTACCTGATAACCATAGCACTAGTTAAGGCGCTTTTTTCAGTCCAAAAGTATTGATATTTTTCTTATTTCTCCACAAAAACATATGTTGTGGTACTCATTGGAAGTGCCTCACCAAGGCACTTCTAATGAGTACTCACAACATATGTTTTAGTGGAGAAATAAGAAAAATATTTACCGGATACCCCCTCTTACCTAGGCCTATGGATAACCACTCTTATCTGGAGCTATGTATTAGATAGACATTTAGACAACATTTAATGGAAACATACCAAAAGATGGAAATATTTTAGACAGTTGATAATATGTATAGTGTCCGGTTGATTTATCAACACCACAATACTGATTCCAGTAACAAAGTTCTTCGATCAACACAAAAGCACAGATTACTGGGCTTACCTTAAAGATGTACTATATACTTGTAGCGGTAGGGGCAGTGGGAGTTAGTGCCAACCATGTCCTATGAAAAATGGGGCCCAATCCTCTTTCAGTGCTGGATGAACAGAGATAGATTTTCAGTTGGTAATCTGAACTAGGCTTGAACCCGCAACATTAAACATATATGCTTCAGTTTTTTTTTCTACCACTGCTCAAAAAAACAAAAAAAAAAAAAAAAAAAAAAAACCGGTCAGCAAAGGATTTCATGAGGTACATGTATGTGTTTGGGCCTTGGAACATCCGCAAAATATGTAGATGCAGATCGTCCTGTGCATGCCCAAATTATCATCCGGGCCTGTGCTTGTTATTCATACATTCTGTAGTATCTAATGATTCTGTTTGCATAGAGCGAAAGTCCTGATCAGATGCGCGGATGCGCAGGCTGATCTAGGCCTGCGCTGTCAGCATATGCCTGAAGACACGTTTGCGCATGGCTCAGCCCATTAATGCAACAATGTTTCCTTTATTTTTCTTTATAAAAGCATACATTGTCGGTACTCATTTGAATTGCCTCAGCTAGTCGCAGCTCAAATGAGTACCCACAATATACCGTATTTACCATATGTATTCAGACGGACCTGAGCAAATGGTATAGACCCAGATGAGACGCCGCAGAACGCGGCGTCTCATCTGGGTCTACACTGTTTGCCACTCATTCAGCATTTTTTAGACACAACATCGGGTAGTGAATTGTACTGGTTCAAAATTTAGAACATATATGGTAGGGAGTTGAGGTGTCCGAATACTTAGGGTAAATACCGTACGCTTTTATAAAGAAGTAGTTAAAAATACACGGGCTGTAATATGGTCTACGAAATGGCTTGACGGTGCGCTTGTAGCAGTATACGCGGTAATTAGGTCGAATACAGTATTTATATGTATAGGCTTACTTTGGAAGTGACGATTTTTATACTTTAGTGCTATCTTTTTTCAGTGTTGCCAAGAAGTAGTACAACTATGGAGAAATCTGACCAATTTCTAGGATACTAAGCTGACGAGGTTAACATATAAAACATGGATGTATCTTGTGTAGCAGGAGAGTCGGATGATAGTGAAACAGTAGGTTATCAGAATCAGATAGACATACCCGGTTATAAATTATCAGAGGCTAAGGGAAATGAAAAACAAATAGCGTCACATGAAGCAGCACTAGAAAATAGTAACACAATACATTTTGAGCCCAAGGGAATGAAAGATCATGATATCAACAAAGTGAAAGAGAAGAAAGAATTGGATTGTAAAATTGATAAGCCCTTCATAGCTGAGGAAACGAACAATGGTATTTATATTATTAAAGTAGAAAAGGTAAAGGACGAGTTTGAAACAGATTTAAGCAATACTCTTTTCGATAGTAAAGGCACTGATAGTTATGAGAAAGAACCACTGCACACAGCTTTGTACACTTTTTCTCCGGACAGTATTCATGAATATACAGAAAAAGATCATGAAGCATATAAAACCTTTATAAGCACAGATACTGAACAATCATCTAATTATCACTGTGGTACTGATTTGGCGACATGCTCTCAAAATAGTCTTACAGGGATGTATGGTAACGCGCTTTCTGTTATGAATGGAATGAGTACGACAGAAGAGGAACAATGTGAAACCTTTCAGAGTGGATCAATTAATGGACAGAAAGATGTCAGAGATGAAATGCTGACAATGGGTGATGGTGAACATTCCAGTAATGAGACACATCAAATGAACGTTCCTACTGTGTGGATAGAAACAGAAACTGAAATCATAGTATTTAACCATCAGACAGGTGTGACTGATTTACCCACAGATCAGATAGATTCTGCACAATATAACACACTCGAAACCGAACATTCAGATAACCAAACATACACCTGCGAGTTTTGTATGGAAATATTTGATCATAAGGATGCCCTAATAGAACACACGAAGTCTCATGCCTATGAAGGAATTCATACCTGTAAACATTGTGATAAACAGTTTTTCGGTCTAGGTCGTTTAAAAGAGCATGCGCTGTCACACAGAGTCACTTCGTTCACGTGCCGACTTTGTAATGAAAGTTTTCTTTCACGACACGAGTTAACGTATCATAAACGCGTTCATAATATTTCAAGAACGCGGAAAATAAAGAGATCATTTAAAGTGAAGAAAGTGTCGAAACATATTGTCAAAAGAGATAGGGCTGATTCTGCCCTCAAAACCAAAAGGGCAGCAAAGTCTCAGAGGAAGAAAACGCAGACAGGTTCATTATGTCAAAATAATGATGTAAATACAATTAAAAGGACAAAACGCCCGAATAAATCCAAAATCGAGAAAACGAATCAAACAGAAACACCGGAGAAGAAAAATACAAAAGGTACTGTGGATAACATTAGACCTATGCTGAAAGAGAAAAAGCCCGAACAAATCCATTCTTGTGAATTTTGTGGGAAAATTTGTTTAAATGCATCACGTCTGAAAGGTCATCTTATAAAGCACACGGGAAATAAACCACACCATTGTGAAATCTGTGGCAAAAGTTACGTGAGAAAAATAGCTTTGACCGAACACATGTCTTTACATACTGGGATAAAACCATATTTTTGTGAAACATGCCACAAAGAATTTGCCACCAAGGACGCATTTAAGTATCACACATGGGAACATGATGGAATAAGACCATATGCTTGTGAAACGTGTGGTAAATCTTATATACGACGTTCTCATTTAAATGAACATCTCCGTACACATAGTGGTATTAAAGAATACGAATGCAATGTTTGTTTGAAAAGGTTTTCTGTGAAAAAATCTTTGAAAATTCATCAGCTGACGCATTCTAATGAAAACTGCCATCTCTGTTCCGTTTGTGGTAAACAGTTTAACATCTTGGATAGCTTAAAGCGTCACGAGTTAACACATACGAAAGACAAGAAAGAATATGTTTGCAAGATCTGTGAAATGTCTTTTCGTGATGCCTCTGAGTTAAAAACTCATGCACGAGTTGCTGCACATACTGTTGAAAGCAATGACTTATGTGACAAATGTGGAAAGGGATTCTCTAATAAATCCCGTCTTAAAAGACATCAAAAAACATGTGAAGGGATGCGAAAATTTAAATGCCAACATTGTGAAATGGTGTTTTCCAGTTCGTCCTTGCTTGGTGCTCACAAAATTGTTCATTATGATGAACCCTCTCATCAGTGTCAGTACTGTGGAAAGAATTTCAAAACTGCTTATAATGTGAAACGTCATATGGCTGTACATAGGTAAATGCTAGCAGGAATCAGTATCGGGATTTCGAATACCATAATGATTATTACATACAATAAACTTCAATATCTCGAATATCATTAGGACCATGGAAATTGGTTCCAAACATGGGTGGTTCACGCCACTGAGGGTTAAGCATGGCGCCTGGTCAGGACGCAAATGAGGATAATTTAGGGATATCTTTTCAATCATGAATCTTTAAAATAAATATGTGTTAAGGCGATCCTAATGAGTACACACAACATGCATTTCATCATAAGATGAAAGAAACACCCCAAAATATCCCGAAATATTTATGCTCTTGAGCTGTCAGAGTTGTGCGCGCGCCTTCGGTAATCAAGTTATTGAAGTTTTACGGTATTTCTTCGAGCTTTCTGGTTTAAACCTAAAACTGCCAATCACAAAAATTGTTGTCTGTTTTGTCATCTGCTTGTGATTTTACGTCATTTTTGCAAACGGTGTCGACCTTGATCAGACTGCTCCTCTAGGAGCGGTCTGATAAGGGTCCACACTGTTTGTCTGTATGCTTAAAAAGGTTTGAAAAGTTTGCAAGAATATTCAGCAGACGACATAAACAGACGACATTTTCAGATGCAGGGTTTCTGGGCATTTTAAGGGTTAATTGGTGAACTGATGCATTTAAGGCTAAAATTGTTTAAGGGGTCTATTCTTAAAAAAGGCATTTCCTCCCCTTGCTGTGACTCTCCAGGGGTTGATAGAAAAGTGAGTAAAGAATCATAGATGCACAGAAATAAGTTTACAGATACCATTACAAAATCTTGATCAAGCCGTGGCCTGTCTCAGGTTTATCAGTGACCACAAACGACCTAAATTAAAGCTTACTCAAATGTTATTTTTACATGAATTCACGCTTAATTTTTTTGCGAGCCGAAATAAAAAAATATTTAAGGATATTTTGGGGGCCTTTTTTATTTATCATGTATATGTATGTTTTTGTACTCATTAGAATCGCATCACCGAGACTGTTCTAATGGGTACACTCAACAAACCATTATTTTATAGGATTGAAAGAAAATACATCCCTGAATTATACCCATTTGCCTCTTGACTTGGCGTTATGATTAACCCTCAGTTGCTCGAACAACAAATGTCTAGAACAAAATTCCATAGTCCCAAAGGTATTTGATCCAAGATCCACTGTATATTTGAGGCCCAACGCAGGAAAAGGACCCTTAAGACGTAAGCAAATAATTTAGGCACAGATTAATCTGCACATTGGTTTTAAGACTTGGCAAAAACTTCATAGTCGACCATCGGTTTTGTGAAACGTAGTAGCTTTTCGGGTCTAAAATTCTACAGGAATGAAATTCAGTAAATACTGTTTGCTTAGAAACGAAAGTACATTTTCAGTAAGTAGGGTGTTGTCTTAGAATTAAGTAAACAAAGCCTAATTGTTTCTTATTAACGATTAATTATGTGCTTTATCAGGGTTGGGTTAGAAAATAATGATTTATTTATTACCTTGTTTACCAGGCGTCGTGACATTTGATGAACCTTCCTTGACACTTTTGACAGTTGCTTTCTAAAAAATAATAAAAGGCAAATTCTCAGTCAGATGTATTTACGTCATCATTTGACTCACTTTTTGATGTTAAAGGGGCTCTTACACGGTATAGGAAATTTACATTGGTTTCTGCCCACTCTTGGAATTGGATGAAATTCTGCACAATGGTTGCTTAGGGTATAACACTGATGATTATGAGGCATTGGCTTTTAAATGTAGTTCCATTGTAAATTTATGGTGTTTTGTACGAGGCCACTACCAAATCAGGGGGTGCCCTAATATTAACCTTCGTACAGTAAACAGGATTTCATTTTTCAGATGCTGGAATGTTTTATTAATTAAGACCATCATTAGTACATGTTTTGATACTATGGATGGCTTCATGTACTTAGCAATAGTGTTGGAGCAATAACGTAAGTTGAACGGTAGCCCCATATTTCAGCTGCAGGTTATGTATTCATCCAGATATTATCTGCAATTTTACCATGTTCCGATTCTTGTCAAGACACCATTTCAGCATAAAAAATTTCCATTTGTATTAGGAATAAACACATGAAATTTCATAAAAATTGAAGACCGGTAACATGTTGTTAGAAAAGCCTGAATACATATAGTCCTGAGTCGGCAAAATATGAAATTAGCCAATACTCATGTATAAGTAGTATCGTGTAAAGTCAACTATCAATAGCTTTCAATTTGGATTACCATGATATAGTATGATTTGTGTAAGAAGTTGATACCATAATTGTACATATTCATTTATAACCATATGACTGAATTGCACCTTGTTGAACACCATGTCCAAAAAAAAAACTTTTCGTTTACATGATCTGGACCATGCAGACACTAAGCCCAAGTTCTCTGTATCTGTATATATAGGATTCCACTTCAAATACTTGACTGTGGAAGTATTTATCAGATAATAAAAAGCAGATAACAGTCTTGTAACTGATGATGATGATTATGAAACCTGGGTCTAACTTTAAAGTTACTCGTTTAGGCAGATAGGCATGGTGGGCACAACTTGCTTACCAAGTAATGATTACTATCCTAGGACACCTGATTAAAATCTTCAGGGTCCATGTCTGTTGATTTCAACATTCAGAATTGTCAATCTTCAATGGATTTATGAGTAAATACAACAATGTGGATTTCTTGTCCAAAAATCAACTATAAACTTTGGTGTAAACTGGATAAATACCTCAAAAATACTTGACTTAAAAAGAGAGTAACAAAAAGAATTGCTATAAACAGGCAATACTGTGACTACTTGTTCACGCTTAGTAAATACAAAAAAGCACAATATTGTCAAAACCACAGCAATAGATTTCACACACGAAGACACTCAATATTGGAAAAAAAACACTACAGCTTAAATACAATCAGTAATGAACAACTAAAGTCTGTGTCACATGGACACATGCAAGCTTAGTACAGTTTCTTTAGGTAAGATCTATGCACTTGCTGACCAAATACTTTAGTACTCTTTCTAAAATGAAAGAATAACTTTTCAGAAATATGATCAGCGAAGAACAACAAAGAAAGTAAGAGCAGTTGATATTAAGAAGAACGAAATTATATTCAGCTAAAATATTCAATGGAAGAAAGAATTTAAGTATAAGAACTAAAACAAAACTTGAATACTAAAAGCCTCCTTTCAAAACGTATTACAACACAAAAAACAGAGACAGGGTGAAAATAGAATTAATTAAATACTTTAAAACTGCCAGCAACCAAATGAATGAAAACTGTTCAAAAACTCTTCAATACATCCTTTAGATTCACATTAAGACCACACAAGTTAGCTGTTTTAAACTCCTGTGTTAATTAACATATGGCGGAGTTTCAAACTAGTATGAAAGTCCTTAGGCAAATGACTAAAATATGAATGTCATACAACCTTTGGAAAAATCTTAAAGCTTTAACATGAAGAACTACAGAACACCAATTTGTTGTTTAAGTCAAACTATGTGCACTAGAACAGAACTTATGCAGAACAGAAACAATTTCATATATGCTTACTGTAAGGAAAAAAGGATAGGTCTGCTTTTCTGATAGCAAAAGTTACAACCACATAAATAGTATTCTGTGCTGCTGTCATCAAAGATAACTGTTGAAACAAAGAGAAAAACTCCAGTGTCAGTGTCAATTCGATCGCAGGAAATACCGATTGAAGTGACACATTTGAACATGTTACAGGACAAGAAATCCAGTGTTCATAATTTCAAAATACAATATAGGCTTGCAAGCAAGCTATAGATATATCAGAAGTTAAGTCTATAGGTATTATTTTCTTTTCAAGCGTTCTTAGTTTGGTTAGAGTTTACCAGTCCAGAAGCAAATCTCCAAAAATCCTAAAATCTCTTGATGGGGATGCAAATCCTTCTTCAAAACAAACAAGCAACAACTACTTGCAATAGTACGTTTGCACATCTTCTTAATATGACAATGGAGATTATGGGTCTCCCTGTTTTATGCCTATTTTTGTAATGGTGTGAATGGATACCCCTGTTTTACACCTATTTTAGTTTTATGCCTTTTGGGAAGTAATTATACAAAATGCTCAATGATTTGCTGACATGAATTGAAGCGTAAGATTTTGTTAAGCCTAATTTGTTAATTAGTATTTCTTTAGATTTAATTTGTTATGCTGTCTACATTTGTAATAGTTGGTTAGTCAGAGTCCATATAAATAGAAGGCAAGTAATAGAAAGTCATGAAAATTTAATGGGTAGCTCAAGATATATTCATTCCGAGTTGTCTAAACTCTTTGATTTGTTAAGTGTTAGAAGTGTTTGATAACACTGCCTTTCTCTACTGTTTTTTATCAATGTAACAAAATAGTCAATTTTGTAAAAATCGACCTATATCCATTCAAGGCCTAAAATGACAATGTTACCGGTTTTGATTTTTTATGAAATTTGGCACAGCTATAGAGGATATATGTAGCAAATTTTCCTGGTAGTATGAAATCTTGACAAAGATAATAACATAATAATTTTGAAAGTTTAATTTGATATTTTTTTTCATTTTTTGGTAAAAAATTCAGATTTTTTAAAATCAATTTATCAGAAAATGTTAACTTTAATTAAATATAAATGTTTTGTGGTACCAATAGAATTACTATGGTGTTCACCATTCAGCACAGCGCAAAAATCATAAAACTAAATTAAACTTAAGATGTATGACATACTTATTTGGAGACAGGTATCAGCTCATGGGGGGAGTGAGTCAAGGTTGCGTCCTGAGTCCAACTTTTTATTATATAATTTAATAAGCACATTTTCAAAGGTTGCATATGCCTAGTTATTATTATACAAAGTTTCAGAAAAATCCATGCGTGGGCAGAAATGAAAGATGCCCTTTAGCAATTTGGTCATTGTTTCATTGGACACAATACTGTATAAGGACATGAGCTGCTACGTGATGGTCTAAGAATAGTAGTGGGGAAGTTGTATATAAGAGCAGAGCGAGCGGTGCGAGAAGCAGTTTTGATTAGTTTGTATTATTTGGAGTTCAGTGTTAGTTTTGGAAAAGGTGCATGGAACGAAAGAGACTCCTGCGGTTGTAAAAAGAATACAAAATAAAAGAAGTTAGAAACTGTACTGGGCTTGTGTTGGACTTAGTTCCTGGGCCACCCAGCAGTGGTCAAGTGTTGGTCACAACGCAACATTTGATCATCGACTAACAGTCGACTTGTAGAATAAATCCATTCTTATTGAGCCCTCTTCCAGGTACAGTTGAACCTCGATACATGTAGCTCGAACACCGATGGCTCGTTTACCACGACTAATTCGAACTCGTTTTTTGGTCCCTACGAAATTCTTGCAACAGCTCAAGAAAACAAATATTTAGAGAAAATTTATTTTTTTTTATTATGAAATTGTATGTTGTGTATACTCATTAGAATCATCGATGCGATTCTAATGAGTATACTCAACATGCAATTATTGTGTAGAAAATCGAAAATATTTCCCCAAAGTATCGTTATTTGCTTCCTGACCTGGCGCCCTGATTAACCCTCAGTAGCTCGAACTACCTATATCTCTAACAAATTTCCATGGTCTCAAAGATGTTAGAACCATGGAAGTTCGACTGTTCTTATTCATAGCTTCAGATAAGAGGGGATACCCACATAATATTGTTCTTATTTCTCCATGATATGTGTTGTGGATGTTATGTTTGAGTTTCATCACATTGTTTCTATATTATATGATTCCAGTATCTGTGTTCTAGATGAGTGGACTGTTGTGATGTTTACTTTCTTTACTGTGGGAAACGTATAGGGCTGCCTTGGGGTTTGCTTTCAAAGGGATTTCATTTGGGCATCTCTACTGCATATGTTTCCACTGTAGGAAATTTAAAAGGCTCAGTATTTTTATCTCGCAGGAGTTATTTGTCTGGAGCACTGACATGGGCACATGTTTTGTTTTTTTTTGTTTGTTTGTTTGTTTGTTTTTGTTTTAAAGCAAAGTAGTTTGTTAACATTTTTAAATAATTAATTTTAATTCCTACTTTGTCTGATGCAGCATTTTTTTCATGAATAAGAATCCAATAAATTTGATTGCTGTCTCTTTCACTTGAGATGTATCTTCTTCTAAATCTACTGACTTTGAAAAGTTTGTTTTGTTTAGCAGCCGTATTTGGCTCTAGAAATTGTATTTTGATTAATGGAATGGCAGAGATGCTGTAGATGCTTCCAAAAATAGTAGATCATTCTTTAAGTCAAGTAAAAAAGATCAACACAGTAGAAACATCAATTAACTTTTATATAACATTATTCCTAAATTAGAATTTTGGTGGAAAATCTATTTAGAATGTTATTAACCCTTGTCATGCTGAATAAATTAAGCCACGCCCACTTATACTTTTCATCTAATTAGATAACTTGATCCAGATTGTTATATAAATTCAAATACTTAATGGCAAACAGTGCAGTTCCAGATCATTTGGCTTCTTCAGAATTGCACTGTTTGCAAAGGCCATGTATATCCGGGGGTCAGCAGGACAAGGGATAAGATAAATGATCCTAGAATATTTTTCAATAAAAATATGTATAACATTAATTTAATTTTAAAGTGTTTTTGTACTTAAAAGTTTACAGGGGTAGCCTTCTCAGATGAAAATGGCACATTCTGTCACAGTTCTGTTTGTGGGAAGCTGATGTAGGACCCGAGGAAAAGGCTTGTGGGATAAATTTTGAGGGAAAATTGGGAACGTCATTACGAAAACACGCCTATTCAAATATATTGAAAATTTCACCTCCAAAAACTGAAAATTTTCAGATAAAAATTCTGATATTTTTTTCATATTTCTGCTCAAAACATCGATTGTGGGTACTCGTTAGAACCGCCTCATCGAGGCGGTTCTAACGAGTACCCACAATCTCGAGGCGGTTCTGACGAGTACCCACAATCTATGTTTTGAGCAGAAATAAGAAAAATAATGTATACCCCTGTAAATCCAAGCTTTACTATATAAAAGTGGGGTTTAAGGGGTTCAAAATTACATGGGCATGTTTTCGTGATGGTGGGATGTTGGAACTGTGGGAAGTATAAAAGGAGCTCCACAGAAATGATTTGGGGACTTCACAATTTGTTTCTAAACAGACCACTTGTGATTTAGGTGATGTTTATTTATTTTCATATTTTTTTGATTATTATCTTATTATTAAATTCCAAATTATGAGTTTCTAAGACACATTTGTTGGCAGCTTTTAGTTACCATGAAATTAATTTACTCAGTTTTTGTTATTTTCCTTCTAGGATCTATTCTAGTCATTTTCCTTGCTAGAGCCTATTTATTTTAAATTTGTGCCAGATTGAAGAAGGGTCCGCCTGCAACTTTGTAAATACAATCAGATTAAAACTTGAATGTGATATTCATCATTGTTTTAGAAAGATTAACCCGTGTCCTGCTGAATAAATGAAGATGCCACGCCCACTTCTAAATTCAAGCCAATCAGATTTCTTGATCCAGATTGTCGATATAAATTCATATACTCAATGGCAAACAGTGCAGATCCAGATCAGTTGGCTTCTTCAGAAGCCAACTGATCTGGATCTACACTGTTTGCAAAGACAGGGCATATCCGGGTTCAGCAGGACAAGGGTTAAGCTAGAAGCCCTTTTATCATGGTAGTCATGAGGAGTATGCTCAGTCACATCACATGCATATTATTGTCTGAATGTTGATCTAGCAACTTTCAACAGTCATCTGTTATTTAACAATTCTGTTATATTTTTAGTTACTTCAAGAATACAGTCTTGAAATTTAAATTCAATTTTACTGATTTTTCCAAACCCCTCTAATTGACACACACATCCTCCAAGAATACTTGTTCTGTGAAGCCCGCCTACAAGCATTAAGTGCATCTAGGGACAGCGTGATCACTCGTCCATCGTCTTTGCTGCCAGTCAAGCAGTCAGACAGTCGAGCAGTCATTCGAACATGTGCATCAGCTATGTGTTATTAGCCCACTGATCAATTCAGACAAAATCTCCCCAGTCGTCAGCACTATAGGATTAGAAAGGTGATGTCCATCGTTCAGGCCCTGACCTTAGCCCCAGTAAGTCCTCAACCACGTATCGTCAGTCAAGCTAACAGCGGGGATTATATATGAAGCAAATTTTAAGTAGGAACGCCTCGAGTTCGTGACAGTGGGTACGCATTAAATGTGCATCGCCGGGGTGCTTCTAATGAGTACCACAACATAAATTTTCATGGAGAAATAAGAAAAAATACCAGTACTTTTTACTTGAAAAAGGTACCTAACATGAAGCTTTTAGGCTGTATTCATCTCATTCCCACATTATCTAAAATACGTAACCAAAATAGACAGCACAGTATTTTATTTATACAACTTGCGTAATGAAATAAAATGTGATAAAATAAGTTAATATGTTCCTAAACAGAATTTTCGGATAAGTCAGCTATGAAAATTCTTTCCAATCGACCATCAGTGCAACACTTAGGTTATAGTCGATTCCCAGCAGGCACACAACATCAAAATGACGTCGTATCAACGTCGATGCGACATGATCACGTCGCATCGACGTTGATACGACGTCATTTTAACGTTGTGTGCCCGCTGGGTTATAATCGATTGGAAAAAAAATCATAGGCTGGCAGTACTACAAATTCATGCAGTGATGAGTACGTTCTCAGTTCCTTGATATATTCTGTAGCAGCCATCCTGCGATTTCTATATGCGGACAAGAGAGCCCAGATCAGGCCCCAAGGTTATAAAACTTTTTTTCATTTTCAACTCAGCTGAGGATAAAATTTGTCCTGCTAATAAATCTCAAATTACTAACAATTTCAAATTCTATCTTGCCAAACATAGCTGAGCATGAAAATTTCTCTGCTAATAAATATGAAAATGCCAGCTATTGCTGGCATTTTTAGCTCACCTGAGCTCTGCTCAGGATGAGCTATTGTGATCACTTTTCGTCCGTCGCCCGTCCGTGCGTCCGTCCGTTAACATTTTCAAACGACTTCTCCTCTGAAACCACCGAGCCAATTTTGCTCAAATTTCATATGGAGCCTCCTTAGGGTGGGGGAACGAAAAATTGCTAAAATGGTCGCGGTCCGTTGACCAAGATGGCCGCCACGCCAATATATGGTAAAAACCTTTAAAAATCTTCTCCTCCAGAACCGAGAATGCCTTGGGGCTGAACCTTTGCAGGAATCATCGGGGACGGGAGGTCTACCAAAATTGCTAAAGAATTGTCGTACGTTGACGTTTGACCTTTTTACGGCAAGGTCAAGTTTGCTTCCCTATGCATTTGTATGAGAAAAACCTTTAAAAATCTTCTTCTCCAAAACCGAGCATGCCTTATGGCTGAATCTTTGATTATATCTTCGGGAACAGGAGAGCTACCAAAATTGCTAAAATAATGGTCGTACATTGACATTTGACCTTTTTACGGTAAGGTCAATTTTGCTTCCTTATGCATTTGTATGGGAAAAATGTTCAGAATTTCAAACAACTTCTCCTCTGGAGCCTCTGGGCCAATTTTGCTCAAATTTCATATGAAGCCTTCTTAGAGTGATGGAACGAAAAATTGCTAAAATGGTCGCGGTCCGTTGACCAAGATGGCCGCCACGCCCATATATGGTAAAAACCTTTAAAAATCTTCTTCTCCAGAACCGAGAACGCCTTGGGGCTGAACCTTTGCAGGATTCATCGGGGACGGGAGGTCTACCAACATTGCTAAAAGAATTGTCGTACGTTGACGTTTGACCTTTTTACGGCAAGGTCAAGTTTGCTTCCCTATGCATTTGTGTGGGAAAAACCGTTAAAAATCTTCTTCTCCAAAACTGAGCATGCCTTTTGGCTGAATCTTTGCATATATCTTCGGGAACAGGAGGGCTACCAAAATTGCTAAAATAATGATCGTACATTGACATTTGACCTTTTTAGGTTAAGGTCAATTTTGCTTCCTTATGCATTTGTATGGGAAAAATGTTCAGAATTTCAAACAACTTCTCCTCTGGAGCCTCTGGGCCAATTTTGCTCAAATTTCATATGGAGCCTCGTTAGGTAGGGGAACAAAAGATTGCTAAAATGGTCACGGTTAGTTGACCAAAATGGGCGCCATGCCCATATATGGTAAAAAAACTTTATAAATCTTCTTCTCTAGAACCGAGAATGCTTTTGGGCTGAATGTTTGCATAAATCATCGGGGACAGGAGTCTACCAAAGTTGCTAAAATAATGGTCATACATTGACATTTGACCTTTTTACGGCAAGGTCAAGTTTGCTTCCCTATGCATTTGCAGGGGAAAAAAACATTTAAAAATCTTATTCTCCAAATCCGAGGATGGCTTGTGGCTGAATCTTTGCATATATCATCTGGAACGGGCGGTCTACCAAAGTTGCTAAAATAATTGTCATACATTGACATTTAACCTTTTTACGGCCATGTCAAGTTTGCTTCTGTATGCATTTGTATGGGCCCCATACATTTGTATGGAAAAAATGTTGATAATTTCAAATGGCTTTTCCTCTGAAGCCTCCGGGCCAGTGTTGCTCAAATTTCATGCGGAGCCTCCGTGGGCAGGAGAATGAAAGATTGCTAAAATGGGTATGGTCCATTGATCAAAATGGCTGCCATGCCCATATATGGTAAAAACCTTTAAAAATCTTCTTCTCCATAACCAAATAAGCCCTGGGTCCTAATCTTTGCACAAATTACGGGGGACAGGAGATCTACCAAAATTGCTCAAATGCTCAAATTTGCTTCCCTATTTGTGTGGGCCATATACATTTATATTGAAAGTATCGAAGTGACTTGTGGATCAACAGTAGTTAAAATTGTTCTGATTGGAAATCTAAGATGGCCATCATCTGGTTTATATTTATAATATTTCCCTGCCACTGTGTTGTTTACATGTATAAAATCATGATTCTTCAGAAACCACTTAGCCAGTTTCCACCAAATTTCACATTGATCCTTCTGTTGAAATGTAATTGATAGTTAATTCAAATGATCATGCTCCATTGACTGTCAGGCCCATATATTCTTCTTCAAAACAACGAACTGCTCAAATGATGATATTTTCATTAGTTGCGATGATAGGATTGGAAAAATGTTGCATAACATCTGCATGTCTGCAGTGACTATGTCACTCAGGTAAGCGAATCGTGGCCCGTGGGCCTCTTGTCATATTTATTAGCAGAGAAAATTTCATGCTCAGCTGAGTTGAGCATGAAAAAAGTTTTATAAGCTCGGGGCCTGACTGCGTGAATGCATAGACTGATATGAGCTTTCATTGTCTGGTAATGGCTTAAGTGACATTTTCTCGTGTTGCATATGATCAAATTTCAAGTTTTACCACACTTTAGGCAAATTCAGAAGAGGAAAAATTAGTTCTTGTTTTAATATTTCCAGAAATAAGCTTTGGTATTTCATGTAAATTCGAAAAACCTGACCTTGATTCCATAACTGCATCCTTGTCAAGCACGGTGGCAAAAAGAAAGCCTGCGTGATAGATCTCAAGTGGCAAACATTTAACAAGGAAGGGCTGATAAATTTAGAGTGATGAACAGGAAGAGACGAAAAAGGAAAAAAACAAGCAAAGAAGCACTAGGTAGGAAGACAGTTTCAGGACATCGAGACATGCCCAAGTAGAAACAAGACCAAGAAAGCTTATCAGTCCAGGAAAACCCTAACAAAAGAAAAAAACAAGTAAAGGCCACCAAGGCAATGCAGGAAAATGCCTCAAAGAAGACATTTGGACTGTTCGGAGCTTTAGAATACTGTTCGGAGCTTTAAAATCGCACAGATCATCACGAAAACACGCCTATATAATTATGACCCCCTTAAACCCCACTTTTATATAGTAAAACTGGGGTTTACAGGGGTATACATTGGTTTTCTTATTTCTGCTCAAAAACATAGATTGTGGGTACTCGTTAGAACTGCCTCGGCGAGGCGGTTCTTACGAGTACCCACAATCTATGTTTTGAGCAGACATATGACAAATATTAGAATTTTTGTCTGAAAATTTTCAGTTTTTTGGTGGTGAAATTTTCAATATATTTGAATAGGCGAGATCCTGCAGTACTTGAATGTCAAAAAGGCTTAGATGAGGACAAGTACCCAACATGAGCACTGGCTTTCCTTTTTTAGTTTAGCCCCTTTCAAGAGTGGGGTGGGGGGGGGGGCAAAAACTATTATGGTCCGGTTGCCTTCCCTGCAAATATAGCCATTGGCTTTAAATTAAATGTAACCACACAAATTGTAAAACATCATTACAGTTATACTGAGCCCAGTTGTTCAAACCTAACGATGTCGTTAGTTAAGGTATCGTTAAAACTTTGATCATTAAATATGGTAAAAGCGCTAATATTTTTGCTGACAAAATGTGAGTAGCTTTTGCATTTGCAAAAGCTACTCACATTTTCAGCAAAAATACCTGTGAATTAGATATTGTACTTACTAGAAGAGTTAACATTTTGACCACTAACGAGCTCGTTAAGCTAACGGCGCTTTGAACAACTGGGCCCTGGCTTTTGTATCATAATGCTCATTCCATAAGCATGATGAAAACATTTCCATGGCACGCATTTGTCAAAATTATTTTTGCCTTTAAGCACAGTCTGATCAGAGCGTCTTTGCATGGCACTCTGTGGGTTGCCAAGGATACGAAGTGTCTTCAAGCGGACATTGAAGACTCTGATCAGTCTGCACATGCGTAGACTGATCTGAGTCTTCACTGGGCGCACATGCAATCTTGTAGGCAACGCTACTCAATTTATTTGTTATATTTGTGTGTCTCAATGTTTATTACTGACCTAAACTCCTCAGACTAACAGATGCCAACATTCTATAGTGTCTGTCAGTTTAAACCCTGTTGTCTAAATGGTGTTAAGAGCCTTAAATGCAAGTGGATATACTTGGTATTTTTCCGCTATTGTTCATGTGCACCAAGGCCTTTCTGAATAGCGGTCTTATCTTCAGACAAAGAATTTGCACCCTTGGGGAAAATATTTTTTTTTCCTTTTAAAAAAGAAACTGATTTAGACAGAAGACCATAGCTCCTGCTAAGGCGCTTTTTTCAGACGAAAAATATTGACTTTGTTTTTTATTTCTCCATGAAAGCATATATTGTGGTGCTCATTAGAAGCGCCTCGTCGAGGCGCTTCTAATGAGTACCCACAACATATGTTTTCATGGAGTAATGAGAATTTTATGGATATCTACTCTTATCTTGGGTTATGGGAAGACACAAACAATTTCAGAATTACAGTTATACTTTACCGGAAAGTATACGCATTGCGCGTCCGACTGGTGATCAGGAGGTTGCGGGTTCGACCCCCGCCGGGTCGGCAACATTCTTTCTTGGAGATTTGAACATGAAATATTTTCTACGGTCATTCTCTGCCTTCGGCTGATTCAAGAAGGGCAGAAAGAATGTGCACAAAACTGGTTAACAGCTTAGAGGACAACCTGCCCAGTAAAAGTGTGGTTAGGTAAATTTAATGCACTCGACATGACCCCACTGGGTTGACTGGGCGGTAAAACCTTAACACAAATAAACAAAGTATATCCATTACCCTAAAAGACATATATTGTCTGCGAGTTTTTTTTTTTTTTTTTTTTTTTTTTTTTTTTGCTTTTTTTTTTTTTTTTTTTTTTTTGTGTGTGTGTGTGTGTGTGTGTGTGTGTGTGTGTGTGTGTGTGTGTGTGTTTTATTGTTGTTTTTACTTTTATGAATTTTATTGATTTATAAAGTAAATACAATGAATTCTTAGTTTTCAGAGAGTTGTCAAAAAGAAGAGGAAAAAAAAAAACAGATTTCTAGCTATTTCCCTTGGCAACTCGTAATGTTCAACACACGTGTGACCGCAGAACGTCTCTACTGCGACTGTCTGCCTGACTTTGCAATTACCAAACTGGTACTTCTATTGTAACTATTATACTAATTACCATTGTCATCACCCTCCCTATGAACAAGTTTAGCATTGGACAGAAAATATATTTTGTCTACTTTTTCGGGAGATATGTGATAAGTATTTACCCTTGTCCTATAGTTACTTGTTTATACCCTCACGTCATACCTGACTGAATAAAATATATCTTCTCTTCTGTTCTGACAAAAATCGCATCAGATATCCATATATGGTAACGTAAATTACCTTAGGATAGACGACTGACACAAATACCATCAGGTATTTATATACTATAACGTGCATCACCATAGGATGGTCGACTTACAAAAATACTGTCAGATATTTATAAACTGTAACGTAGATTATCTTAGGAAGGTCTGCTGAGAATAATCCCATCAGACATTTATATACTGTAATATAAATTGCCATAGGATGGTCAACTGTCGAAAACCTATCAGATGTTTATACACTGTAACGTACATTACCATAGAACGGTCGACTGACAAAATCCCCGTCAGATATTTTATTTATTGTAACGTACATTACAGTAAAAAACGGTCGACTGACAAAAATCCCACCATATATTTATATATTGTAACGCACATTACCATAGGATGATCAACTGACAAACAATCCCATCAGCTATTTATATACTATAACATACATTACCATAGAAGGATTGGCTGACAAAAATACCGTAAGATATTTATATGCTGTAACGCGCATTACCATAGGGTAGTCGGCTGACAAGAATCCCATCAGATATTTATCTTTCCCTTTGATGTGTAGCTCTTGATGTGATTCTGATTGCCTCGGTTCCTGCTCACCTATTTACTTTCTATATTGTAACGTGCATTACCGTAGGAGTGGTAGTAGTTTCTGGCGAAAGAATGTGCACAATACTGGTTAACCGCTTAGAGGACTAAGCCTGCCCAGTAAACGTGTGGTTAGGTAAAACTGACCGCGGTCGACATGACCACATTGGGTTGACTGGGCCGTAAAACCTCAACACAAACAATTACCTTAGGGAGATCGACCGACAAAAATCCTATCACTGATGGGACTTTTTGTCAGGCGATCATACTAAGGTTATATCTGATTCAGATACTTATAATATGTTTTAGAGGACTGTGTACACCTGTTAGACTTTACCCCGTTTTTGACAAGCCATTACGAAAACACGCTTATTCAAATAAATTGAAAACTTTACCACCAAAGGACTGAAAATTTTCAGATGAAAAATTCTGGTAGTTTTCTTATTTCTGCTCAAAACATAGATTGTTGGTACCTGTTAGAACCGCCTCGGTGAGGCGGTTTTAACGAGTACTCACAATCTATGCTTTTGAGCAGATATAAGAAAATTAATATATACCCCTGTAAACCCCAGTTTTTCTCTAAAAAGGTGGGTTTTAAGGGGTTAAAACTATATAGGAGTGTTTTCGGGATGGACACAAATGTTATGCCTTCCTGGTTGATTTCCTGCTCATTCAAACCCTTTGAAAAGGGGCCTACTTTTAAAGAAGCTTGGGAGCAAGTTCTTTCCTTTCAGAGTATATCGCTTTACACAAGAGGCGAAAACAAATTTGGAAGATGTGCCTCCTCGTGGTACCTCTTCTGATAGTGTATTCATTTCCTTTTAACTTTAGTTTATTTGTAAATGTATAAATTAATATATCACAAATACATAATACAACCAGTATTGTATGAAAATACAACAATATATAAATGATATGTTGAAGAAAAGTCGCATGTTTTTTTTATATGTACCCCTTATTGCCATCACGTGATCTCCTTACATCCCGCATTCTTTCTGAGCTCCCGCCACCCCATTCCACATTTTTACTATATAAAATGGTGAACTCGAAGATTATCCGCAGCAATGAGTAAATGCAACTTTTCTTTTAACCGTTGTTCTGCTGAACCAGGATATATCCTGTTGTTTTTTTTTTATATCAACAGTGTAAATCCAGATCAGTCGGCTTCTTTAGAAACCAACTGATTTTGATCGCACTGTTTGGCGTTTAGAATGTGAATTTCTTTCAACAAACAGAATATAGCAATCTCATTGGCTAAAAATTAAAAGTACCATCTTAATTTATTTAGCATGCATTACGAAAACACGCCTATTCAAATATATTGAGAATATTACCACCAGAAAATGAAAAAAAATTTCAGTTGAAAAATTCTGATAGTTTTCATATTTCTGCTCAAAACATAGATTGTGGAGAGGCGGTTCTAACAAGTACCCACAATATAGTTTTTGAGCAGATATAAGAAAAATAATGTATACCCCTGTAAACCCCAAACTCACTGTATAAAAGCGGGGTTTAAGGGGTTCAAAACTATATAGGCGAGTTTTCGTGATAGTAATGATTAAGGGGGTGCCTGGTAAAGTCTACAGTCACGGAATACGGTCCTTCTAAGGTATCGGAATGGGACTGAATGATATAAAACGATATTTACAAAAATGGCTATAAGTCGAAAACGGTATCGGAATGGGGTTGAAAGATATAAAACGATATTTACAAAATTGGCTATTAATCGAAAACAGAACTGACAAATGAGGTGGGAATGCAACAAAAAATATCGTCTTGAAAAGGTCAACAGCACAGTTTTTATAGAGCTTAACCCTTCCAATAAAATCTGAAAAGTTGGCTTTGGAAACAAAGAACACATTACAGACAGAACTTGGGAGTCTCGGTTTTATTGAAACTCTTCATAAGCAGTAATGAAGTTTGCAACACTGCTTACGCCCTCTGCTGACCAATGCAGATGCCTATGCAGCAGTGCAGATCCAGATGAGATTGTTTGCCTTTCTTTTTTCAGTTTGGACTGAAACTCTGGGCCCGGTTGTTCAAAGCATCGTTAGCTTAACGAGCTCGTTAAGGGTCATTTTGTTAACTGTTCTAGCGGATTCAATACACAATATTCTGTTATTTTTTGCTGAAAAAATGTGAGTAGCTTTTGCACTGCAAAAGCTACCCACATTTTTTCAGCAAAAAATTTCAGCATATTCGCGTATCACTCGATTTAAATTTTAACGAATCGTTAACTAACGACGTCGTTAGCTTTGAACAACTGGGCCCTGACTTTCAACAATGCGAAGATGGATGAGACCAATTCAGGAACTTAGGGAAGAAAGGGTTACAGTTGGGTTTAGTGGCATTAAACCTCATAAAACAATGTCAGCTATGCATAAATGTAATTGAAGCCAGTGATAGGATGATGCAAACATTGAGCTGAACTTAACTTTCGCGAGGTTTGCCCTGTCATCATTGCCTTTTGACAGGAAGGTTCTCTCTTCACGTGAAATAAGTTTAGGGGCTAGGGCCTTTTTCTTTATCCCATCCTTCTTTGTCTCGCCCCCTTCCTCTTGGGAGGTAGCTCGACGTGACTGAAGTACTTTGACAAGGCAATCTAAGCTCAATTCAGATAAGGCAGTGTATGGATGACATACACAAATTTCCTGAAAAAAAAAGCATGTTTTAAATATTGCTATACTGAAAGATTAAAAATATGCAATAAAGTCCGAGGCGAAAGCGTGCAGATACGATTCGATATCGGCACCCTTACTTGATGCATGCTTACTCGGTTGCCGGGACGGTTGGAAAATATCCGTACTCTTTTTATCTTTCTCGAAATTCGCTATTAATATTTTTAACATTATTTTTATTTTTTTCCAAAAGATTCCCCACCTACGCTTTTGCCATCTTCCATCACGAAAACACGCCTATATAATTTTGACCCTCTCAAACCCCACTTTTATATAGTAAAACTGGGGTTTACAGGGGTATATATTATTTTTCTTATTTCTGCTCAAAAACTAACGAGTACCCACAATCTATGTTTTGAGCAGAAATAGGAAAAATATCAGAGTTTTTCATCTGAAAATTTTCAGTTTTTGGAGATGAAATTTTCTATATATTTGTATAGGCGTGTTTTCGTAATGCGTTGGCGCTTTTGTATTCCCTCTGCAAACCATGAAGGAGACCTACTGCCGAGGTACCGATTTACAGCAGAAATCAAAGCCGCCCTGGTCTTCTAATTATTTTCGACGAGCCTTTTTCACAGTTCTGGAAACAAGTGAAAGTAGCAGGGACAAGGCCCAGGCTGTACGGAGGGTGGGATAACGGTTGCCTCTTAAAGGAATTATTTCTGCTGTAGATGAGACAGTATGAAAGGGGGCATTATTATGAAAAAGAATGTCTTTTTTTGGGCTAGCCAGGAATGTATCTTTTCTTTAGTTTTTTTTTCTTTTTGTTTTCTCACGATTACATCTGGATTCCTTCTGAATAGTATCTAGCAATCACAGTTTTACCTTTTGGCATGAAATGAGCCAGTTGTTCTCACGTGTGTCCCCAAAAACAGCAACCGGCATAATCTTGCCAGCAGACAGAGACCGCTTAAACCTCTTGGTGTATACATATTCCTCATTGAAAATAAACTGAGCGATTTATAGGCGATAAAATGCAGATTTCTCTCATGTATCATATGTGTAGGTATGTGCACGTGGAAAGACAGAAGCATGAATTGTCCGGATATTTTCCGACCGCCCGTACTGTCATATAACATTGTTTTTATCGCATTATAGGGTAATGACGGAGCGCCAAATTTGACATGTTTTTGTATCTTTGTATGCACTGATATTGATGAATATTGCCCTTCGTTGGGATATCAAATGGCGCGAGCTTGCTCGCAAGCTCGCGCATTTTTATATCCAAACTCTGAATAATATTCAGTAAGTGTAGGTGCAGTAACCTACAGTACTGACGGATTTGAGTTTGATCCTCAGTTTTTGTATTTTTCTGGCTCCGTTATCACTTCAGTATATGATGGGGGTGGTGGATAAGGTTCTGAGCCTCCAGATGTGCTCTCCGTTATATCAGGTGCTGTAGGAGTCAGTCTTGTATCGGCTATTGGACTGGCTCTGCCTGTGCTCCAGTCTGGTGCGTTCGGTGTTGTTTGTGCCCCAGACATTAAATGTGGTGGATTTGACTGGTTTCCAGGGGTATAGTAAGTCGGTTGATTGTAACGTTGGCCATCGGTAGGCTGTACATTGGTGGTCACTTCGTGGTATATGACTGGTGTGGCTCCTACTGGTGTTTCGTTTCGCCTACTAAAAAAAAGCAAAATCAAGGGTAATTGTTACCACTGTCTGTGCAGATTCAGTAGATGACAAACTGGTGATATGTCTTTTTTTTTTTTTTTTTTTTTTTTACTTTTCCTAGAAAACAGGATATGGCATTTCATGCAAATTGTCTCCTATAGATACAATTTGCGTGAAATGTCAAATCCTATAAAATATATTTACCCTAAGTGGACGGACAGAAAAATAAGAAAAATATGTCGAAATTTCGCCTGCTGAAAATTTTACCCTATATGCCCCTATACAACAAAGAATTCCACTTTATACGAACTGAGGGCATGTCATCACGAAAACATACCTGTATAATTTTTTGACCCCCTTAAATCCCACTTTTATATGGTAAGACTGGGATTTACAGGATATACATTGTTTTCTTTATTTCTGCTCAAAAACATAGATTGTGGGTATTCGTTAGAACCGTCTCGGCGAGGTTTGGACAACTGTTAGAATCGCCTCACTGAGACGATTCAAACAAATATCCTAAATATATGTTCTATGATGAAGAAAAAAATAAAGCACTGATTTTCCTTCATATCATTCTGTTTATTAGGAATTCTCTGCAAATGCAAATTCATTTTAATGGCAACATATTTGTGAACAAATGCTATCGTTGTAACGAGGGTTCACTGTACAGTTCGTTCACTACCTACGTAAGGGATTTATTGCTGCCTATCTAAAACACGAAAGCGTCTAGCATTGTGCTTTGAAAAGCCGCGATGTCAAAATAAAAAAAAATAAAATAAATAAAAAAAAGAAAACATACATTCGGAATATATATAGGAAATGCCACAATCATGGAGCGTCCAATCGGACATATGACGTGTATACGGCGTCGCATCAACGTTGATGCAACGTCATGACGTTGCATCGACGTTGGTGCGACGTTGTATAGACATCACCTGCCCGCTGGGATAGCCTTTCCGGGCACAAGAATTTGAACATAAGAAACACTTACAACCATGAGAGCCACAATGACTTGAGACGCTCACACTTGCACTTAAGGCAGCTTGCAGATAAGCTACCCTTACCAGAAAATGACTTTTAGTTCCTTGCAATGGTTTGGGGCCTGAACGACTATTAAGCTGACTCAAATAAGGTGTCGTTGTATGACAAGAGTCCGAAATTTAAACTCAAGAAAAGTAATAGATTCTTAAAATAGTGACCTTTGGAAGCAATAAAACACAAAATTAAAAGCCGGCCTCGGTGACTCAGTTGGGTACGCGTCCAAATGATGATCACGAGGTCGAGGGTTCGATCCCCGCCGGGTCCGGCAACACTCTTTGGTGGAGATTGATCATGAAATATTTTCTACGGTCAGAATATTCTCTCTCTCTCTGCCTTTCCCATCCACTGGTTCAAGAAGAGCAGTTGTCAGTTTCTAGCGAAAGGAAGTGCAGAAGTGCTAATTAACCACTCAGAGGACTAAGCATGTCCACGAAAAGTGTGGTTAGCATTACGAAAACACGCCTATTCAAATATATAGAAAATTTCACCCAAAAAAACTGAAAATTTTCAAATGAAAAACTCTGATAGTTTTTCATATTTCTGCTCAAAACATAGATTGTGGGTACTCGTTAGAACAGACTCGCCGAGGCGGTTCTAACGATATCCACAATCTATGTTTTTCAGCAGAAATATGAAAAATAATGTAGACCCCTGTAAACCCCAGGTTTACCATATAAAAGTGGGGTTTAAGGGGGTCAATATTATATAGGCATGCTTTCGTGATGGATAAACTGACCATTAAGGGTTGACGGCAAACAGGGCCTCTTCATTGACCCTTATTCAAATTCTGAATAAAAACGTGAAAAGATAACAACCCGCCATTATCATCGCGTGGGCAGATATCTCTGCCACAAATTGACGAAATTATTTGCCCATTAGCAATCCCAAAGCAGATCGCCACAAAAACAATGCACATAGCATGTTTCGAAAAAATCCATTGACATTTACTCAAGTTATCAGCCGGAAAAAAATGTACACGTGTTGCGGGCAGATAAACCTGTCAAGTGTTGACGAAATTTTGCGATTAACATTCCCAAACCAGATCTTTATAATATCAATGCACACACCAAGTTTCGTGAAAATCCATTGGTTTTTACTGAAGTTATCATCCGGAAACGAAAATACGGACGTGTCGCGGGCAAAATTTGCCCATTAGCAATCTCAAGCCAGACATTCACAATATCAATGTACATACTCGTACTAGATTTGGTGAAAATCCATTTATATTTACTCAAGTTATCATCCGCAAACAAACATATGGACGAACGGACGACAGACAGACGGATGGACACACGGACAGGCAACCTGAAAACATAATACCCTGCCACTATATTGTGGCAATGTGCTTAACCCATTGTAGTCTAGAGACCTATTAAAGGGTAATCGGCAAACAGCGCAGACCCAGATCAGACAGCGCAGAACGCGGCATCTGATCAGGTCTCCACTGTTTGCAAAAAGTTAGCCATTTTTCTCTAGGACGTACCTAAAATGATTAAAATTGGACTCTTCCAATGTATAGTGTGGGGGGAGTATATTCAGTCCACAATGGGTTAATGATCTCAAAGACATGGAATACATACACTAAATTATAGTGAACTTTACAGACGTCACTCGGCACTAACACCGGCTGAAGTGAAGATAAATAGATTCTGAAAAAAATGACCTTTGACATATTCACTGCTGAAGGGTTAGCAGAACTTACTGTTGATTTCCTTGCTGATTCTTTCTGAGGGCGACGACGCAAATGCAAAGAAAAACACAGAAGCCTATTCCTGCTGCAATTAATCCAGCCACTAAACCAGTGTTGACTTCAGAACTAGTAGACGTGTCAGTATTAGTATCCGCTCCATCTGTAAATAAATACATCACAGAGTTTGCCGTTTCCTCACAGTTAACATTTTCCTCACAGAGTTAACACTTGCGTTACAGTTTTTCCTAACCACGCAGTTAGTCCTAACCCCAAAGAGTTAATTCTTACCTCACAATCCTTACCTCACAGAGTTAACTATTTCCTCACAGTTAACCATTTTCTCTTACCTTACCTTACAGAGTTTTCCCTTATTTTGCAGTTAACCTTTACTTCATAAACCGTTACCTCACATAGTTAATCCTTGCTTCACAGATAAACTCTTACCTCACAGTTAGCCCTTACCTCAAAGAGTTAACCCTTACCTCACAGAGTTAGCCCTTTCACTCCCGAGTTTCTAACTTAGATCGACAAGGATTATCAATGGTAAGCCTGAGAAGATTAGTATAAGTCAACCCTCTTGTTACCGACATATGATACAACGACCAAATTCGCAATAATGGTAACAACCTTGGATCAAGAAGTGACAGTTAATCAGAACTTGTGGAAGAAAGTTGTATTTAATACTTCAAAAGTAGAAGATCCCTAAAGGGGATGAATGCCCCCGCTAATGCATTTTGGCTTCATACATTTATCATTTTGCTGTTTTCAGAGTCATGTGGGCGTCATGCACAGGCTCAATCTGTATTCTTGCCATAGTGCAAATTTCCGAACATGATCTTGTAATGTGTAAGAGTAGTTGCAGACACACGAAATCTCTTATGGCATGGTTATATGGCAAATTAGTAAATAGATCAAGGGCATGTAGTTTTTTCAATAATAGTTTAATCAGAGTTCTCTGACATTCATGCATATGCCAAACCTATATCTTCCCAGCTAGCATTCTACGTAAATCTACATCGGGCCGTCATCGGCCCGTCAGCTACCCTGACGGGCCGATGACGGCCCGATATAGATTTACGTAGAATGCTGACTGGGTTTGTGCAAGTTTCAAACCACAATCTCAAAAACTGTGGAAGTTGCAGAGACATGATCTGTACTATGCAATGTGAGTATGGCAAATTTCTAAGTAAATAAAGGGTATTTAAATCTAGAAATCGAAAACTGATCATCTTTCTGTGACATTTACGTACATTTCTTGCCTATAGTCTTACTTTGCTACGAGTATTAAATCCCTGTCTTGAAAACTGAAGGAGACATTACGAAAACATGCCTATTCAAATATACTGAAAAATTTACCACCAAAAAAATGAAAATTTTCAGATAAAAATTCTGAGAATTTTCATATTTCTGCTCAAAACATAGATTGTGGGTACTCGTTAGAACCGCCTCGCCGAGGCGGTTCTAACGAGTACCCGAAATCTATGTTTTTGAGCAGAAATAAGAAAAATAATATATACCCCTGTAAACCCCAGTTTTACTATATAAAAGTGGGGTTTAAGGGGGTCAAAATTATATAGGCATGTTTTCGTGATGAGTTGCGGGGGATACGAAGCCTATTATGTCGTATATAAGGCAAACTTTCTAAGTAAATCCAGGTCAATCACCCTAGCAACAAATTTTGATCAAAATTATGTGACTTTTATACACATGCCTAGCCAGTATTCTTATTTTGCTGCAAGTTTCAAATCATTATCTTGAAACTGTAAGAAAAGTTGCAGAGACATCAAGCGTACTATGACATGTGTATAAGGCAACATTTTTAAGTAAATCCAGGGTATGTATCTCTAGCAATTAAAACTTTGATCAAAGTTTTGTGACCTTTATGCACATACTCAGCCTATATTCTTTCTTTGCTGCAAGTTTCAAATCATGGGTATGTTGTTTTATGCATATAATATCTTATTATGTCAAATGACTATGTTATTATGTTAAAAAGTTGGGTTATCTTGTCTATGACGGATGTGAGCATGTCTATACAACGCCTTATTATTTAAAAGCGCATCTTGTTTTGTCCACAAAGTGTTTTATTATGGTAAAGCCAAAAGGGCTACGTTATTATGTTAAAAACGCGGCGTTATCTTGGTGAATTAATATGTTGTTTGTTCAATTGTGTGATGTTGTTCCCGAAATTTTGCGAATTCGAAATTGTGTGGACAAAACAAGACATAGGTTTAACACAATAACATAGACAGTTTACACTTAGGCAAGATGATCCAACTTTTCAACATACTCGTAAGGACATACTCGTACACTTTTGACATAACAAAACACCGTGTAGACAAGTCAACGCCATATGTAGACAAAATGACATGTCTGTGTGAAATAACAACACACTACATAGACAAATTCACAGGTTTTTTTTAGATCAGATAACTCCGCGTTGTGACAAAATAAAAAAAATGAAATGGTTCTTTAACATGATAAGACATGTATAGATAAGTCAACACTATATACTGATACAATAACACGCGTTTTTAAGATAATAAAATAATGCATCGACAAATTCACACAATTCTTAGACAAGATAATAAAATATATAACAACATAAGACAGCTTTGGCGTTCCGTAGTAATCCGTCCGATCTAGTTTCCTTCCGCCGTCTCAAAAGACTGACGGTTTTGGTATCATTTATAACATTTTGATCACAAGACGAAATGGAATTATAAAGACTATAAATTATCATTCATCACGTAACATACCTATATAATTTTGACCCCCTTAAACCCCATTTTAATACAGTAAAACTGGGGTTTACATATTTTTTTCTTATTTCTGTTAAAAAACATAAATTGTGAGTACTCGTGAGAACCGACCCGCCGAGACGGTTCTAACGAGTATCCATAATCTATGTTTTGGCCAGAAATATGAAAAATATCAGAATTCTTATCTGAAAATTTTCATTTTTTTGGCGGTGAAATTTCCAATATATTTGAATTGGCGTGTTTTCGTAATGTTTAGGGTATTATCGATGTATAAACTCTTTGGGCTTTATTCAGTTTGTGGGTGATTCGCCGGAGTTTACATACCGATAGAATCTACAAAAACGAAATGTCATTATGAAAACAAGCCTATTCAAATATATTGAAAATTTCATCTCCAAAAACTGAAAATTTTCAGATAAAGAAAAAGGAAAAAAAACTCTTATATTTTTACATTTCTGCTCTAAACATAGATTGTAGGTACTCGTTAGAGCCGCCTCACAGAGGCGGTTCTAATGTGTACCCACAATCTATGTTTCGAGCAGAAATAAGAAAAAAATAATGTATACCCCATGGAAACCCCAGTTTTACTGTACAAAATGGGTTTTGAGGGGTCAGAATTATATAGGCATGTTTTCTATTCCTATAAGATCACTTGGCGCCACTTACAGCAGTCACATGCATCCCAAGCATAATCCCATTGTCCATAGCCATTACAGTATAAAGTATACAGATTGCGGGTGCAACCTTCATTACAGTATAAGTTACATGTAGTATAAGAAAGGCGGTCACAGTTACTCTCGATGCGCCCTCCAGGTACTGTTGACGGGCACTGAGGTTGAGCAGTTGTAGTGGTGAAACCTTTAATAAAAATATATAGACATGTACATTAATACTTCAGTGACTGGAAACGCTGATGGCTTTTTTTACCGTCGCTGATGCGAAATCGTTTTGGAGTCCCTTGGAAATTCTTCCTACAGCGCAGAAAAGCAAATATTTAGTGATATTTTGGTGAATGTTTCTTATTTCATCATGAAAATGGATGTTGATTGTACTCGTTAGAACCGCATTATCAAGACAATTTTAACGAGTAAACTCAACATACCATTATCTTATAGAATATTGAAAAGACATCCCTTATTAACATCCCCATTTGCCCCCAGACTAGGGGCTTTGACTAACCGTCACTGGCTCGAATTCCAATGTCTAGATCAATTTCCAAGGTCCCTAAAACGTTCGACTGTAGATTGACCGCGCCATGCGAAAAATGTCTCTTCGGTCATATGGAGACAGCCAAGGCCCAGATCAGACTGCGCATTTTGCGCAGTGATCAGGGCCTTCGCTGTCCACAAACAGAATTATTGGTTACTGCAGGTTGTTTCAATGGAGAGCAAATGCCCGAATGAGACCTTGCGCATAGGCAGGAAGATATGAATCCGTATATTTTGCGCATGCTCGATGGCACTTTTTCGCTTGTAAGATGCGAATGTGGTGTTTTACGTCCCTTTTAACCTTATTAAAGGCATTGTGACTATCAAGAGGTGATAAAGGCCTTGTGCAATGAAACGCCGAGCACTCATGAGCTGAACCCCTTTTCTAGCAGAATTCGAACACGGAAACTCATGATAAGAAGTCAAAAAGCGCTAACCGCTCGGCCATTCGGACACTTCTGTAAATATACAAGTCAGTAGTTAAAACTATGTTTTCAGTATTTAAGGTTAAAGGGGACTGGGTGCACTTGTTTTTTTTTGTTTTTTTTTTTTTTTTTGGTTTTTGTTTGTTTGTTTTTTTCGTAAGCCCTATGAGGCAGACACATTTTGTGAAATACTTAAGAGGAAATGATATACTCCCGAGGGAAGCAACTCTGTCGCCCTTCTGAAAAGAGATCTACTTTAAGAAGGAAAAACATTGCTCCCCATTTTGGAGCATTTTTTTTTTTTTTTTTTTTTTTTTTGTAAGTAAACCCTTTTTCAGTCTTAAAAAGCATGAATTAAATTAAATGAAGTTACAAAGGTTGTCACCCTTTTAACATTATCATGTCGGAAAATCTTCCTAATGAAGCGAGTGCACTTAACCCATTATAGCCTGGAGACCCTTACAAACAGTGCAGACCCAGATCAGACGCCGCAAAATGCGGCGTCTGATCTGGGTCTCCACTCTTTGCAAATAATTTAGCCATCTTGCTTTATGAATATCTTAATCACATAGCCTAACATACATAATATCGAAATTGGACTCATCCAATATATAGTGTGGGTGAGTGTTTTCAGTATTAAATGGGTTAATGCGACTGGCTACACTAGATTATCAGTCATTTTACAAGTAAAGACAATTTTTGTGACTTCTTTAAAGCTTTGATAAGAGAGGATATCAGGATGTTCTTCTTTGTTTTTCTTCTTCTTATTTTTCCATGATGACGTATGGTGTGTGTACTCATTAAAAGCGCCTGTCTTCTAATAAGCGCCATTAACATTTTTTTTTTATGTGGAGAAAAATAAAAATATCAATAATTTTGTTTGAAAAGAAAAAAACAACAAGCCTTTGCTTCCTGTTTGTATTCCTGCCTACCATTCCCCTGCTGAAAATAGGTCTACTTTAAAGGCTCGATATTCCTCAAAAATAGACACTTTATAATCCAAGAAATGTTTCATAAATTGATATATGGTATTAACACAATCATAAAATGTGGCACCTGACAGCCTGTAAAATTTCAGTTAATCTCTCGTTCTTGAAATGAAATTACCTTTAATGGTATCTCTGAATTAATGTTGCCAACATTAATTCAGTGATACGATAGAAAATCATTTCATTTTTTTTTTTTTTTTGATCCAGTTCAAAAACGAGAGCCTAACTGGACTTGTACAGGCACTCAGATGCCACACTTTATGATCATTCTAATACCATATACAGTCAAACTTCAATGGCTCGAACACCTTTGGGACCATGGAAAAGTGTTCGAGCCATGGTTAGTTCGAGCCAATGAAGGTTAATCATGGCGCCATGTCTGGAAGCAAATATCGCTAATTCTGGGAAATCTATCGATCTTCTACACAATAATTGTATGTTGAGTGTACTCATTAGAATCGCCTCGAAGAGACAATTCTAATGAGTACACACAACATACAATTTTGTGATAAAATAAGAAAATTTCCTTAAATATTTGTTTTATTAAGCTATCGGAAGAATTTCGTAGGGACTCAAAAACGAGTTCGAATTAGCCATGGTAAACGAGCCATCGGTGTTCAAGCTATCGAGGTTTGATTGTATCAATTTATCAAACCTTTCTTGGCTAAAAAGTCTGTTTTTGAGGAATATGGAGCCTTTAAAGGGAAAAAATTAAGAATTTTCTCACAAGCGCGCAGGAAAGCAAACAAGAAGTCAAAAACGTCTTCGCTGTAAAACAAAATCACAGAAAATCTACCACATACATCCTGTTCTTTTAGCCCTTAAAATGCCAAGAAAACCTGCATCTGAAAAGGTCGTCTGCTTATGTCGTCTACTGAATATACTTGCAAACTTTTGAAGCCTTTTTTTGCATACAAGCAAACAGTGTGGATCTTGATCAGACTGCTCCTGGAGGAGCAGTCTGATCTGGATCCATACTGTTTGCAAAATGACTTCTAAAATCACAAGGATTCGACAAAGCAGACGACAATTGTTCTGATTGGCAGTTTAATGGTTAAACATGAACTAATTGTTATTCATCAATAAATGACAGTAAATTTTTTACCGCTAACAATGATCCTAACTGCTTCACACATGTTATGTACAGATTCATGATATTTTTATGATGTAATCAGCAAGTTTAATGACGACTGAGCCGGTGCGCAGCATTTTCTACAAGATTGCATGTGCTCCCAACGAAGACAGATCAGTGTGACTGGAACCTTCGCAGAGCAATCACTAGGTAGTCAAGGATCTAAAGTGTCATCAAGCAGACAGCGAAGACTCTGATCAGCCTGCGTGGATGTGAAGACTGATCTGTCTTCGCTCGGCGTACATGCATTTAAAAAATGAAGGTAAGTGTTTACCTGTCATTGAAATGTGAACAAACACGGGTCACGAGAAAAATAAGTGAACCCAAAGGGATTCATATAAATTTTACTCTCGATCCAGTGCTGTTCAGTTGCATATATTATCTATATTTATATCATTTTCCATCAATTATTTGAAGCAATAATCTGGTTCGAGCGCTAAAATTGAAACAAAAAAAAGGCTCGCAGTTTTCCTATCATATATCTGATATACTATGGCTTATCTTGGCTTATCTTGGTGTCACTTTAGGATCATATGACATCGCGTTACTAGAGTATGAACAATATTATACGCCCCAATAGATATCTATAGGCTTTTTCGGTAAATGCACTGAGAATGAAAATATTCGTATTTTGAAATGCTACGCCCCGGCTGACTTTTCAACATCTTAGTGTCCATTTCAAATATACAAATCTGTGATCCCTGAACGGACTATCGTACATGTATAAATTGCGAAGAAAACAGCTGTTGTAATTTACTGTTCGCAACAAACTCTCTTAGGAATGTCCCCTGACAGCAATGAACACACTCACAAAAGGTCACTTTTTAAGAAGACGTACCAAACATACTTATACAGGAGCTTGGAATTCGGTTAGAAATACGAGTCAAAATGGCTGAAATCGATTATACTATAAGGCGAGTCGAAGGCGTAAAATGCATGTTAACATTGCTAAACGACTATCCTATAAGGCGAGCCCAAATCGACTATCCTATAAGGCGAGCCGCTCGCCTTATAGAATAATCGATTTGGGCCATTTTAAAATGCATTTTGACCAACTTTCAAACTCCTGTGCATACAAAACTTCTAGCGGAAAGGTATTTTTTGACATAAAAATGCAATAAAAAAATCATGATTCTTAACCTTTATCCTGCTACTGAAGCTTCGGATCTGGTCTTTGGAAGGGGTACTCTAAACCGAGCATATGTTATTTCCCATTTTTTCCATCGATTTACTTCACACTCGTACATGTGACATATCAATGGACTGGCTAACCATTAGCGTAATAGATGCGACAACGTGACTAACGCGTGATAGCGAGTCACGTAAGAAACCGGTCTGCTTCACATAACTTAAAAAAAAAGAACAAGAAAACTCAGAGACTAGCGCTACATGTGATCATTGCAGGAAAGATTTGACAATTTTCAATGATATGTCTACCAATTGTGTACATTTATCACCCGGTTGTTTCAGTAGAGTTCGTGTAGTTGGCACAGGAGCCCATCAGATCAGACCGAAAACTTAGAACAAAGTGAAGTGGGGAAATTTGATAGTAATTTTGGAGAATTATTACGCTGATTGACCTTGAAGAGGAACAAATGAAGGTGTATAATAAAGTACATTCCCTCCTCTGTCAGGAAACCTATAACTAAAGGATGGCACTTGTTTCTTGAGGCGTGAAGTGCTCTTAAATAGGCCTACTCTCTGAAATGGTATAAACACGCGACCCTCAGGATGAAGGCTAACCATACAACAGGTTTATTTTGCAAACAGTTCAGATCCATAGGGACACGGATCATGGATGTTTTTGTTTCCGACTAAAGCAGAACTATATGAAACAATACCTTCAGGGTGACTACCCTGACGGCACTACTTCGTGTATGTTTGCTTTAATCGAAAAAAAAAAAAAAACGTCAATGACCCGTGTCCCTGTGTGCAGATCCAGATGAAAAGACCGTCTCATCAGGATCTACATTGTTTGCCATTTTGCTATTGATTTTTGACTGAACCCCCTATTTGTAACAATGAAAGTGTCCAAATTCAGGGATGGAAGAATCCATGCAAGAAGCTCGGGGTAAAAGGGATCAAAAGTAATCAATATGGAAACTTACAATCCCAACACAGAGGCGCTTTAGGGCTCCATGTCTGGTCACTTTGACATGTGAGCAAACGAACTCTAGAATTTACTGAACAATGTCTGTTGCAGGAAAATGTACACTGGGCACCAATTTTGCGATTGCAGCTGCTTGAAATATATCCATTCTCTACTGTTGCTGGACACAGTTGGCTACTATCTGAAAGAAAACAAGGTTAACCCTTAAAGCGCCAATCACAACTATTGTCGTCTGCTTTGTCTTCTGCCGGCTAGTTTAAAAGTCATTTCTGCAAACAGTGTGGACTCAGATCAGACTGCTCCTTTAGGAGCATTCTGATCTGGGTCCACACTGTTTGCCTGTATGCAAAAATAGGTTTGAAAAGTTTGCAAGAATATTCAGCAGACGACATAAACAGACGACATTTTCAGATGCAGGTTTTCTTGGCGCTTTAAGGGTTAAGGCTAAATAAAAACTCTCGTGTGTTTAGGGTAACCATACCTACGTAATTTTCCTGGTGAAGCCTAGCATTTTTTCAAGTTTTATCAAAAAAAAAAAGTAGGAATTACTGATTATAAGGATAAAAATATTTTTGCTGCCTTATTTAAGCAAAATATTTGGACAATTATATGTCAGCAAACAGTGTAGACCTTAATCAACTGCTCCTAAAGGAGCAATTAGATCAGCATCTACACTGTTTGTCATTCAATCAATACTTTTTAGACACACATCAAATGAAAGTCTAACAGACTTTGTAAATATTATGTGAATTATGGTGCCGAGCCCAAATATATTTGGTAATTAAGGTGTACTCTTATATAACAAGATGTTTCGCTGAGCGGGGAAATATACGCTCATGGGTGCCTTTATAAGGAAATGAAATGATAAATGAGCAAGACTTTGTCAGTAACTTTATCAATATAAGAAATAGTATGAATGGACAATAAAAATGAAAAAGTGAATAAGCACTGCTCATTAGATACCCCGCGCAAGGTAATAATTGATATAAATAGTAGCTCTGTTCAGAATCTTAAAAAATCCATAGCAACAACAACTTATCAACATCAATATTCATGCAAAATATTCCTAAAATTATTAAGCAAGAAAGACAGGAAAAACAAAAGTGTTATGGACATTAAAGAATTACAAAGGGGAATAACTATAACAGTATTGATCCCTTGACCCTTTTTTCTGTAGCAGGAACATCTCATTAATATTACCATTTATGAAAAATATGTTAAGATTCCTAATAATATTAATCAAGATATGCAGGATAAAAGATAATGTGCACACAAGGATTAGCTTTTGAGTATTTATAAAGTACTGACCTTGAAATTAAGGTCAAGATCACCAAAATCTAATCACTTCTTTCCCCCATCCTGATGATGTATCTGTGCTAGTTTGGTCAAATTGCATCTATTGGTTAAAGAGATAGTGTGCAAACACACTTTTTACTGCATTAAGAAATTTAACAGAGGGCAATAACTCGACGAGAATAGGCCCTAGCCCTTACTTTCTCCTATGTAGGTACACCTTATTGATATCAATGTGTCACATAAGCGTTTTTCTATCAAACTTTTAGTTTTAAAGTGTAAGTGTGACCTTGAAAATGAGGTCCAGGTCACCAAAATCTAATCACTTCTTTCCCTCATCCCAATGAAGTATCTGTGCAAGCTCGAACAGATTACATCTATTGATTCATGAGATAGGGTGCACACAAGGCTCATTTTTAGAGCCTTTATAATGTAATGACTTTGGAAATAAGATCAAGGTCACAAAAATCTAATCACTTATTTCCCATGTCCTAACGATGTATTTGTGCTATTTTGTTAAAATTCCAGTCATTGGTTCAAGATATAGTGTGCACACAAGCTTTTTTTCTTCTATCAAAATTTGAGTTTCAAAGTGCCGGTGTGACCTTGAAAACGAGATAAAGGTCACCAAAATCTAACCACTTCTTTCCCCTATCTCAATGACTTATATGCTAGTTTGATCGAATTCCATTTATTGATTCATGAGATAGAGTTCACAAAAGGCTCACTTTTTGAGTATTTATAATGTAGTAACATTGAAAATAAGGCCAAAGTCACCAAAATCTAATCACTTCTTTCCCCCATCTTGATGATGTATCTGTGCTAGTTTGGTCAAATTCCATCTGTCGATTAAAGAGATAGTGTGCACACAAATTTTTTACAAGGCTCATTTTTAGAATCTTTATAATGTAGTAACCTTGAAAATGAAGTCAAGGTCACAAAAATCCAATCACTTCTTTCCTATGTCCTAACAATGTTTTTGTGTTAGTTTGTTAAAATTCAAGCCATTGGTTCAAGACATAGTGTGCACACAAGTGTTTGTCTATCAAAATTTGAGTTTGAAAGTGCCGATGTGACCTTGAAAACAAATTAAAGGTCACCAAAATCTCTTCTTTTCCCAATCCCAATAAAATATCTGTGCTAGTTTTGGTCAAATTCCATCTATACGTTCATGAAATAGAGTGCATACAAAACTCTCTTATTGAGTATTTATAATATAGTGACCTTGAAAATAGGGTCAAGATCACCAAAATCTAATCACTTCTACCCCTATCCTGATGATGTCTCTGTGCCAGTTTGGTCAATATCCAGCCATTGATTGCAGAGACAGTGTGCACACAAACATTTTACTGCATTAATAAGGCTGACTTTTTGAGTATTTTTTTATATAGTGACCTTGAAAATAAGGTCATGGTCACCAAAATCTGAGCACTTCTTTCACCCAACCTGATGATGTACCTATGCTAGTTTGGTCAAATTCCAGCTATGCCATTTGTTAAAGAGGTAGTGTGCACAAAAATCGTTTTACAAGGCTCATTTTTAGAGTCTTTATAATGCAGTGACCTTGAAAATGAGGTCAGGGTCACAAAAGTTGAATCATTTCTTTCCCATGTCCTAACGATGTATCTGTGTTAGTTTGTTAAAGTTCCAGCAATTGCTTCAAGATTTTTTAAAATTCAAGCTATTGGTTCAGGACATAGTGTGCACACAAGCTTTTTTTCTATCAAAATTTGAGCTTCAAGGTGCCGGTGTAACCTTGAAAACATGATAAAGGTCACTAAAATCTAATCACTTCTTTCCCTTATCCCTATGATGTATCTGCTAATTTGGTCAAATTCCATCTATTGATTCATGAGACAGAGTGCACACAAGGCTCACTTTTTTAGTATTTATTATGTAGTAACCTTGAAAATAAGGTCAAGGTCACCAAGATCTTATCTCTTCTTTCCCATATCCTGATGATGTATCTGTGCTAGTTTGGTGAAACTCAAGCCATTGGTTAAAGAGATAGTGTGCACACAATTTTTTACTGCATTAACAAGGCTCACTTTTTGAGTATATATAATGTAGTGACCTTGAAAATAAGGTCAAGGTCACCAAAATCTAATCTCTCCTTTCCCCTATCCTGATGATGTATCTGTGCTAGTTAGGTCAAATTCAAGCCATTGGTAAAGTGATAGTGGGCACACAAACTTTTTACTGCATTACCAAGGCTCACTTTTTGAGTATATATAATGTAGTGGACTTGAAAATAAGGTCAAGGTCAACAAATCTAATCACTTCTTTCCCCCATCCTGATGATATATCTGTGCTAGTTTGGTCAAATTCCAGCCATTGATAAAAGAGATAGTGTGCACACAAACTTTTTACTGCATTAAGAAAAAAATACAAAGAGCAGTAACTCCAAGCGAACTGGCCCCTAGCCCTTACTTTTTCTTATGTAGGTACATCTTATTGATATCAATATGTCAATAGAAATTGATGAAAATCCATCGCTGCGCTTTCAAGATATTAAGAAAAACCAAAGTGTCGCGGACAGACACACGGACGGAAACACGGACACACGGACAGACAGACGAACGGACAACGTGAAAACAGTGTACCCCACCACAAACAAAGTTTGCGAAGGGTATATTTACCCAGCCTCCAGGTAAGACCTTGATCTTGATCTGGCATCACTAATAGGTAGGTTTTGTATATTATCCTGTTTAGCTGAACACCGAAGTTGCAAGAAAAACCTTCCAGTGATTTAGAAGATAAGGAGTGGAAACAAAAATTTACCATTTGAACTTTGACCGTGGTCTTGGTCTGACATCACTGAAAGGTACGCTCTGCATATTCGTATTGTGTTGATAAGAGTAATATTTGCCACAAGTGTCATGAAAACCCTACCAGCGATTCAAGAGATATGGAGAAATCACTGGAATGTGGGTTCTGCAAATTGCCTTGATAAAGCGAATATTTGACAGAAGCTTCATGAAAAACCCTACCAGGGGCTCAGGAAATATGCGGCAGACATAAAATATTAATATTGAACGTTTACCTCTAAGTCTGACCTTGACATCATTGAAATGCATTTTTTACCAAACATTTTGATAAATTCAACAACTGACCCAAATTTCAAGAAAAAAAAACAAAAAAAAAAACAGTGGCCTAGTAGATATAGAGTGGACATAAAAATTACCATTTGTATTTAGGCCTCTAAGTCTGACCTTGACCTTGACTTAGCATCACTGAAATGTGGTTTCTACACATCATCTGAATACGCTGAACATTTGACCACATGTTTCAAAACAAAAATCCTATTAGGGTTTTAAGAGATATGCAGTGGATACAAAAAAATATCATTTGATCTTTGACCTCCAAGTCTGATTTTGACCTTCACTCAACATGGCTGAAATGTGGGTTCTGCACATATTCCCAATATGCTGAATGTTTGATCCATGTTTCAAGACCAGAAGGAAAATGTTAACGGAATTTTCGAAGCAGCATAGCTCTGCTAATATGGGCTTGATAGGATGTTAACTGTTAGAAGAGTTAGCCCGGAAAGATAAGTTAACGAAAGCCAGTAAGGAAAGTTTACGGAAATTTTCAAAGAGGCATAATTATGCTAACATTAGGTGGGCTTTTACCTCCAAACAATATGCGCTGATCCACATCATGGTCTATCTATTAATCAAGTTTTAGCTTCATCAGATGTAAACTGTACGTGGAGTCAGCCGGGAGCAAAAAAAAAAATACCAAAATTTTCAAAACTGTATATTTTGAATAGTGATCAACTTATAAATGATATATATTTATATAGAACGACTATGTGACTTAGCGACATACCCTTTTGAAAAACTGATCTAGGCATAGTTTATTGATTGTTTGTAGATCATGTAAATCTCCTTTTTTCCAGGATTTTGTGCACATCCAATCTTATCTGTCTTTCACTCTTTCACTTTACCGCTATCTTCTTGTTGATCGCTTTCTTGTAAATAATAAAGACAACTATTGTTCACTTGAAATGCAGTTAAAATTGCTATCAAAAGAACCTAACTTCAGTTAGTGGTGACAGCGGTATAAACTTCATAAGCATCTATCATCATTACTGTGTCTTTTTAAGCATGGCAAGTGAACAGACCGCAGAGTGGCTCAATAAATTTATTGAGCGGGGTGAAGATGTGGGACAGTGCTGAATATGTTTAAGAGAAATCGATTAAAGAAAAGAGAAACGCGCAGAAAGGAATGAAAGAGCAACAGAGAGAGAATCATTAAGTGGAGAAAAGGACAGAGATTTATATTTTAAAAAGATGGAATTAAGAGATATAGAAATTGCATTAAAGGTAATTGAGTCCACAATGAGGTTAAAGTAAAATTGCACAGTTTTAATGAAGGTGCAGGCATTAATGTATTTTAACCTTTACCACTCTCTGGGCATTTTCAGCAGACGACCAAATGATGATATTTTTCTTATCTTTCCCAGAAAAAAAGGACCTGACATTTCATGCAAACTGTCTTCTTAGGAGACAGTTTGCATGAAATGTCATATCCTGTTTTCTGAGAAAAATAAGACAAATATTTCAAAATGTCGTCTGCTGAAAATTTTACCCAGAGTGCTAAGCGTTATTTTCATTTAAGCGGTTAGCTTTTATACATCTGTGACCAAAGTCCTGGCGCCTGGTGAGGTCAGCTCCTCAGTTAAGTGATAAGACTGTTTTTAAGTGTTTTCCCTATATGAGTCCGACCCCTGGCATGGGGCCAATATTTGCCCCATGGCCTTAAATTTGAGCAATCTTTGAAAAGGTCCACAAGATAAAGTAATATATCAAATATTAAAAGCCTGGGCCCTCTGGCTTAAGAGGCTGCACAAACACAGAGGGACATCAAATGGAGTGACGTCATTTTGGCAAATATTTCATTCACATTTCAAAAAATTACATCAATCAAGTAACCTAATAGCACGCAACACTGAAACAATGTCGCATCAACGTTGAAGCAATGTCATGGTCATGAGGTTGCATCGACGTTGATGCAACGTAGTATATGCGTCATGTTCCCGCTTCCAAGCCATTAAACAAGCTGGTAAGTTGATAATGAAATCATTACTAGAATTCATTTGACGTGTGGAGTAAATGTCAAGACAAGTGTTGTTGTTTTTTTTGTTGTTTTGTATTATTATTATTATTATTATTATTTTCACAAATCACAGAGCTTCCTGACTTCACAGATTTCCATTCGATTTCGTCCTGTCTTTTTGTTTGTTTGTTGTTGTTTTAGTTGTTATGAAACTGGACGTTCGTTTACACCGCCCGGTAAAAAATGTCCTTGGCCGTCGCAATAATGATATTTGCGAAAGTGGATTCAAGCTAGACAGACAAAAAATATTAGATTCTCAACTAGTATTTTATAAGACTATGAATGGGACAATCATCAGCACTGTGGCTTCCTATGCTCATAATGCTGAAATATAAATGCACGAGCCTAGCTCTTGGGACTCTTACGATAATTTGTTTACAAGCCTTCCCTGCACTTATAGTGCATGTCCGAGACGGGCTTTAAATTTCACCAAAAGTTGTCTCATGAACTCCAAACAGCATGCATAGTTTTCTGAGCTTAGTGATAGGGATTCTTGACATATTTTGTAAACAAACTGCCCCTATTGTTTATATCTACAATGCAGACGTCCGAAAAGGACCATAACTCCGCTAAGACAAATCGGACGGCGACAAAAAAAACTACGCATAACCCTACTTTTTCATGCTTAATCAATCCATGCAAGTTTCAAGATTTTAGTTCTTATGCTTATTAGCTACCTCGTAACGAACGGACAAATGCGCAAACGGACAGACGGACGAGACCAAACTAATATGCCCCCATCACTCCTAAGTTGATGGCATAAAATTGAATGAGCCGGTGGATGACATCAGGAAAACATACCTATATAAATTTGACCCCCTTAAACTCCACTTTTATATAGTAAAACTGGGGTTCACAGGGGTATACATTATTTGCCTTATTTCTGCTTAAAAACATAGATTGTGGGTACTCGTTAGAACCGCCTCGCCGAGGCGGTTCTAACGAGTACCCACAATCTATTTTTGAGCAAAAATATGAAAAATATCAGAATTTTTTTATCTAAAAATTTTCATTTTTTGTGGTGAAATTTTCAATATATTTGAATAGGCGTGTTTTCGTAATGACTTGAGAAGACTCAAATCAGTCTGCGCAATCGCGCAGTCTGATCAGAGTATGCACTGATCTCAAGTGCCTTCTACAGCCTCCTAGTCATCCTGAAAGGTATAAACGAGAACCCTTGCAATGCTGGGTGAATGTAGGGGCTGAACTGAACCTTTGCTGGTCACACAAGTCTTATTGTAGGTTTTGTCGTGTGCTGGCTATTTTTTTTTTATTATTATTATTATTCCTGGGCTACCCAGTGAAAAGGTAAATCATAGCAAAACAAGACAACTGGCACTACTATGTGCAAAACGACGCATTACGAAAACATTCCCATTCAAATATACTGAAAACTTTACCACCAAAAAATGAAAATTTCAGATAAAAAATCTAATATTTTTCATATTTCAGCTCAAAACATAGATTGTGGGTACTCGTTAGAACCGCCTTGACGAGGCGGTTCTAAAATAGGCTAAAATAATAGGCATGTTTTCGTGATGGATCACAAAGTACCGGAAAATATAAACCACACTATAGTGAAGTACATGAAGCCGTTTTCAGAATAAGTCCAACTGTCTCTGAAAAAAGTTTTCCACTTCAACTTTTTGTTTATTTGTTCAGAATTTTAGAGATGGTTGGAGATGACAATTGAATAATTACTATTCTTCAGCCTTACCTATACAAAGATCCTTGCCGGTTTTCAAGTCATATGAAATAACTTCCCATTGGGCTGATCCATTACATCTAAGATAGAGGTAAGTAGTTGGTTTCTCGTACCCAGCAGAGCATTCATAAGAATAGCATTTTGCGTTATATGTCCGCTCACACATTGGTGAAATGGTACCGCTGGGAATCGTCTCAGGGCACTGAATTACTGCAGAAGAGAAAAGCGTGCTCTAAATGAATTCAAGATATTTTTACCCTTTAAAAAGGATAATATGTACAATGCAATTTAGACCCAGTAAGCATTCTTTATAAATCTATAGCGGGCCGTTATCGGCCCGTCAGCTACCCTGACGGGCCGATAACGGCCCGCTATAGATTTATAAAGAATGCTAGCTGGGGATATTGTACGACAGACTATGTGCTTGGTTAAAACCCAGTCGTGGTCGATAGCTATGCTGCATGACGGTAGGTCAGGTCTCAATAAAGATTCTGCTCTAAACCTTTGGTGGATGTCTTATGTAATGACTTTGTTCGTGCACTTCCCCAGTCAGCATTCTACGTAAATCTATATCGGGCCGTCATCGGCCCGTCAGGGTAGCTGACGGGCCGATGACGGCCCGATGTAGATTTACGTAGAATGCTAGCTGGGTCGTGCTTCAACTAGTGGTTTTCTTTAGCTCTGGCTGCCAGAGTCCGAGGTGTTTACTGCGAGATCTCATTCTTGTTTCATTACAATGAGTTAATTTGATTAACACGCTTTTTCTATGATGTTTCACTGATTTATTTAGGTAGCCTCTGTGCAACCATTTTGTATTTTTACAACATGCGAACCTCGGGTGAAGATTTCCCAGCAGGTACACATAACGACGCGATTCTACGTTGATTCAACGTCTCGACGTTGAATCAATGTTGAATCGACGTTGTTTCTACGTTACGTTCCTGTTGGAATTAGTACCAGTAAATTAGATTTAATCACCACCCCACCCCTAACCTTGTAGTTTTAACTACCGACCGCTCTAAGGCGATGGTTCCGGTGTTGGTTGTTAATGTGACCTTGTGGCTGTTTGCTGTTGTGCTTCTTCTTTTTTCTTTTTTTTTTTTTTTTTTTTTTTCAATTTTTGCTCTGTTCATTGTCTTATTTTTGTGTCAACCCTGTAAAACGCCAAGAAAACCTACATCTGAAAATGCCGTCTGTTTATGTCGTCTGCTGAATATTCTTGCTAACTTTTCAAACCTATTTTTGCATGCAGGCAAACAGTGTGGACCCTGATCAGACTGCTCCTAGAGGAGCAGTCTGACCTGGGTCCACACTGTTTGCAAATAGGATTTTTTTTAAATCACAAGCAGATGACAAAGCAGACGACAATTGTTGTGACCTGGCAGTTGTGTTGTGAAAAGGTGTCTTTGATCATACCAAAAAATGCACAAATTCAGATTCATTCCGCGCATGAGCAAAGTCTCATCCGGGCTTTTGCTCTCTATTCATACATTCTTTAGTGCTAATGATTCTGTTAGCGGACAACAAAGTCCTTGATCAGAGTGCGGGAATGCGCAAGCTGATCTGGGCGTTCGCTGACAGCATATGCCCGATGACACGTTTTCGCATGACACGGCCCATTTTTATGATGTGCAAGCAAGAAAAAGGCCCTTATACCGTATTGGGACAACGAAGGATTAGATCAGCTTGCGCATCGCAAAGGCTGATCAGGGCCTTCGTTTTCCACTTACAAAATACAGTCGAACCTCAATAGCTCCAATACCGGTGGCTCGTTTACCATGGCTAATTCGAACTCGTTTTTGAGTTGCTACGAAATTCTTCCGGTAGCTCAAGGAAACAAATATTTAGGGAAATTCTCTTATTTTGTTGAGAAATTGTATGTTGTGTGTACTCATTAAAATCGCCTCATCGAGGACAAATCAGAAAATATTAATCAAACAAAATGATATTTGATGCAAATTGTCTTCTTTTTAGTATTGGTTAACCACTTAGAGGATAAATCCTGTCCAGGAAAAGTACTAGTAGGTTATGCAACTCTAACTCAAACGGAAACTTTCTTCTTAGCAGACAGTGTGCATGGAATGTAGGACCCCGTTTTTTTTTTTCAAGTAAAATGAAAACGATCCCAAATACTTTGTCGGCTGAATTTGCCCAGAAAGTGTGAACCTCTAAAGTGCATAACATAACTGCAACAGACGATGTTTCGTGTTGTTGTTTTTTTTTTTTTTTGTTGTTGTTTTGTTGTTGTTGTTTCCTAAGCATATTACTCTTAATATCAGAGGAAGACAACTCAACGGCGTTTCATGTGACTGTCTAACAGAGGATTCACACGAAACGTCGATTTATTTGCTCAGATAACTAATAATAAAGCATTTAGAATGTCTGCTATTATTTTGCCTGCCTAACTCTATTATCCATTTCTGCCTGGCGTCCCATAAAAGGGACATTGGCAAACAGTGTAGGCCCAGATCAGATGCCGCAGAACGCGGCGTCTGATCAGGGTATACACTGTTTGTATGAAGAACAGGAATTTCAATATAACATGGTATTAATAAAAACTACCCAGACTAACCCTGCTGTTGAAAATGGACCTGTTCAAAAACTTGAGGTAGGAGAATCCATTTGGCATAATTGGGTTAAAGGCCAAATGTTAACCGAAGTTACTACTGTAGATAAACATTACAATTCCGCTATTAAGATCACTTTAAAGTGCTCTTTAGACTGGCTCCAGTCTCCAGTGACTAAATATTTTTCTCATAGTACTGTTTGATAATCCTCTAAAATAAAACCAAAAGAATATCATGACTATAAAGGCTGGTCACAGGTGACCAGCCTTTATAGTCGTGATATTACTTTGGTTTTAGTTTAGTGGATTATTAAACAGATTATAAGAAAAAAAATATTTTGTCACTAGAGACTGGAGCCAGTCTAAGTGCTCTTGTTAGTGGTGTGGTCTTAATATTGAATTTAGAATATGGTAAATGTCCTAAAATTTCATACTGTTTTGGCTTAACTTTTGCTTTTTATACAGTTGTTTCATAAAATATTTATGGAATGGCAAACAGTGCCTAAAGGAGCTATTTGATCTGGGTCACTCTACGCTATTTGAAAATGCCATATTTTTTTCAGAAAGTTTGATGTACTATTTTTGGACATTTACCGTAATAAGAAAGAAATATTTGGGACTAACAAAACTTAATCTTGATAGTGGAGTGGTCTTAAGCTCTAGTGGTCTTAACCCTTATCCTGCTGAATAATTTAATTAGCCACACCCATTTCTGACTGTCAGCCAATCAGATTACATCATAAAACGTTTTCGTTCAAAATCACAAACTTAATGACAAACAGTGTAGATCCTGATCAGATGGCTCCCCAGGAGCCATCTGATCTGGATCTACACTGTTTGCAAAGGTAGGGGTTGCCGTGAACAACAGAATAAGGGTTCATAGCGAATTATTCCTGATACTCACATGTGCAAAGCGAATCTAAGGGCTTGTCCCATGTAGTATTTGGGCCACAAGTTACAGTCCTCAGTGTGTCCACAGGCTTCATGCTCTCATGACATGTATAGGTACAAACTTCGCCGGGATTTCTGTTGCATGAATAATCAAGGTCACCATTTTTTACCTTGAAAGTAGGACACTGTGCGTCATCTGAAAAAGATCATTAACATCAAGTAAACACGAGATTGCCACAAAATGGCCAAAACATTTGTGACAAAAGTCCCCAGTCCCACGATACAAGGGCAGATCACTTATAAATTAAGAGGACAAGAGTTATCTTTCTTGATCGCGACACTTTGTCTTACCAAGCTTTGAATGTGTATGAAGTTTCGTGAGTAGCAGCTCGGACGCGAAGTGTAATGCAACCACAGACTAATGGACAAACGGACTAAAGGAATCCTAAAGTCGATGTTTTCTAATTCCAAAATTTCCTTTTAACCAATTAATGTCTATCATCCCATAAAAGGGACAGCGGCAAACAGTGTAGACCCAGATCAGACGCCGCATAACGCGGCGTCTGATCAGGGTCTACACTGTTTGCAGTAAACACATGAATTCCTGTAAAACATGGTAATATTAAAAAACTAACCAGACACCTTTTTACTGGAAATGGACCGATCCAAAGAGTCAAAATAAAAGAATCCACTCGGCATAAATGGGTTAAATGCCGGGTTTACGTAGAATACGCCCCTGACAAATGTTTTTCAGGAGAACGACCGCCGACTTGTCAAAAAGGTCTCTGCCTCGTGTTATGTCTCAGTAACGCGGCAATCTGATGCAATTTTCAGAGAAATCAATTTTCAGTGCCCGAAGTATGAGTTTTCATGAGTTCCATCTTGACGAACTGTAGCTCAACGCATGGTTAAAGGTAAACTGTGCGGGTCGTTCAAAATATTTCATGTATATATGTATTCTGAACGGGGAAAATAAAGTATAAACAACGATTAACACGTAACTATCTGTTCTGTCTGTTTTACTTAACTTGAACCAGTTCCAGTCTGCAGTATTGGAGGAGTTTAGGTTGTATTTTACTTTTTATTATTATGATGTTTTTCACAACAGCAGACTGAAACATACGTCCAAGAAAAAGTTCGTGTAACGACCCTCGAAATGTATGCTTCGTTTAACTTATAGTAGTCTACCATATATGGACAAGATCTGAAGTAGGTTTTTCGTATATTTACATCTGGACGGCAGTTTGTTACCCTAAGGGAGGGGATAAATACCTTCCTTTTAGAATTCACCCATTTTCAATAAAGCAAATAAAGCATGCAGGAAGTTATAAAAGTTATCTCCCTTGCAAAAATGGTGGAACTCCCAGATGTATCCATCCCTTACCTCCTTCACACCTGCAGAACAAAACAAACATCATTGCAACAGTGTAGATCCAGATGAGACGGCTCGTGTTACGAGCCGTCTCATCAGGATGAACACTTTTTGCCATTTTTTTTTTTTTTTTTTTTTTTTTTTACTTTTGAATGAGACCCCATACGCTGAAATTCAAAGATGAAACAGAGACGTAACGGTGGAAGGATTGCACAATACTAGATTGGCTTCCGTCTAACTGATAGATAAATCAACATAAAAATTATTTATATTTTACAAAACTCCAATCTTTTGGAATGCCATTCTCTTTGTATTGGCTAATCAGCTATGAGTTTCTGACTGGTAAGGGAGATTATATGTGTAGAAAAATAGTCTAAGAGGAGTATTATTACCTTTGTTAGATTTTACAGTCGACTCTCGTTATCTCGAACTCGCTTATCTCGAATAACCGCTTATCTCGAAGTGAAAATCTGGTCCCTGTTTAAACACAGAGAGCTACCAGAAGGCAACAAAATATTGTGGAAAAGAGGAGAAATTGCTCCTTAGGAGCAATTTCTCCTTTTTTCCACAATATTTTCAATATATCTCTTAACTTAGTAGTCAAATTACATATTCATTCTGTTTAAGGTGTTGTACGATTAATTGTTTTCCTCAGTTCCGCAAATCTGATATGTCGAAGTACGGATATCTCGAAGTGTTTCATAGCGTCCCTTGGAGTTCGACTGTATATGTAAAACTCATAGCGTGGTGCCAGGCTAAAACAATACGTATTGTATCACTTTCAAAAGTATAACTATATGAAATACCTAAAATTTTAGTAGCTAAAAGTAAGCTTAGAGATTATATGAGGCCGGCCTCGGTGGCTCAGTCGGATGTGCGTCCGACTGGTAATCAGAAGGTCGCGGGTTTGATCCCCGCCGGATCAAGAACTACTTTTTGCGATCATTTTCTCCCTTCCGCTGATTCAAGAAGGGCATATGTCAGTTTCTGGTGAAAGATTGAGCACAATAGTATAACTGAATAACATTTAAGGGTATGTATAAGGAGATTTGTCTTTAGATCTGATCATTGCCACAAATCTTGAGATGCTAGCTTTAGAAGTCCCAGTAAGGGTGTTGGAGGGAGAAGGAAAGGGGTACCCAGTTTATTTGTTGCTACTACACTGGCTCAACAGAAGCAAAAAGAAATCATATGTAATGACTATACAAACGTAATAAAACTTCTCTCAATGCCAACTATCCAAAGTAAACTAAGGAGGAAAAAGTGTGCCCGATGCAGGACTCGAACCCGCGACCCCCTGCTTGCAAGTCAGATGCTCTACCAACTGAGCTAACCAGGCCGACAGTCCCGCCAATCACCACACTCATTCCCCCTTTTAACTTTTAAGTGCAAGGCATCAACTGAACATATTATCAGTTTCTAGCCTTTCCCCGCACTCACCAGTTTACCTCGTCGCCATTAAAATAAACTAAGGAGGAAAAAGTGTGCCCGATGCAGGACTCGAACCCGCGACCCCCTGCTTGCAAGTCAGGTGCTCTACCAACTGAGCTTACCGGGCCGACAGTCCCGCCAATCACCACATATCAAAGGAAAAAAAAAATACAAAATCACGATCCACAGACCAAGACAATTTATGATTTGCAAAAATACCGAGAAAACTTTGAACGCCACAATGTACATGTAAATGCCATCCTCGGGCCCCAACCTTGCACACATGGTCTGCGACTGTTTAGGTGTAATTTAACTTACTAGTACATAAAGTGTGTAAATTAGGATCCCATTCTGTTGTTGTCAGGCAGGTTATTCGCGATGACTTCTGGGTGTACCCTTCATTGCAGTTATAAGTGCACGTGTCTTCTACAAAACGGGAACATGCCGACAGAACTCCATTGGGTAGTGTTATATATGGACATTGTTTGGCTGTAACAGATATAGAATGTCGAAAATACTTTAACGCTTAGTATGCTTGGTAAAAGGTATTCAGCAGATGACATTTTAATATATTGTTTCTTATTCCTCCCTGAAAATAGGAGTTGTCATTTTATGCAAATTGTCCACAGAAACCTACTTTTTTCGAGAAAGAAAATATTAGCAAACATATCCACTATTTGTCGTCTGCTGAATTGGCCAAGAGTGTGTCTAAGGTTAAATATTATGTGAAACTGGCACATCATGAAAACATACCTATATAATTTTGACCCCCACTTTCATGTAATAAAACTGAATTGGGTTTACAGGGGTATACATTATTTTTTCTTATTTTTACTTGAAAACATAGATCGTGGGTACACGTTAGAACCGCCTCGTCGAGGTGGTTCTAATGAGTACAACTAATCTATGCTTTGAGCAAAAATATGAAAACTATCAGAATTTTTCATCTGAAAATTTTCATTTTTTTTTTTTTTTTTTTTTTTTTTTTTTTTTTTGGTGGTGGTAAAATTTTCAGTACACTTGAATAGGTATGTTTTCGTAAAGTAACGGCAAACAGTCCAGACCTTCCATGATCAGACTGCTCCCATATGGCACTGGTCAGGCTGCTCCTTTCGGATAAATTGGAACCTAACATAGGTTTCGAAAGGCACTTTAATGTCAAAACACATACAGTCGACTCTCGTTATCTCGAACTCGCTTATCTCGACTAACCGCTTATCTCGAAGTGAAAATCTGGTCCCTGCTTTAACACAGAGATCTACCAAAAGGCAACAAAATATTGTGGAAAAGAGGAGAAATTGCTCCTTAGGAGCAATTTCTCCTCTTTTCCACAATATTTTCAATAGATCTTTAACTTAGGAGTCAAATTACATATTCATTCTGTTTAAGGTGGTTGTTCGATTAATTGTTTCCGTCAGTTCTGCAAATCTGATATGGCGAAGTACGGATATCTCGAAGTGTTTCATAGAGTCCCTTGGAGTTCGAGATAACGGGAGTCGACTGTATAGAGTGGACTTGTTATCTCAAACTCCAAGGGGCCAGAATTTTCAGTTTGAGATTACAGTAGTTTGAGATACCAGTAGTTGACATGTAAAGAATAAAAAGCAAAACTAAGCCAATATTTTCCAAAAATTACTTTGATTAAATCAGTTGTTTGAGCTATCAGTGTTTGAGATAACAAGAGTCAACTGTATGCGTAATACATATTTGTACGTCTTAGCCATTGCTCTAATAGTTATTGTATACACCGTTCAGTCTTTGTCAATACATGGACAATTGCAGCAGACGACAAATCAAATATGTTTTCTTAATTTTCGCAGAAAAATAATAGGTTCTGACACTATCTCGTAGGGAAACACTTTGCATGAAATGTCCAATCATATTTTCTGGGAAACATAAGATAAATATTTCAAAATGTCGTCTGTCGAAGTTTTTACCAGCATGCTTAGCGGTAACCTTGAAAATGGATTGCGCGTTCATTTTCATGTTTTTATCCAGGTGAATAAAGGAACATAGAACTACCATACTGTATATTTGTGTATATATCAAATGACTTATCTAGCTAAATAAAAGAACATAAATTTTCCACATTGTATATTTAGTAGACATCACATGGCTTTATCCAGGTAAACATAAAAACATAAAATTTGCATATCTTATCAATGGACCAGAATATTTGATTTGATATAACAGAAGTTTGAGATAAAATGTGTTTGGTTTTAACATATTTTATTACATAATACAAGTACAACAAAGTAACAAATTTGACATACAAACGATATAGGATTAGAACGAAAGCATATAAATACTTATAGAGTTCTTCTCCTCTACGGTGTATATTTCGTTGTTGACTTGAAGGCAGATCGTTTCACAGATCAAGGCAAAATGTTGTGGTTTATATCATGTAAGAAGGTAAAATAAATTAGTTGACAAAACACACACAAAAAATATAGAATACAAAAAAGAAATAAGAATAAAGAAAAATAATAAAAAAAAAATAAAAATAAATAGATAAATAATAAACAAATAATTCAATAAGTGTTTGTATTAAGAAAACAGTAGTAGGAATCAAACAGTGTGTAACAAGGTATATGAAAATAGTATTCTTGGAGAGGAACAACTGAGCTTGCATCCACAGGCAGACAATGCAGATATTGTTCAGGACAAGTTGTACCTGCAACATGCATTTACTACAGATTTAAAACCGTTTAGTGTCCAATATAAATTTATGAACTTTATCAAAAATGGCTTTGTTTATGTCAACAGAGAGGTTTGAGCTGCCGTATAGCAACAGATTTAAAGTAGGTGTCTGAATTGTAGATATAGCATTCATTAAAGCTGTGCGTTGAGTTTGGTAATGTGAGCAATGGAAAAAATAATGCTGCGAATCCTCGATACTACCACAACTACACAGTGGAGTTTCAGAGACATTTTTCAGGAACAGATCCAGATTCAAAGCACTGCAGTGAGTACGCAAACGAGTGTGTAAGATCTGGAGGCGGCGACTGCCAGTATAATAGTGTTTCGGTGTTTGTTCCTTGTCTTTAGTTAAGTTATATTTAAAAGAGTTAACAGTATTACTTTGCTGGAGTTCTAATGGCAGATTATTCCATTCTTTGATGGCCGTTGGCAGAAAAGATTGTTGATACTGAGTGGTTCTAGCATTGATTCCTCGTAGATTACTTGAATGCCTTAAATTATAATTAAAAACATTACTAATAGATTCAGGTACCAAAGAGGATAGATACTGTGGAGTTAAACTGTATCTCATTTTATAGAAAAGAGTTAGCCTGTGGTTTTTGCGTCTCTGTTCGAGAGTTTCCCATCGAATTTAAGAATAGAGTGTGTCTAACGAAACTAACTTTGTTGCTCCCGTAACTATTCTGGCAGCTTCATTTTGTATTTTGTCCAGTTCTCGTTTTTCGTACTGGGTACAATTATCCCATATGACATCACCATACTCAAGCAACGGTCTTATAAATACAATATAAATGGTTTCAAGAGATTTTCGGTCGAGTTGAAATTTAAGTTTTCTCATGATATTTATTCTTGTCCACGCTTTTTCAGATATGTAGTTTATATGTTTGTGCCATGAGCAGTCTTGTGAGAATACTATTCCTAAGTGTTTATGAGAGTCCACTTCAGTTATTTGTACATTTTGCATAAATAATGGGGGGTGAAGGTTTCTATTTAATTTACGCGAAATTAACATAGATTCAGTTTTTGGAGGGTTAAAAGTGACTAACCACTAAGCAGCCCATTGTGTTATTCTTCCTAAGTCAGCGTTAATACAAGCAGCTGCAGTGACGGGGTCATCGACAACAATATAAACACTTGTATCATCTGCAAAAAGTCGAATATTGGTACCTATATCAAGAACAATATCATTGATATACACAAGAAATAAAAGGGGTCCTAAGATCGAACCTTGAGGGACTCCAGCATGTATAAAAATCCAATCTGAGACAGCACCAGGCAGAACAACTCTTTGCTTTCGATTAGTTAAATAACTCTTAAACCATTCTAGGACTTGTCCTGTGACACCAGCTGCTTCAAGTTTCAAAAGTAGTCCTGCATGCCAAACCCTGTCAAAAGCTTTGCTGATGTCACAGAAGACAACCCGCACTTCTTTGCCAGAATCTAAGGCCTGACAAAAAGTATTATATAAATATGTAAGTTGGTTGACAGTTGAATCGCCAGGTATAAAACCGGACTGGAGCGAAGAGAGCAAGTTATAAGTTTGTAAATGATTATACAGATGTTTGAAGACAAGACGTTCAAAAAGCTTGTCTTCAGAGTTTAGAAGAGATATTGGTCGATAATTATTTACAGCAGACAAGTCACCTTTCTTCGGAACAGGGCAAACATGAGCCTCTTTGTAAGAAACGGGCACAACACCTTTGTGCAATGAGTCATTGAAGAGTGAACAAAAAGGAGAAGCTAGTTGATGCGAAAGTTCCTTTAGAATACGATTACTCAGCCCATTTGGTCCAGAAGCTTTACTTACAGGCAATACCTCGAGTACTAATTCAACCTCATGAGGAGTCAAAACGATACGATCCAATAAAGAATCAACAGTAGCTGGAGTTAAATCAGGAAGAACAGCATTTTGTTCATCCAGGAGTGTTTGACTTTGGAAGAAATTGTTTAAAACATTTGCTTTGTCATGCTCGTCTGTGATTATGTTATTATTGACCTCAAGTGGCGGAACAGATATTCTTGAGTTTGGGGCGATTATTTGTTTTAATGTAGACCACCAGTCTTTTGAAGAAAGGGATTCAGACCGCAATTTGTCTGCTATTTTGTCATTGTAAAACTGTTTACATTTGCGTGTCATTTTAACTGTTTGATTTCGTAATTTCTTAAACTTACTCCAGTCTGTTTCATTTCCTGTTCGTTTTGCTCTATGATATGACCGTTTGCGTTTGCGAATATATCTTTTTAATTCTGACGTTATCCATGGAGGATCTGAAGGATGGATTGTAATATTTCTATTTGGAATGTTATCTTTGGCTAGGTCGATTATTTTTGAAATTATATTTACAGAGTATGTGTCAATGTTATCGTCGTAAAGAGCAGGCCAGTCTACTAAGGATGCTTGCTCACGTAATGATTGATAATTTCCTTTTTCATAGTCCCAAATATGACGTTTAAATGTTTTACGTTTTAGTTTAGCAAACTTGAGAATTCCGTATACTGGGCAATGGTAACGTATATCCTGATTCAGAAATGGGTCACCTATACCACTTAAAAGCAAACTATTTTTGTTACTGACTATTAATAAATCAATTAAAGACGAAGAATTCTCAGTATAATGGGTGGCTTCTTCGATTGTTTGAGACAAAGAGAACTGAGTGCACAGAGCATTGATCTTTCTTGATGATTGCAAATTCAACAAATTGTAGTTAAAATCTCCCATGACGATTATTTCACGAATATTAGTATCTACCGCGAGGGCAATAGAGTCTTCAATATTAGAAAAGTAATTGTTATTCGAATTAGGCGGTCGATAAAACAGGCCAAATAGTATGCTTTTATGGTTATTGGCTATCTCAATCCATATATTCTCTATACCTCTAATTTCTAAGTCATTCCTCCGTTTATAATGGATACCCTCCTTAACATAAATAATTACCCCTCCATGAGCATCTCCTTGTCTGTCTTTACGCACTGGCGCCTGGTATTGCTGAAGCAATATATCTTCATTATCAATGGAAGGGTTTAGCCAAGTCTCAGAGAATGCAAGTATGTCAAATTCATGGAGCTCTGCATGAAGTATTTCGAGCTTCGGGAGGATGCTTTGGACATTGTAGTGAACAAATGATAAATTATGATCGAGTGGAAGGGAGTCAAAAACTGTAGTAGACAAGCTTGAAGATGAAGTAGACAGACTCGTTACAGATGAAGACGAATGGGATGTGGGTCCTGGATTTGGATGAATGTCACCTGAACAAAGTAAGAGGATGGTGAGCCACGTTGTGAAGACAATATACATGAATATTCCTACCACAAGTAATGAGAACTGCGCATTCGCCTTCCCAGCTTTGCTTTGTGAGACGTGAATTGTGCGTCTAGTCTTCTTTATGAATTGGTTTAATGTTTTTCGGTTTTCGTATGATAGAATAAGTGTGTAGCAATAGAGAATGTTAAAATAGATATGAAGTAGCAAAATTAAGTGCAAAAGAAATTTAAAGTTGCAAATACAACGATGTTCTGGCATGATAACAATTTTGCTAGAATCTAGCGTCATTGTCATGTGATTGAAAATAAGAAGTGTAGAAACAGAAGAATTGCTATCATACCAACTCTAATACAGCATGCGTCTGCAGACAAGCTCAGTCGTCCCTCTTTAAATGCAAGAAAAAAAGTACAAATAAGAAAATACATTAAGCAAATTCAAAACAAATATGGAGGATTAAGTATAACATTAGAACAGGGAGTATTACAAAGCATATTAAATTGATGCTTATATGTCACAGTTGCTAAAATATGGTTGTAATAATAGTAACATTCCTCAATACTAAGAGTAACTTGATTCAAGGACAAACAGGTCTTAGATTTGGACAGTTAAGCATTATCAAGCAATGTAGGCATAGATCAGACGCCGCAAACTTGCTTGCTCACATACAGCAATATCCCAAGCACACCTACAAGTAATATAAAGGACTATTTCAAATTTCAAGGCAATTATGATAAGTAGATAATGTGGCCCAATCTAATGATAAATACTGTATGCAGATTCTGTATAAGCAATATGGATCTGAACTGTGTCTACACTGCTTACCACTCATCCATTGGTTTTAGACACAACAACAGGTAATGAAATTTCAGAACGATCGAAGTATAGGGGTGTGATTTTTAGGATAGATTGATGCGCAGCGCATGAGAAGGTCCATTGTGCCACAGATAAACCTTTGCAAGCGATGTAGGCCCCGATGAGACGTCACAAAAGACAGCTTCCGATTAGGGTCCACACCGCCTGCCTTACATACAGCAGTATAGCAGACATACATCTTAATAATATAATAGACTATTTCAAACTTCACGGCAAATATGGTAAGTAGATAATGTGTCCCAATACTAAAGATAAATATATACACTATAAGTTTGAACTGAGTCTACACTGTTAACCACTCATCCATTGGTTTTGGACACGACAACTGGTAACGATAGTTCAAGACGATCAAAGTAAGGAGATGTAATTATTTAAATAGATACGATAATTGGTGCACAGCGGTTGAAAAGGGCCATGATATCAAAAACAGACCTTTGCAAACAAAGTAGGCCCAGATCAGACGTCGCAAACGACGGCGTCCGATCTGGGTCCACTTTGTTTGTCTTACATACAGCAGTATCCCAGACACACATCAAAGTAATAAAATGGACTATTTCAAATTTCAGGGCAATTATGGTAAGTAGATAATGTGTCCCAATACTAATGATGAATAGTGTATGCAGATTCTGTATAAGTACTTTTGGTCTGAACCACGTCAACATTGTTCACCACTCATCCATCGGTTTTAGACACAACAACAGGTATTGAAATTTTAGGAAGGTCAAAGTAAAAGGGTGTGAATATTTAAGATAGATACGATAATCCTAAATACGATAACTGATGAGCAGCGGATGAAAAGTGCTATTATGCCACAGATAGACCTTTGCAAGCGATGTAGGCCCAGATCAGAAGTCGCAAAAGGCAACTTCTGCCCAGGACCCACACTGCCTGTCATACATACAACAGTATCCCAGACACACATTCAAGTTATATAACGGACTATTTCAAATATCAGCGCAATTATGGTAACTAGATAATGTGTCCCAATACTAATGATAAATACTGTATGTGACTTCTGTATAAACACTACTGATCTGAACTATAATTATAGAATAGAATGATTTAGAATCTTACGCCATTATAATTTATATACAGCAGGAGTCCATTTCAAAATACAGTCGACTCTCGTTATCTCGAATTCCAAGGGACTCACTAAAATGTGTTTGAATGTGAGAATATAGCAAATCATGTCAATATTGCCTTTTATATACTTTGATTTAAGCAGCAGTTTGAGTTATCAGTGTTTGAGATAAAGAGAATCAAATGCGGTTTATAAGTGTGCATTATTTCCTGGAGCGATAACAGAGAAATATTCACTTCATACAGGCGTGTTAACTCTTTGACTGCCACAGGCGATAACATTGGCTTTTGCAAACTGCGTAGAACCAGATGAGATGGCCCATAATGAGCCATCTCATCGGGATCTACGCTGTTTGACATTCAGTCTTTCAACTTTACATATAAATATAAATTTTCAAGCCGATAGTTTGTTAGAAAAAAAACAACAAACGACGAACGTAGTCTGAAATTTGGCGCCGATCGAAAGAAAATACTTGCACCTGTCAATGTTATCCCCCAGAAAGGGAATAGTGAGCTTGTCCCGGGAAATTAGATACATTGGAAGGGCAGTTAACCTATTTGGCCCTGAATAGAATGATTTAGAATCTTACGCCATTATAATTTATATACAGCAGGAGTCCATTTCAAAATACAGTCGACTCTCGTTATCTCGAATTCCAAGGGACTCACTGAAACACTTCGAGATATCTGTGCCTCGACGTATCAGAGTTGAGAGAGTGAAGAAAACAATTAATTGAACAACCACATTTAACAAATGAATATGTAATTTGACCCCTGAAGTTAGAAATATATATATATATATATATATATATAATAATGTTAGAAATATATATATATATATAATAATGTGGAAAAGAGGAGAAATTGCTCCTGAGGAGCAATTTCTCCTCTTTTCCACATTATTTTGTTACCTATTGTCATAGTTTCAGGTTAAAAAAGGGACCAGATTTTCACTTCAAGATAAGCGGTAATTCGAAATAAACGAGTTCGAGATAACGAGGTTCGACTGTATATATACAGCAGGAGTCCATTTCAAAATATAGGGGTTTCATATTATTTCTAAATATATTTAGAACATACTGACCCTTTTGCAGCCAGTGTAGGCTCTGACAAGACGCCGCAGAACGTGGCGTCTGATCTGGCCCTTCTCTGTTTGCTAGTGTCCTGGATTACATTATCGTATATCTTCTTTTAAGGAGTTATGGCTGTGGTAGATAAGGTCCCGCCCAAGAATCTAAGAGTTTTGTTAAATTTCTGAGGGTCAAGATTTTTTCGCTGTCTAATCCCCAAGGTCCCTCTGGGAAAAAACAATGATAGGTGCATTACCGCGACACAAGTTATTTTCTGCCACATATCTGCCATAGGACTCCCATCCGAGGAAACCACATTTTATTATTCGTGAGGCCACAGCGGCTTCATAGCCTTGGTCACATGTGTACAAGCATAGCTCTTGGCAGTTCGCCTCGACTTGGCCATGAGGTATCGTCGTGTTACAGCATCTTACACCTTCATCTGAAAATGTCACAAAAACCACAGATACTCGCAGTCAGTAGAGCATGTGTTGGCCAAAACTGATTTCTTGCATTTTTATCCTCTTTTTTTTTTTTTTTTTACATTTTATATTATTGAACAACGCGTGAAGTCAAACCATGTTTTCCGCGTCTAAAAATACGTTTGAAAAAAAAAAAATTTGCTAGAAACGTATCAATAGCAACGTTGATACCTTTCTAGCAATTATTTATTCATTTATTTTCTGACGTGGTTTTAGGAGAGGAAAAAAACAAGTTTTGACGTCGTATGTTGTTCGATAATATAAAAAAAAAGCAAAAAAAAAAAAAAAATAGACATTACGAAAACACGCCTATTCAAATATATAGAAAATTTCACCTAAAAAAACTGAAATGTTTTCAGATAAAAAAAAATTGTATTTTCCACATTTCTGCTCAGAACATAGCTTGTGGGTACTCGTTAGAACCGCCTCGGTGAGGTGGTTCTAACGAGTACCCACATTCTATGTTTTTGAGCAGACATAAGAAAAATAACGTATACCCCTGTAAACCCCAGTTTTACTATATAAAAGTGGGGTTTAAGGGGGTCAAAATTATATAGGCATGTTTTCGTGATGAGGATAAAAATGCAAGAGATCAGGTTTGGCCTATATACGCTCTACTGACTCCAGACAGTCTGTGCAGAAAACATGCGCCTGAGATACAATGTACTGATCTACTTTACAACCAAATAACACGTAGTTTGCAATTTAATACAACAGTCGTTTATAAATCTTGGTATAACATTTCTAGCTGACAAAGAATTCTACGCATCACGAAAACATGCCTTCATAATTTTGACCCCCGTTATATAGTAAAACTGGGGTTAAAATTTACAGGGGTATACATTATTTTTTTCTTATTTCTGCTCAAAACACAGACTGTGGTTACTTGTTAGAATCACCTCACTGAGGCGGTTCTAACGAAAAACCACAATCTATGTTTTGAGCTGTTCTAACGAGTATCCACAATCTATGTTTTGAGCAGAAATAGTATCAGAATTTTTTTATCAGACAATTTTCATTTTTGGTGGCGAAATTTTTCAATATATTTGAATAGGCGTGTTTTCATAATGAATAGAAATGACTGATCTCGGACAGTCAACATTTTGTCTTGTAAGTATAGTTGTATCGTCTTTTTTATGATAATACCCTGGCATTTATGCCGAGGGGTATACAATTTTCGTCCCTTTATTGGTCCATTCGAATGTGAGTATTCGTATTTCAGACCTAAAAAAATGTTCTGTTTCCGATTTCCCGACCGCGACTGTCAAAACAATATGCCGACTGTCTTTTTTTTTTTTTTTTTTCGCACACGAAGAAAAAAAAAAATCCGCGACCGATCCCGGACAATTCCGGTTTTTATATACGTTTGTTATATATATTTTTCCGTACCGATTTTCAGATATTTTCGGTCTTCATTGTTGGTTTATTTAATTCCAATATGGCTGCACCCTTACAAGCTAAACCGAGCACATTAGTGCAGTTTATTTCAAAGCGTGCAGCCACATCTCGACCTAAAATAAAATAAAAGCCACTTAACACAGCGCCCCTTTATCATCGGTATTCAAAAACTGTCAAATATTCGGTAAGAGAAATAAAAATATTTTAAGATTCAAGAAAAGGAAGTCTGTACCATGGTTTGACAGGAAATTGAAGAAGATGGTGCGTCGGAAGTCGCAACTACACAAGCACGCAAAGAAAACATGGGACACCTATAAGGCTTTCCAGAAAAAGTTTAAGAAAGCATTCAAAATCAATGATACCATCCAAAAAGGTCTGAATGAACAGAACACGAAACCCTTTTGGCGTTATGTTAAGTCAAGGAGCCAGGATTTCATTGGTGTTGCTCCTCTAAAGAAAATGGGACAGCTGATAAATGAGAGCAAAGAACAGGCCCAGACCTTGGTCGAACAGTTCCAGTCAGTATTCACTCCTGATGATAACTCTCAACTGCCAGACACTAAGAAGAGAGCTAAGAAGCCCATACCACCTCTCAAAATAACCGTTGATGGGGTCGAAAAACTTCTACTCAACATCAAAGTGAACAAAGCTACAGGACCAGACCTGAACCCCAACATAATGCTGAAAACCTGCGCCAACCAACTAGCCCCAGCAGTATGCTCAATCTTTCAACTCTCCATAAACACCGGAAAACTTCAAAATGATTGGTTAAATGCACATGTGTCTCCTGTGTTCAAGAAAGGCGATGTGCACCTCTCGGAAAATTACAGACCAGTCTCCTTGACATGTGTTTCCTGCAAGCTGCTAGAAAACATCATCTGCAAACACATTATGGACCACCTAGAATGAAATAGAATACTCACATCCCTGAACCATTATTTCAGATCGGGTTACTCTTGTGAAACCCAGCTAGTGACTACAGTACATCACGAAAACACGCCTATATAATTTTGACCCCCTTAAACCCCACTTTTATATAGTAAAACTGGGGTTTACAGGGGTATACATTAGTTTTCTTATTTCTGCTCAAAAACATAGATTGTGGGTACTCGTTAGAACCGCCTCGACGAGGCGGTTCTAACGAGTACCCACAATCTATGTTTTGAGCAGAAATTAGAAAAATATCAGATTTTTTATCTGAAAAACTGCCATTTTTTGGTGGTAAAATTTTCAGTGTATTTGAATAGGCATGTTTTCGTAATGTACATGATCTTCTTGGGAAGTTCGACGCCGGTCCCCAGATAGAGATGGTAATACTTGACTTCTCCAAGGCTTTCGATACCGTGCTCTACAAGAAACTTTTACATAAGATGGAGCAGTATGGAGAAGATGGCAACATCAATACGTCAGACTTCCTTACCAACAGGAAAATGAAGGTGGTGGTAAATGGTGAAGAATCAGAAGCTGTCAACGTCGACTCTGGAGTCCCACAGGGCACCGTATTAGGCCCTCTTCTGTTTCTGTGCCACATAAATGACCTTCCTGATGCTGTGAAGTCAAGAGTTCTGACGATATGTCTTTGGCTTGGCCCGCCGTGGTTCAACTATTGGTTTTCATTTACTCTGGCATATAGTAGAATTAGCCATGAGTACTCGTCTTTGTTTATTATAGTGATTAATTTGGTTTTTATGTTTTCGCTTTGATGCATTGACTGAGTTGGGAGCTTTCATGCGAACTGAATTTTTATGTATTTCTGTATTAAGAGTAGCATCGGGACCCAGGGTGAAGTTAGCTAGCTGTAAAAGCGTTTTAAACCCGCCCCACCGCCCCTCACCCCCCCCCCCCCCACCTCACCCCCCGGGTAGTTTGTTCTACTGACCGTTCTAAAGCGGTGGTCCTGGTGTTGTTCTTACTCTTTGTAGCTTTTTCGTTCCCTTCGTTGGCTGGTTGTGTTAGGAATTAACGACACGTCAACCCTTGTGGGTCATTTTGTTTCGTCTCCCAAAGAAAGAGAGAAGAGAGATAGAAGAGATAGTAGAAGAGATGAAAGAGAGGGACAGGGAAGAAAGAGGAACAGGAATGAAAGTGAAGAAATAGAAGAAATAAAAACATTCCCCCTCTACCCTTACCTGCTACAAGGATAGATGGCCTTGCCAAACTGTCGGACACCTCGGTGACGCAAGATACACAACACCACCGCACCACCCAACCACCCAACCACCCCTCTTGTGGTTCCCGCATTGCTTTCTGTGTTTCTCTTATTACGTGTTGTGATGCTAGCATTGTGACCATCGTTTTCAATAGCTGCCCACTTTGCTTTCTATTTTACTAATTGTGTTGTTGTGCTAGCATTTTGGTCACCTTCAACAGCTGCCCATTTTGCTTTCCGTTTTACTAGTTGTGATTAAGAGTGGCATCGGGACTCCGGGTGAAGTTGGCTGGACGTAAAAGTGCTTTAAACTCCCTCCCATCCCCCACACACGGTGGTTTACTCTACTGACCGTTCTAAGGCGGCGGTCCCGATGTTAGTCTTACTCTTTGTTGCTTTGTGCTACGAGGCGATTTGTTTTATGTCTTACCTTGTGTCATTTTGTTCTTGTGTTTTTCAGTCCTTTTAGCATTGCGACTATCCCGCTTGGGGAAGAGAGAGCTAATCTTAGTGCTTTTCGTACGTTTGTTCGATTTGTGCTTGTTTAGATTTGTCGGTTTCCTTTTCCTCTTGGTGTCTGGGAAGGGCTGCGGTTTGTGATTGTGGCACTCCCTGGACTTTTCTCTTACCGTTTTTTTTTTTTTTTTTTTTTTTTCGTCTATTCGCCGATGATTGCCTCCATCACGAAAACATGCCTATATAATTTTGAACCCCTTAAACCCCATTTTTATATATAAAAACTGGGGTTTACACGGGTATACATTATTTTTCTTATTTCTGCTCAAAACATAGATTGTGGGTACACGTTAGAACCGCCTCGTTGAGGCGGTTCTAACAAGTATCCACAATCTATGTTTTGCGCAGAAATATGAACAAGAGGCCCACGGGCCACGGTTCGCTCACCTGAGTGACATAGCCACTGCAGACATGCAGATGTTATGCAACATTTTTCCAATGCTATCATCGCAACTAATGAAAATATCATCATTTGAGCAGTTCTTAGTTTTGAAGAAGAATATATGGGCCTAACAGTCAATGGAGCATGATCATTTGAATAAACTATCAATCACATTTCAACAGAAGGATCAATGTGAAATTTGGCGGAAATTGGTTTCTGAAGAATCATGATTTTATACATGTAAACAGCACAGTGGCAGGGAAATTTTATAAATATAAACCAGATGACGGCCATCTTGGATTTCCAATCAGAACAATTTTAACTACTGTTGATCTACAAGTCACTTCGATACTTTCAATATAAATGTATATGGCCCATACACATGGGGAAGCAAATTTGACCTTGGAGGTAAAAAGGTCAAATGTCAACACAGAACCATCATTTTAGCAATTTTGGTAGATCTCCTGTCCCCCATAATTTGTGCAAAGATTAGGACCCAGGGCTTATTTGGTTATGGAGGAGAAGATTTTTAAAGGTTTTTACCATATATGGGCATGGCAGCCATTTTGATCAATGGGCCATACCCATTTTAGCAATCTTTCATATTCCTGCCCACGGAGGCTCTGCATGAAATTTGAGCAACACTGGCCCGGAGGCTTCAGAGGAAAAGCCATTTGAAATTATCAACATTTTTTCCATACAAATGTATGGGGCCCATACAAATGCATACAGAAGCAAACTTGACCTCGCCGTAAAAAGGTTAAATGTCAATGTATGACAATTATTTTGGCAACTTTGGTAGACCGCCCATTCCAGATGATATATGCAAAGATTCAGCCACAAGCCATCCTCGGTTTTGGAGAATAAGATTTTTAAATGCTTCTTCCCATACAAATGCATAAGGAAGCAAACTTGACATTGCCGTAAAAAGGTCAAATGTCAATGTATGACCATCATTTTAGCAAATCTGGTAGACCCCCTGTCCCAGATGATTTATGCAAACATTCAGCCCCAAAGCATCCTCGGTTCTAGAGAAGAAGATTTTAAAGGTTTTTACCATATAAGGGCATGGCGGCCAGCTTGGTCAATGAACCGTGACCATTTTAGCAATCTTTTGTTCCCCCTACCTAAGGAGGCTCCATATGAAATTTGAGCAAAATTGGCCCAGAGGCTCCAGAGGAGAAGTTGTTTGAAATTCTGAACATTTTTCCCATACAAATGCATAAGGAAGCAAAATTGACCTTACCGTAAAAAGGTCAAATGTCAATGTACGACCATTATTTTAGCAGTTTTGGTAGCCTTCCTGTTCCCGAAGATATATGCAAAGATTCAGTCATAAGGCATGCTCGGTTTTGGAGAAGAAGATTTTTAAAGGTTTTTCCCATACAAATGCATAGGGAAGCAAACTTGACATTGCCGTAAAAAGGTCAAACGTCAACGTACGACAATTCTTTTAGCAATTTTGGTAGACCTCCCATCCCAAATGATTCCTGCAAAGTTCAGCCCCAAGGCATTCTCGATTCTGGAGAAGAAGATTTTTAAAGGTTTTTACCATATATGGGCATGGCGGCCATCTTGGTCAATGGACCGCGACCATTTTAGCAATTTTTCGTTCCCCCACCCTAAGGAGGCTCCATATGAAATTTGAGAAAAATTGGCTCAGCGGCTTCAGAGGAGAAGTCGTTTGAAAATGTTAACGGACGGACGCACGGACGGACGCACGGACTGACGGACGACGGACGAAAAGTGATCACAAGAGCTCATCCTGAGCAGAGCTCAGGTGAGCTAAAAATATGAGAATTTTTTATCTGAAAAATTTCATTTTTTTGTGGTACAATTTCAATATATTTGAATATACGTGTTTTCGTAATGTCCTCTACCGCACTTCAACAACATGAAGGACCACCTTACACTGTAGCAAGACCTCCAGCAACTAGAGACTTGGTGCTACATCATGAGCATCAACAGAAAATCCTCACGGTTCTATCAACTAGATAACCATATCCTGCAGCTAGTTCCTGAGAACCCATATTAGGCATAACTCTTTCAGCAGATTTAAAGTGGAGCTCCCATATCAATAAAATTACCAAGAAAGCCAATTCAACTTTAGGCTTCCTCAGAAGAAACTTGAAACACTGTCCACCTGTAGAAAGCATATCTCACCTTAATACGTTCTTCTCTAGAATATAGCTCAGTTGTCTGGGATCCACATTTACAAAAGGATATTGACAAGCTTGAGAAAATTCAACGCCGTGCAGCACGTTTCATCACATGGGGACTACAGTTCCCGGGACCAAGGTTGCGTAACACGCATGTTGAATGACCTAGCCCTACCCCTGCTGCAAGACAGACGTAAAGCCATCAGACTAGTGTTCTTCTATAAGATGGTCGAGGGGCAGGTCCCAGCATTGTCATGTTATGACTATTTAACCCCTGTCTGTAATAAACGCCTGATCAGATCTAAAAACATTTCAGACTGTGTATCCAGTAATATTATCGAAAGACAAACCACGAACAATAGCTGGGCCCAGTTGTTCAAAGCTAACGACATCGTTAGTTAACGATTCGTTAAAATTTACATCGAGTGATGCGCAAATATGCTGAAATGTTCTGCTGAAAAAATGTGAGTAGCTTTTGCAGTGCAAAAGCTACTCACATTTTTTCAGCAAAAATTTTCAGAATAGTGTATATTGAATCCGCTAAAACATTTAACGAAATGACCCTTAACGAGCTCGTTAAGCTAATGACGCTTTGAACAACTGGGCCCAGATGTTTTAAAACTATACAGTGCCACTCGGAATTATACAGAAATTCATTCTTCCCAAAGACTGTTATAGGTTGGAACCACTTCGAAGACAGTGTTGTGTGTGCAAAGAGTGCCAGCGGCTTCAAGACAGTCGTATTCCATTGGGACTAACTTATTCCCAACTCTCTCTCCCGTTGCGCGTATGTCGAAAGGCCCTGCAACGTATACATGTATATACATAGCTACAGATAAGAGGGGGTATCCACATAATATTTTTCTTATTTCTCCACGAAAAATATGTTGTGGGTTCTCATTAGAAGCGCCTCGCAGAGGCGCTTCTAATGAGTATCCACAACATATGTTTTCGAGGCGCTTCTAATGAGTACCCACAACATATGTTTTCGTGGAGTAATAAGAAAGATATCAGCACTTTTCGGATGAAAAAAGCGCCCTATCTGTTGCTATGTATATACAGATACAGATACAGATTCCGTAAAAAAAAATTACGATTCACCGACCGTAATTTGAATTGAAAGAAGGGAGAGAGAACAAAAGTAGCCGACTTACCGACTATGGCAAATTGGTGATGAAATCGGAAACAGAACATTTTTAGGCCTAATAAGTCGTCTGCTCGTTATTCCATCGCGTTCGTAGAAATCTGCGTCTCACCTTCTAAGCCCATCTTATGATCGATTAAGTCCATATTTGGTATGATAATAGATAGTGGTCCAAAGGTTTTATCACTATCCTTACCCATGCCCGTGACCTTGAGGTCAAGTCACAGACCTAGAATTTTCATGTTGAAGCTTTTCACTTGGAAGTTTTTGAGAGACTTTTAACCTTATGATTAATTTAGTCTACATTTGTTATGATGGTAGGTATTGGTCCATGGTTTTCATCAGCACCATCCTCAGCCATGCCCGTGGTCTTGAGGTCAAGGTTTTCAATTTAAGTTTGAGGTTGAAAGTTATCAAGAACTTATTTCTTTCTAACCTTCTGAAGAATTTGTTCATGTTCGAGATACTGATTCAAAATTTCTATTAGCATCATCCCCAAACATGTCAATTTTCAAATTATTTTTTTTTTTGTTGTTGTTTTTCTTTTGCTGTTTTGTCTGTTTTTTTTTTGTTTTTTTTGTTTTTTTTTTTTTTTTTGTTTTTTTGTTTTTTTTTTTGTTTTTTTTTTTGTGTATGTGTTTTTTTATATATATGTTTTAATTACGACTCTATTTCACTAAAACGTTAGGGCAGACTTAGCTTTTAGTGTTTTAGCTTGATTTAGTTTTTAGTGTTTTTAGCTAGCCTGAACAAAACTCAGGTAGAGTTATTCAACCACCCTGGCATCGGCGTTGGCGTCAGCGTCGGCGTCCATACCAATGTTGAAGTATTTTTTAGTTAAAATTTTTTTAAGACCTCATATCGTCCCAGCCTTACAAAATATTTAGTTTATATTTGGTACGATGATAGATATTGGTCCAAAGATTTTATTATTGTGGTTAGTACACGTTAGAACCGACTCATGGAGGCGGTTCCAACATGTTCCCAGTATTTAAACTTTACAGCAGAAAAAAAGGAAAAATAATGTATACCCCATTATTAAAAAGAAACCCAGTTTTTTTAAACACTATATATTAAAAGTGGGATTCGAAGGATTCTAAATTATATACGTGACTGCCGGCATTGCTTTGATCCTGATCATTTCTAAACATGGGACAGGGATTATGATTGGAAATTATTACTGAGCGGGTCCTGGTGGGTGGTTTTTCTCCCTCCCTCACCTTTTCCCCCTTTCTCTCCTCTTCCTCACCTTACTCCCTCCCAGCCCACTTCTCATCCCTTCCTCCCTTTATCCCTTCTAAAATCTTCCTTCTCCCTTCTTCCCCCACCCCCTTTCTCAACCCTCCCACCCCCTGTGCACTGGCTCATTATTGCTCCGAATGGCCTGACATCATAGTGAGCCAGTCCCTGTGATAATGGTACTTATCGCATATGCGAACAGCGAATGCTCAGGCGCGACTGCGCATCCGCGCAGTCCCGCCAGAGCCTTCGCAGTTCGCACACATATAGAATAGAACTAGACGAAAGCTCAGATCAAAATTCAGAATTCTAGCCCCACTAAATGGCTTCGCATGCACATCTGAAGAATGTCTTTACGGGGGACGAAACGTACCTTTATCTCGTGTCAGGGCTCAGAGTAATAATGTAAAGGGGCAGTAAAAACCGGGAACAAACAAAGCAAAACGAATTTGCTCCAATGTTTGTTTGATCAGCTTGATACATATATGAATTAAAATCAGTAAACGTAGCTGTTTCAGACTAATGTTAATTAGTACCACGGTATATTTTTTGTTAAAGTAATTTTTCTAGAAAGTTACCATTGATGACAGCTGTTAAAGTGGGTTTGATGTCTCTCAGAAACAAATTTATATGCCCTCCCAGGGGGGTTCTGGGCAACAGGGGCACAGTGTACGCTATTCATTGCAGAGGAACAAAAAGCTGATTCAGCCTTGAAATGAATTTCTTAAATAAAGCCACAGAAAGTATTTCATGCAAGTTATATAGATAAGTTTCACTTGACTAACTTCAGACTAGATTTTAACTTCATGTTTGATTCTGGTGAATTGAACTGATGCTCCGTCCCCATCCCTTGCCCCCCCCCCCCCGCCCCCCCCCCCCCCCCCCCCCCCCCCTATATTTCATTTCAGATTTTCGACCTCCTATCCATATGAAAAATCATTTCTGACTCCCTCCCCCACAGTGTATCTCATTTTAAACTTATGACTCTCTAAATGTGCCCATCTCCTCTCCCCCATCCTCCCCCCCCCAACACCACCCCCCCCCCCTCCCCACAGCTGGTATTAAATGACTCGTCCCTTATTGTTTTGATAAGACCACGACGATAAGGATTTTATCATACACGCTTACTCTTAATCTTATCTTAATACATTGCATGTAAACTCATGTATTAATGCATTTTTTTTTTTTTTTTTTTTTTTTGTCAATGACTTGTGACCGACCCCCTTTTATGACACACGACCTCTCAGCATGCGATAATAAGTAAGTAAGTTCATCGTGTTGATGATGTTCATGAAAAATTGTTGTTTAATTGTCCTGAATAAACCTGAGTAATGATCCGGCTGAGGCCCTGCAGGGTAAATACAGCGGCCCGACCGTGCAGACATTCGTTGACCTACTTGAATATTTATTGATGAGTCATAAGTATATATATACCTATATAGACTTACAAAGTGTTAACATTAAATACCAAAAGACTGAAAATAATTGAGTATCCATATAACAGTTTAAACCATAACACAACTACATATGTGTGCATACATAAATGTGTCAGACGTTCCACTGACTGCGCAATATCGACCTGCTATGTTCGAGTTATCCTAGATAAATTACACACGCCTACCAATCTCGCACTTGCATTGCCGATTGCAATGCCGATTTGGAAAGATACTTCGGTGCGTGAACAATGCCAGTTGAAATGCGTCAGAACTGAACAAAATCGCGGTATCTCAGTGGTGAACGCAGAGGTACCGGGACTGATCAAAGGCATAGGCAAGGGAATTTCGGTGTCATAACATGCTTTCCATCGTGTCATTTGCAGGGATTAAATGAAAACAAAAGTACGCCATCCTTCGGATCGGGACGTTATATAGAGCTCTCCTTTGCAAGGAAAATCACCCCCATCTGCAGGTTAAAGCCCAGCGGGCACATGACGTAAATACAACGTCGCCTCAACGTCGATGCAACATCAGAACAATTATAGCAATTCTGAATCTCTATGTCGCTCCGATGCCTCCCATAAAGTTTTGGCTCAATCTGACTTATGGTTTTGAAGGAGATGTCGTTTAAAGAATTTAGAGATGGCCGCCTTGGCGGCAATCTTGGATATCGGAAGCATGACGTTGCATCGACGTTGAGGCGACGTTGTATTTACGGACACATAACGTAAATATAACGTCGCATCAATGTCGATGACGTTGCATCGACGTTGAGGCGACGTTGTATTTACGTCATGTGCATCGATGTTGAGGCGACATTGTATTTACGTCATGTGCCTGCCGGGAGTAAATCAAAATAGTTACTTCAGGGCATTCATCCTGTCACCCGGTGTGTACAAAGCTCGTGTGGGTAATTTCCTATATATGGCATAATACGGATGTGCGTGCCGAATAGCCCCCTTTTTCAGCGCTGCCAGGAATATGATTGGCCCCCTTTTTTCAACAAAAAGTATATGAATGGTCCTATTTTTCTAGATTCCTTTGTGAAAGGTCCCATTTTTCTGACATCCTGGTATATGCACATATTTTTCGCTCAGATATTTTTCGAGGCTGCTTATCCTCTTGGTATTACATGAATTGACTGTTATATTTGTGTAACAACCAGCAAAAATGGATACAAAAAAATCAAAGGGCAGTATATGAATAGGTCAACATTTTGGATGATCAAGTATATGAATGGGTCCGTTTTTTCAAAGGCCAGGTATATGAATGGAGCAGGTTTTGAAATACTGGCTCGCACACCCGTACCAAAATTACCCTTAAGTTACCTGTATGTGAATTAAAGGAGAATACTCTTCATTGTTTTTTTGTTGTTGTTTTTTTAATTTATTTGTACAAGTATCGGCTTTCAAAACAATCCGAAAAGCATAATAACATAATAAGTTTACAAATCTAAAGAACTGCTATGGATATTTGTTCAGGGTTTGCCTACTGGCCTCCGAGATACTGACATTTGTTCATTTGTAACAGGCAAGAAAATGAAATACTAGGTGGATTATGTAAACCAATCTTCCTTAAGAATATCGCTATGAAATAGAAGTTTCCTTAATATCATCATTTATTTTTTCATGGGGGAGTATTTCTATGAATAAGAATTCTGGCAACAAGCAAGAATTTTGTGCACAGACATAGTATAGAAAACTTATTTTCATTAAAACTTGCAGTTCAAAGCTTATTCGGACCTTGAACTTCACCTTGAACTAATGGTCAATGTCACTATCATTTTATCACACCTTAATGCTGTCTTTGAGGTAGCTTAGTGAAAAACCGATGGAAGTCTGATCTCTGGTTAATGATTAAGTGAACATTACTTGCAAACTTATCTGCTCACACTATCACCCATTCCCCTTAAAAAAAAAAAAAAAAAAAAATCGGACACCCTTTAACTATGAAATGAAGCTGTCCTAAGAGTACCTTTACTGGCATTAAAATGCATTCCAATGTCGAATTAGCAGACAGGACTCCCCCATCTAGTAATCTACTATAGTCAAAATGTTGAAAAATACAGGATAAAAGTAACAGTCAAGAAACAAAGACCGTGGCACATATTACTTGTGAATACGACAGAGGTAACTTCGACAGTTCGGAGTGAAACTAAATTCAGAAAATAACGAGTCATTCAGGTTAGTTCAGTGAATACTGATACGTATGCCATCATGTGCGGTATAATCGTCATAGGCGTACGTGCAATTGTTGAAGCTAAACGATCCGCTAGCTGTTTGAAAAAGCTAATACTTGTATATTGAATTTTTCGATGTACTGTACTATAACTATAATAGACTTGTTATTTCAATATACTTGTTCACACAGATTTTTTCCGTCGCAATGTATACTGGACAATCAAAACAAGTATATAGAACAATCATAATACGGAGAGGAACCAAATAAGCAGATTGCTTTCGTTCTTACCCTATTAAATATGCCTTTTTCTTATATGTTAATATCAAAGTGTTGAAATAAAAATATGTTTAAACTGAATAAAGAGTGAAAGTTATAGCAATTAAATATCATTTTCGAAAATCTGAGAACGTTATTCGATGTCATCCGAAGCTATCCTTGTGCCTACGTAGGTTAATGATCAGCTCGACCTGGGTCTAAGTGTAGCAACAATTGCGTAAAACCTAGAGAACGGGGTAGCTCCAGATAAGAGGGTATATCCCCATAATATTTTTCATGTTTTCTCAACGAAAACAAAGCTGTCATTACGAAAACAAGCCTATTCAAATATATGAAAATTTTACAACCATTAAAGGATACAAAATCTGATATTTTTCATATTTCTGCTCAAAAAGATAGATTGTAGGTACCCGTTAGAACAGCCTCGGCAAGGTGGTTCCAACGAGTACCCAGTACCCACACTCTATATATGTTTTTAACAAAATAAGAAAAATAATGTATACCCCTGTAAACCCCATGCTGTTTTACTATAAAAAAGAGGGGTTTAATGGGGTCAAAATTATATAGGCGTGTTTTCGTGATGGGTACTCATTTGAAGCGAAAGCCTCAGTGAGGCGATTCTAATGAGTACCCTCAACAAATGTTAAGATTTTTGTGGGGAAATAAGAAAATTTATCAGCACTTTTCGGTTGAAAATCGGCCTTATCTGGAGCTATGCTATGACAGAAAACATTTTGAAAAACAATGTCCTGGTGAAACAGCGGAGGTTCTAAACTAATGAGCAATGAAAGGATATATTTCTAGGAATTTCTAATGTGCTCCGAGTCAAACTAGTTCTATGTACAATATGCATTCTCCAAAAAGATGCCGAGCGAGGAAGGAGGTCCCCCAAAGAAACCCTATTCTCGGGAGTACTTCCACTCCGTGAAATGATGTATGGAATGTTTTAATAGGGTGTCATTTAATAGCTCAATTCAGTCAAAAGATTAGGTTGGTCAACACTGGGTCAACGTCCATTATAAAATTGTTTGTTTATTTCGGTATTAAAACGCTGATAAATACGAGTTAACTCTCTCTCTCTCTCTCTCTCTCTCTCTCTCTCTCTCTCTCTCTCTCTCTCTCTCTCTGGAAAAAAATGTTTCTCACTCAAGAGAATGGTTTCTCTCATAATCAGAGTATGCCGGGTAAAAATTGCTTAATATTATTATCTAAGGACTTAAAATCTCTATGAATCCCTAATGTATTTATTTATGTACGGTCTCAAATATGGTTTTATTTGTCTGGTTGAACAGCGTGCTATCCCCAACTGAAATAGCGCGAGGCTTACAATGGTATGGTGGGAGACGATGAGCATATTACGGACGGTTCAAGGGAAAGGGAAGGACAGTTTCAATGGCGCCGTACTGGCAGAATGCAGAATTAGGAATAAGCAATTGTTCAAAGCACTACAGTGTGTTCGTAAACGGGATTGAAAGTTCTTGAAACGGCTGTTTCCAGCGTTGAAATATTTTGAGCGTTTAAAAGAATTAACAGAGACTCTATTTCTACACTCTGAATGTTAATTATTTCATTTTCTGACAGCTGAATTAAAAGATTATAGTATAGAGTCGTACATGAATTACTGTTTGAGTGTTATTGGAATTACGTAAACTATAAGCTAAAAGAATGTTAATAGGAGGAACTAGTGTTGATAGATAAAGAGGTGTTTTATTAGTATACAGCTTATGAAATAATGTAAATTTGTACTTTCTACTTCTTGAGTCAAGAGTGTGCCGACCGAATTCTTCCTAAAGAGCTTGTATAGACACAATTTCGGTAGTGCCAGTAACGATTCTTGCAGCCACATTTTGTATTTTTCCCAATTTTTCTTTTTCATAGTGCGTGCAAATATCCCATACGACGTTAGCGTATTCTAAAACAGGTCTAATGAACGTTAAATAAATCGTTTCCATCAAGAAAACGCCTATATAATTTTAACCCCCTTAAACCCCACTTTTATATAGTTAAACTGGGGTTTACAGGGGTATACATTATTTTTCTTATTTCTGATCAAAACATAGATTGTGGATACTCGTTAGAACCGCCTCATCAAGGCGGTTCTAACGAGTACCCATAATCTATGTTTTGAGTAGAAACATGAAAAATATCAGAATTTTTTATCTGCAAATTTTCATTTTTTGGTGATAAGATTTGCAGTATGTTTGTATAGGCATGTTTTGGTAATGTAGGGACTGACGATCTAGTTCAAACTTGAGTTTCCGAATTACATTTATTCTGTATCATGTTTCTTTTCCCTGATATAGTCGATGTGTTTGTGGCAACTTTGTGCCATGTACAGTCACTTGAAAGATAAATGTCAATATGTTTATGGAACTCAATTTCAGATATTTGTTGATCGAAAGAAGAGGATAAATGAGACAATTAACTTTAAATGAGACCAGAAGATTTTCGGTTTGTAAGGATTAAATTTAACAAGCCATTCGTTTGCCCATTTTGGAATTTTGTCAGGATCTAAGTTCAGAAGCTCAGTGGCGACGAGAGGATCATCAACTGTATACACACTGGTGTCATCTACGAAAAGACGCCGATGTTTGAACCGATTCTCCCTCTTAATATTGTTTATACACATGTATATAATTATACAAAAAGTGGTCCCAGTATTAATCCTTGAGGGACACCAGTCCGAACATAATTCATAGCTACAGATAAGAGGGTGTATCCACATAATATTTTTCTTATTTCTCGACGAAGGCATATGTTGTGGGTACTCATTAGAAGCGCCTCGGCGAGGCGCTTCTAATGAGTACCCACAACATATGCCTTCGTCGAGAAATAAGAAAGATATCAGCATTTTCCGGGTGAAAAAAGCGCCTTATCTCTTGCTATGTAATTGCATTTTGACTGGACGCACGGTAGAACTTTGCATTGTTTTCGATTATGTCACGTACGAATTAAACCGTCTAAGAAGAGTTCCAAGTACACCAGCCGTAAGGAAAAAAAGGTAAAGAAAAGTCCAGGGAGTACCATAATCACAAGCCGTAGCCATTCCCGGACACCATGAGGAAGAGGAAACAGACAAAATCAAACAAACGCAACTCTAACAATCGTACAATAAAACTGCAAGCCACACAGGGACAAATTCCCTATGCACTTCTGTAGTATAAGGGCTGAAAACAATCTAAGTTAAACATGAAGAGAAGCAATAAACAGTTATTTCATAACTCAAAAAAAAAAAACAAAAAAAAACACACACCAAAAAGTCTAAGTTAAAAATGCAATAAAAAGTGATAAAAAATAATTTCAGGATTCTGAAAAAAACAATATACATATCTTCAGACCATCCTAAAAGCGTGTGTAAAGTTTCAAAAGGATCGGCCTGAAAATGTAGGAGTTGCGCGTACAAGGTACATACTCCCTATACATTTCTGTAGTATTAGGGCTCGTAAAAAGTCTAAGTTAAAAATGCAAAAAAATGTAATAAAAAATAATTTCAGGATTCTGAAAAAAACAATATGCATATCTTCAGACCATCCTAAAAGCGCCTGTAAAGTTTGAAAAGAATTGACCTAAAACTGTAGGAGGAGTTGCGGGCAGAAGGTACATATTCCCTATACATTTCTGTAGTATTACGGCTCGAAAAAAGTCTAAGTTAAAAATGAAAAAAAATGTAATAAAAAATAATTTCAGGATTCTGAAAAAAACAATATGCATATCTTCAGACCATCCTAAAAGCGCCTGTAAAGTTTGAAAAGGATTGGCCTAAAACTGTAGGAGGAGTTGCGGGCAGAAGGTACATACTCCCTATACATTTCTGTAGTATTAGGGCTCGTAAAAAGTCTAAGTTAAAAATGAAAAAAAAATGTGATAGAAAATAATTTCAGGATTCTGAAAAAACAATATGCATATCTTCAGACCATCCTAAAAGCGCCTGTAAAGTTTGAAAAGGATTGGCCGAAAACTGTAGGAGGAGTTGCGGGCAGACGAATGGTGGGGGCGCTGACGGACGGACGGACGGACACTCAAAATTTCAGAGGGTATAACATAATACCCCGCCACTTTTTTGGTGGTGGGGCATAAAAAGCACTAAGATAAGCTCTCTATTCCCTAAGCGAAGTAATCGCAATGCTAAAAGGACTGAAAAACACAAGAACAAAATAACATAAGGCGAGACTTAAAACAAATAGCCTCGTAGAATAAACCACAAAGCAGCAAAGAGTAAGACTAGCACCGGGACCTACGCCTTAGAACGGTCAGTAGAATAAACCTACGGGGGTGGTGGTGGTGTGTGGGGGTGGGGGGGGGAGAGGTTTAAAGCACTTTGGAGTTTATTAGAGACATGTTCGCCATACTCGGTCAAATATCAAAAAGTACTACTCGGACTTCTTTTCCTGTGTGAAGTGCTTGACAAAAGGTGTCATATAAGAAAGGCAACTGATTAGCTGTTGAGTAACCCAGTATAAAACCGGAATGCAATGGCGGTATAATAATATTATCAATGAAGTCTTTATATAAATGTTTGAGGACAGTTCTTTCCATAAGTTTTTCTGGGACACACAAAAAGAAGACAGGATGTTTTGTTTTTTTTTTGTTGTTGTTGTTGTTGTTTTTTTTTTTGAAGAAATTGAACGGTTTCCACGTTTAATAAAAATAAGACATACGTGTGAGCTATTTTCCAACATTGTGGAAAGACACATGTCTATAGACTGATTAAATAGTGAACAGAATGGGAAGGCGGGCTCTTTAGCATGTTCACGAAGAATACAGTTAGTTCGGAGCTGTGGCTTTTCTTTTCTGTTTTGAGAGATTTTAGAACTGATTCTATTTAATCTGGAATGAAATGCAAAGCGAAGTATTTGAATTAAAGTGTATGTACGCCTTTGCATTACGAAAACTCGCCTATTTAAATATATAGAAAATTTCACCTCCAGAAACTGAAAATTTTCAGATAAAAAACTCTGATATTTTTCATATTTCTGCTCAAAACATAGATTGTGGGTACTCGTTAGAACCGCCTTGGCCAGGCGGTTCTAACGAGTACCCACAATCTATGTTTTAAGCAGAAATAAGAAAAATAATGTATACCCCTGTGAACCCCAGTTTGACTATATAAAAGTGCGGGGGGGGGGGGGTCAAAAGTATATAGGCATGTTTTCGTAATGGAGATAGGACAGCATTAGTTTCCTCAATTATAACAGTTTGATCATTGAAGAAGTCATTCAAGATAACGGCTTTGTCAAGGTCATCAGAGCTAACGGAGTCATCGTTTTGTAGTGGAGGAATAGAGGTAGAACTGTTGGGAGATATTACAGTGTTTACAGTAGCCCACCAGTCGCTCGAGGAAATCGCATTTCATTTCAATTTGTTTGAACTGGTTTCATTGCAATTTCGGTTTGATTCACAGATCATATTTGTAATTTTGTTACGAAGTATCTTAAAGATTAGTTCCCTTCACCCTTAAAGCGCCAAGAAAACCTGCATCTGAAAATGTCGTCTGTTTACGTCGTCTGCTGAATAGTTTTGCAAACTTTTCAAACCTATTTTTGCATACAGGCAAACAGTGTGGACCCAGATCAGACTGCTCTGTGTCCACGCTGTTTGCAGAAATGACTTTCAAAATCACAAGCAGATGACAAAGCAGACGACAATTGTTGTGATTGGCAATTTAAGGGTTAACTTTTTTCCCCTTCTGTTGTAGTTTTATGGCCAGTCATGGGGGCTCATGTTGCCGAAGTCTAGTCATTCAGTTTGCTCATCACGAAAACATGCCTATATAATTTTGACCCCCTTAAACCCCCCTTTTATATAGTAAAATTGGGGTTTACAGTGGTATACATTATTTTTCTTATTTCTGCTTAAAACATAGATTGTGGGTACTCGTTAGAACCGCCTTGCCGAGGCGGTTCTAACGAGTACCCACAATCTATGTTTTGAGCAGAAATATGAAAATATCAGAGTTTTTTTTATCTGAAAATTTTCAGTTTTTGGAGGTGAAATTTTCTATATAATTGAATAGGCGTGTTTTCGTAATGTGTTCACTCTTAAGCAAGTGACATTATGTGGTCTATAATATTTACGTGTATAGTAGTAACATCAGGATCGTGTAAAGTATCCAATTCTGTGGATGTGCCTTTTTGTCTTAACACATCACGAAAACACGCCTATTTAAATATATTGAGAATTTTACCACCAAAAACTGAAAACTTTCAAATGAAAAATTCTGGTAGTTTTTCATATTTCTGCTTAAAACATAGATTGTGGGTACTCATTAGAACCGCCTCAGCGAGGCAGTTCTAACGAGTATTCACAAGCTGTTTTGAGCAGATATAAAAAAATAATAGTGGGGGGGGGGTTAAGGGGGTTAAGACTGTCTGATTAGATATATTTTGTTTTTTAGGCTTTGAGTTTGTGATACCATATACAGGGCAGTGGATTATTATTCTGTATAACATTTTGCCTTTATAGTCGAATAATCGGAAAATTCTATTTTTAGAAACATATTTTTCTCATTTTTTTATTTTCATAGGCAAGTTATAAAGAGGTGATTCAAAGCTATCTATTTTGGTTATTCTAGATTTGTGGTCAATAAAGATGAAGACATTTGATAAAATAGCCTTAAATAAGTCACTTTTTTTCAACCCAAATGTACTGAATTTTTTTCTTATTTCTCCATGAACACATATGTTGTGGGTACTCATTAGAGGAGGTGCTTCTAATGTGTACCCACAACATATTTTTTCATGGAAAAATAAGAAAAATATTATCTGGATACCCCTCTTATCAATCTGGAGCTATGAATTAGGTATCTGGAAGACGGCTAAATTAAGAATGAATATATTTTCTACAAGTCGATTATTAGTCGATGATCAGTTGCTTTTACAAAACTGATGATCGACTGTGAAATTCTGGGCAATTCCCAGCACTAGTATCCACATTATGATGTTTCTTATTTTTTGCACAAAAACATAGGTTGTGGTTTATCATTAGAAGTGCCTCGGTTCTAATGAGTACCACGTTTTTTGGCAGAAATAAGAAAACTACTGGTACTTTTCGGATGAAAAAGCATCTTGTTGCTATTTGTGCAGAAAATGAGTGCGGTAGACTAAAACAATAAAAAGCAGAAAATCTCCATGACAGAAATGCGGCAGCTAGAAACTGTGCCAGCCTAATTCAATTCTAATCGACCTCCTGCAGTGATAAGTCACACTGCCCTGTAAACAGTATAGATGATGGAAGACAATTAGCATGCTGAATTTTAAAATGAAACAGACATTTAAGCCTTTCTTACTTTGACTTTAAACAAAGAGCTTGGTATTTCATTTTTCTTTGCATTGAAAACATTTCTTTTGAAAAGTGTTCCAAGTGACCTCTGCCTTACCTTCCTTCCCTACATAAATCAAGAAAGGTATATGTGTGCAATCTGCGTTTTTGTTTTTTAAGCATGCTAAATGTACCATTTACATACATAAGAATGAGGAGCAAGAAGTCCCTTATTCTCCTATCTACATATTGAGAGGACACAAAGCGAAATCTTTGTTGATCCATTTTATTGTATAGCTGAGTGTCAACTGCTCAGTGTTGTAAAATTTACAACATTAACAAGCAAAATTTACATATAATTAGACTGCAGTATAGTAAAGTATTGTTTTTTTTTTTTGTTTGTTTTTGTTTTTGTTTTTTTGTTTAAAAAAAAATCAAATACAAAAAAACAGTAATGAAAATGAATTTTAGAAAGCACAAATATAGAGGAAACTAAGGAAGAACACAAAAAAAAGAAAAAAAAAAGAAAAAAAAAAAAAACATTTTTGTCTGGCAAATTAGCCTACATCATGGTAAAATTCAATAATATTTTCATACCAGTATGTCTGAAACAGCTAAATGACTATGTAATCCGAAAACAGCAGTGTGTTTAGATAAGCAAATCAAATGTTAATTATTTCTCTCATTTAAAACATTGCCAGCAAGAAGCAACAAGTCAGTTATTGCATGTTTTAAATTTCTCGCCTCACAGCTCGAAATTTAAAATGATGCAATAACCCATCATGAAAACATGCCTATATAATTCTGACCCCCTTTAAACCCCACTTTTATATAGCAAAGCTGGGGTTTACAGGGGTGTACATTATTTTTCTTATTTCTGCTCAAAAACATAGATTGTGGGTACTAGTTAGAACTGCCTCGCCGAGGCAGTTCTAACGAGTACTCACAATCTATGTTTTGAGCAGAAATGTGACAAATATCAGAATTTTTTACCTGAAAATTTTCATTTTTTGGTGGAAAATTTTTCAGTATACATGTATTTGAATAGACATGTTTACATAATGTATACTTATCTGGAGCTATAAACACTATTTCATCATCATGGAATAAGAATGGTGGAAAACAAGACAAGGAATGCCAATTTTCAACACAAAAACAACACATTTAATGATAATACTGTGAATTTTAATTTGGCGACTGATTGCATTGTAATATGAGAATAGTCTAAACAAATGTAAAATAGGAAATAAATAAAAATTATTATATTACAAGTAAACCATATTCTAGCTTAATGCTCTCCTAGTTCAAGTTAACCCTGGTCCTGCTGAACCCAGATATACACCACATTTGCAAACAGTGTAGATCCAGATCAGCTGGCTTCTTGTCATTTAGGATGTGAATTTATACCAGCAATCTGAATTAGGTAATCTGACTGACTGACAATTAGTAGTGGACTTGGCATCTTAACATCACCAAAACATGCCTATATAATTTTGACCCCCTTCAACCCCACTTTTATATAGTAAAACTCGGGTTTACAGGGGTATACATTTTTTTTCTTATTTCTGCTCAAAAACATCGATTATGGGTACTCGTTAGAACCGCCTCGGCAGGGCGGTTCTAATGAGTACCCACAATCTATGTTTTGAGCAGAAATATGAAAAATATCAGAATTTTTTTATCTGAAAATTTTCCTCTTTTTGTTGTAAAATTTTCAATATATTTGAATAGGCATGTTTTCATAATGTTTATTCAGCATGACAAGGATTAACAAGCATAATAACAGATTCATGTATACATATACTGTAAACTGCAATTACTAAAACAAGCCTACTCAAATATACTGAACATTTTACCACCAAAGAAGTGAAAATTTTCAGATAAAAATTCTTGATATTTTTCATATGTCTGCTCAAAACATAGACTGTGGGTACTTGTTAGATCTACCTAAGTGAGGCAGTTCTAACTAGTACCCACAATCTATGTTTTTGAGCAGAAATAAGAAAAATAATGTGTACCCCTGTAAACCCCAGTTTTACTATAAAAAGTGGGGTTTAAATGGGTCAACATATAGGCATATAGGCATGTTTTCGTGATTACCTTGATTTTCTTTGATTTTTTGATCTTTGAGGAAAACAATACAAGACCAAAATATAAAATACATGGCAAGATTATTGACCCTCAAATATTTATGCATCTGTACTAAAATAGATCCCGCACTCAAATTTATACAAAGCCCTTTAGAATGTGACTGCTCAATAGTAAAGCCTTTACAGCATATCAGACTAAATACTTTTATACTATGATAAGATATTCATGCGATGAAAAAAATAATGTAAACTGTATATTCAAACAACATAGAATCAGACCCGCTGATACTTCTATGCATCCTGGTCAGGGTCTTTTATAAGTTTGTTTGTGCTGAGGTTTTATAGCCCAGTCAACCCAATGGGGTGATGTCAAGCATGATCAGTTTACCAAACCACATGTTTAATGGGCAGGCTCAGTCCTCAAAGCGGTTAACTAGTATTGCCAGAAACTGGTCATTGCCCTTCTTGAATCAGCATAAGGGAGAGAACGACTGTAGAAAATATTTCATGATCAATCTCCACGAAAGAATGCTGCCCACCTGAATGGGGTCGAATCCGCAACCTCCTGATTACTAGTCTGACATGCATATTGTTTTTAAGTCTGAAGCCTTGTTGTTGGTACGTGCAATCATGTAATAATCCTGTACACATTACGAAAACATGCCTATTCAAATATATAGAAGATTTAACCTTCAAAAACTAAAAAAAAAAAATCAGATAAACCCCCAATACTTTTCATATTTCTGCTCAAAACATAGATTGTGGGTACTCGTTAGAACCGCCTCGGCGAGGCAGTTCTAACGAGTACCCACAATCTATGTTTTTGAGCAGAAATAAGAAAAATAATGTGTACCCCTGTAAACCCCAGTTTTACTATATAAAAGTGGGGTTTAAGGGGGTCAGAATTATATAGGCATGTTTTCGTGATGAGGATCTACCATCATGTTTATTCTCAGTATTGGGACTGACAGGCCATAGCAAACAGTGTAGACCCAGATCAGATGCTGCAGAATGCAGCATCTAATCAGGGTCTGTACTATTTTACATGCATCCAGCAGAGTTTACTCACACCAACAGATAGTTAATGGACTTGATCAAATTTCAGGATAAGTATGGTCAGGAAAAAACTGACCAGATATTTGGAGTCAGAAAACGATGATGATGTGTGTTTTACAGCCCTTTCAACATTATTTAAGTCATATCAAGACAATGGAGGGTGATAATAGAAGCCTTTGTGCAATGAAGCATTGTGCAATCATGAGCTGAATTCTGTGTCCCCATTACGAAAACATACCTATTCAAATATACTGAAAATTTCACCACCAAACTGAAAATTTTCAGATAAAAATTCTCATCACAAAAGCATGCCTATATAATTTTGACCCCCTTAAACCCCACTTTTATATAGTAAAACTGGGGTTTACAGGAGTATACATTATTTTTCTTATTTCTGCTCAAAAACATAGATTATGGTACTCATTAGAACTGCCTCACTGAGGCAGTTCTAACATGTACCCACAATCTATTTTTCGAGCAGAAATATTAAAAATATCAGAGTTTTTTTATCTGAAAATATTTCAGTTTTTACAGGTGAAATTTTCTATATATTTGAATACGAGTGTTTTCGTAATGGATATTTTTCATATTTCTGCTCAAAACATATAATGTGGGTACTCATTAGAACCAGCTCACTGAGGTAGTTCTAGGTGAGGCAGTTCTAATGAGTACCCACAATGTATGTTTTTGAGCAGAAATATGAAAAATAATGTATATCCCTTTAAACCCCAGTTTTACTATATAAAAGTGGGGTTTAAGGGGGTCAAAATTATATTGGTATGTTTTTGTGATGCACCAGATTCAAAACCAAGACCTTGTGATCCTGAGTCCTTAGGGCCAGAAAAGTCAATACATTTAGATGCATTTTACACAACACATACAGCTGTAAAGTTGGATGGCATATACTGTACTGTAAACATGGAAGTTTTCTTTGACTACAGTTAATGCTACCAAAAAAGTAGATTTCAATAATAACTTTATATCTATACATATTTAACAACATCAGCTATAAACAAGGATGATGATTATCACAGAAAAGCTCTCTTATCTTTGAAAAAATTAATTCTATCAAGTAAGAAGACCTTCAAACACTTTTTATCAACATATTTAACAACAACAAAAAAATTCATTACAAAAACACGCCTATTCAAATATATTGAAAATTTCACCACCAAAAACCGAAAGTTTTCAGATAAAAATTCTGATATTTTTCATATTTCTGCTCAAAACATAGACTGTGGGTACTTGTTAGATCTACCTCAGCGAGGCAGTTCTAATGAGTACCCACAATCAATGTTTCTAGCAGAAATAAGAAAAAAGTGTATACCCCTGTACTATATAAAAGTGGGGTTTAAGGGGGTCAAAATTAGGTATGTTTTCATGATGAAATAAGATTATCTTTATCACAGAAATTTATAAGGTTTGTTATCTATACAATATCATATATTTTACCTGAAAATAAAAAATATATATACGAGGGATGTTCGAAATGAATTGCTTATTTCTATCTGGAGACTTCAAATTTGAAGTTAGCCCAAAAGATTTCATGCCCTCGAAGTACTCCCCGTGGCTAGAAATGCAAAGTTTCAGCCGATGTATCCACTTCTTGAAGGCGTCACGGTACGCTGATTTGGGCACAGTAATAAGGTACTGATGAATGGCAGATCCAAGTGCCTGTCGGGACTGGTATTTCCGCCCAGCAAGAAATGCTTTCAATTTCAGAAACAAAAAGAAATCACATGGGGCAAGGTCTGGGGAATACGGGGGGGGTGAGGCAAAACAGTTACTTTTTCTTTCTTCAAAAACGCCGTAACTATTTCGGAGGTATGAGCTGGGCCATTGTCATGTAGAAGACGGACATGTTTAAAACCAATGGCAGGGCGTCGTTTCTGATAATACTTTTTCAGTTTCTTCAGTACTACGTCTTTGTAGTACTTTCCGGTGATGCTTTTGCCCTTTTTCACTGGCACTTTTATTGCGACTCCTTCACCAGAGAAGAAGATTGCATACAAAACCTTCTTTGTACTCAAAGAACGTTTGGCAATTATTGGGCGTTTGCTGTGTTTAGTGGCCCAGATCTTATTGCTAACCTTTCTGACGGGCTCAACATAATGGACACAGGTTTCATCACCTGTGACGACATTGGCAAACTGCTTTTTGTCATATTTTGGAAACATTTGAAGCAGCTTTTTGGCCACTTTAACCCGTTGCCTCTTTTGCTCGTCAGTCAACAGATGTGGCACCCATCTAGCAGAAATCTTTCTGACTTTCAAATGCTTCTTCAAAATAAGGTGAACCGTTGATAGTGATATGCCTACCTTTCCTGCAATATCACGAACTGTAAATCTGGCATCTCCTTCAATGATTTCCTTTATTTGGGAAACGATTTCTTTACGAGATGCAGATTTTGGCCTACCTGATTTCTGTGCATTTTTGATGGACTCTACACCAGACTCAAATTTCTTTTTCCACCGCCGAATTGTGTCACAAGACACACAAGAAGGTCCAAAAGCAGTAGAAATTGCAGTCATCAGCTTCTTCAAAGAACAACCAAGTTTTGAGCGAGCTTTGATGTAATTCCGTATTTCATCTTTTTTGTCGACGCTTCTACCAACCATTTTTACTGCAGTGGTCAATGACTGTGTGTATTCAAATGGCAAATTTTACGTCTTACACTTAGTCTAACATGTACATTTATACACCATTGTGTAGATATTGAATAGCCCTATACAGGTATGTATTGGTTTTTATCGTGCCCCACGTGGATATCCAGCTAGAGGACAATAAGCAATTCATTTCGAACATCCCTCGTATATCCATGTACTGAGTTCTTGTTTAACCATCAGCTGTTGAGGGTACTAATTTATGTCATCTCCCAGAGAAAGTCGGAATCAAGGCATAGACAGCACTAGTGGCTCACTTGCCTCTTTTCTTAAGCTGCCTGTTGCAATTATGACAGGAGCTATAAAACATCATCTAGCACAAGAAATATTTCATGACCTTTCCAAAGGAGTTGGTTGGGAACAAATATGTAGAATGCGAAAAGGGTCCTTATTGGGGAAAACTAAGATCCAGATCAGTACACATTTGTTTAAGCTGATCAGGGCCTTCATTGTTCACTTACAGTATAATGAGATAATGTAGAATAAATCACTGCTCCAGATAAGAAAAAAAAAATAAGCTAACAAATACAGTAAACCCTCCTTACAATGACAGCATTTTTCCCCAAAGATATTGTCGTTAAAATGAATTTGCTGCTGTAAAGAATCCTTTAATGCAGTACAATGATATATAAGGAAGGGTTTGTTTTATTCTTATTTCTTCACAGAGCATATGATTTTGATATTTCTTAGAATTGCCTCACTGAGGCAATTCTAACAAATATTCAAATCATATGTTTCTTGAATTATTAAATATATTATTCTTACATAAAATCTGAACAAATGTCACCTTTTGAGCATAGGCTTCATGTCCGTCAAATTATCATTATAATGAATTTTGTCGTTGTATCAGGTGTCACGGTATGAGGTATAACGAGGGTTGACTGTATCAATATTTATCTTACTTCTCCACAAAAACATGTATTACAGGTACTTAATAGAAGCACCTTGTTGACGCTTTCCTAATGCATATGAGAAAAAAGAAAAATGCAATCTCTATATCCTTTGTATCTAGACACATACACGATGGTGTTTTCACCATATAATAGGTGGTCATAATTAGGTGGTATTAAAGCATGTTTGAACAGATTTATGCAGTGCAAAACTTTGAAAAAAATGTATATAATGTAAACAATTTGAAAAGGGGTTTAAAATTTGCAGAGTTCTGAAACTTCAGCAGTAATTTGCCTAGCAATATAGACCACTACACATAAGTCTAGATAAGGGTCTAGATAAAGGTGTGTGTGTGTGTGTGTGTGTGTGGGGGGGGGGGGGGGGGGGGAGGGGGATATCAGGTAAATATTTTTCTAATTTCTCCAGGAAAACATATGTTGTGGGTACTTGGTGAGGGGCTTCTAATGAGTACCCACAACATATGTTTTCATGGAGAAATAAGAAAAATATCAATACTTTTGGATTGAAAAAAGCAGCTTATAAAGAGCTATGACTACATATACCCATTTTTTTCTATATATTATAGCAGAACATGGAGGTGTACATGCATTTTAAATAGACTTGTTAACATAACGGTTGGTATGGCCGCAATGCTGATACCTTAACCCTTGTCAAGCTGAATAAATTAAGATGCCATGCCCACCTATAATTTTCAACCAATCATATCACTTGATCCGGGTTTTGATAGAAATTTACATATTAAATGACAAACAGTGCAGATCCTGATCAGTTGGCTTCTTCAGAAGCCAACTGATCTGGATCTACACTGTCTGCTAAGACAGAGCATGTCGTGTTCAGCAAGAGTAGAGTTAAGCAGGATGAAATGTACATTTCTAAATGTTGAAATCCCAGATCCTTATTTTATTATCATGTGCTGCACTGGCTATTCTTAGCTCATCAAAATGGACAGCTTGGATTGTGTCTCCTCTGTGACCAACAAATGTATGAGTACTCTTGTCCCTGAAAATAAATACAAATTATATGGGCCATGCAAAAATGTGTTTTTGGGAATATACAGACAGAGAAGGCGCAGATCAGCCTGCACATTCATGCAGGCTGATCAAGGCCTTCACTATCTGGTAACAGAATCATTTGCTACTACAGAATGTAAGAATGGAGAGCAAAAACTTGACTGATATTTATATAGTGCATTTGCAGATTGATCCAAATTTGCATCTTTTGTGCATGTTTGAAGGTACTTTTTCGCTTAACATGGCCCATAGTAAATGACCTTCTGTTATTGATACAAATTTTTAAATCTATCTGGTACTTAGCCCATGGAGGCAGTGATAAATTTGTTTGCAAATGTACTTATGTACAATTTTTCTTGGGAACAATTTTTTCCATTTTAGAAATAGTTGAGGCAAAACAATTTTGACTGAGATTTAGTGTATCCATTCCCCTAAGTTACGGTAAATGTCTTTAAATTTCGAACACCAAAGTGTCTGACAAAATGACATATGCAAACAGTGCAGACCCAGATCAGACTGCTCCTGAAGGAGCAGTGTGATCAGGGTCTACACAGTTTGCCATTCCACTAAGATTTTCCACCATATTTTACAAGGGAGGCAATTTTTTTGACTTCCTGTTTGCTTTCCTGTGCAATATGTCCCTTCTGTAAAGAGTTTTACTTTAAAAGGGAAGAATTTGCTCCCAATGGGAGCAAATTCTTCCCTTTTAAAGTAGAACCCTTTTCAGAAAGGAGGCAAAAATAATGTTGACAGAGCTGCTTCCAATGGAAGTGTATCTTAAGTCGATGATCAGCAGCTGGGTTTTCAGCAGCTGGGTCAAGGACAGCTGTTCTTTTCTCTATACTATCTAAAACAGCAGAATAATGATACAAAATAAGAAGAATGATGGTCCTTACCTTGTTATATCCCAGTATTTAAGCATCCCATCTTTCCCAGCACTTACAATAGATCCTTCACCCAACTGCTTGTCTGTGATGCTTAGCTTCAAGCATTCAATCCTAGAGCAAAAAAACATTGGAGAACGTTGTAATGTGAGAAATGGCTTTAACCCATTTAAGACTGAATAAACTCTCCCACACTATATATTGGAAGAGTCCGTTTTCAATTTTAGGTATGTCAGGCTATATGATGTAGATATTCCTATAGAAAAATGGTTGAACTATTTGCAAACAGTGGAGACCATGATCAGATGCTGTGTTCTGCAGTATCTGATCTGGATCTGCACTGTTTGCCAGTTACCCATTTAGGGGTCACCAGCCTTCAATAAGTTAATGGGAAAATCAAAGCTGGTGGATCCAAGATGGTTTCTGAGTGGGTTCTATTTGATCAAATTACCGTTCTTATTCCGACTATTCAGACAGACAAGCCTGAGAAACAGTGTAGACCCAGATCAGATGCCACAGAATGTGTGGCATCTGATCTGGGTCTACACTGTTTGCCACTCAGCCAGCAATTTTATACACACTGTCATGTAGTAAAAGCGATTTGTTTAAGAGAAGTATAAGGTAATGGGTAAGGGGAGTGTATATTTAGGGTAAATATGTATCCCAAATTTATCCAAAATTTCCTATGAAAATGAAATTTTGAGTCAAAGGTGTATTTCCCCAAACCCCCTCTGAATCACTCCTGTGGTGAAGACTGTATCTGAGAGGAAAGATCTTCATAAACAATGCATTTGGATGTATCTATGATCAAAACTGGATAAAGACTAAAGAAGTAAAGGTGGTGCTTCTGATGTGTACTGCATCACGAAAACATGCCTACATGTATATAATATTGACCTCCTTAAACCCCATTTTTATATAGTAAAACTGGGGTTTACAGGGGTATACATTATTTTTCTTATTTCTGCTCAAAACATAGATTGTGGGTACTCGTTAGAACTGCCTCGGCGAGGCGGTTCTAACGAGTACCCACAATCTATGTTTATGTGCAGAAATATGAAAAATATCTGAGTTTTTTATCTGAAAATTTTCAGTTTTTGAAGATAAAATTTTCTGTATATTTGAATAGGCGTGTTTTCATAATGTTAAACTTAAACCCCATTTATATAAAGTAAAACTGGGGTTTACAGGGGTATACATTATTTTTCTTATTTCTGCTCAAAAACATAAATTGAGAGTACTCATTAGAACCACCCTACAAAGGCAGTTCTAATGAGTACCCACAGTCTATGTATTGAGCAGAAATAAAAAAAAAAATTATCAGTTTTTTATCTAAAAATTTTCAGTTTTTGGAGGTGAAATTTTCTATATATTTGAATAGGCACGTTTTCATAATGTCAACATATGTTTTCACGGAGAAATAAGAAATCTATTTATCTGATACTTCTCTTAAATGAGGTTGTATATTCAGAATGTAACATTTTAAGAATAAGTAATATTTAGATGTAACAAATAATTCACACCATCCATAAGCATAAGAAGTAATTTTAATCTTGCAAATCATTACGAAAACACGCCTATTCAAATATATAGAAAATTTCTCTTCCAAAACTTTAAAATTTTCAGATTAAAAACTGTAATATTTTTCATATTTCTGCTCAAAACATAGACTGTGGGTACTCATTAGAACTGCCTCGACAAGGCGGTTTTAACAAGTACCCACAATCTATGTTTTGAGCAGAAATGAGAAAAATAACTTATACCCCTGCAAACCCCAATTTTACTATATAAAAGTGAGGTTTAAGGGGGCCAAAATTATATAGGCATGTTTTCGTGATGATTTACAAAAGCCAGTGAATATTTACAGGTGCTCTATATTTGCTTTATAGAATTTGAAAACCAAGAACCATAAAATATCTCTACCAAACTACACTACAACTTCTTTGTAACACTACGCTTGGATCCAAAGTAACAACCATGTAAGTTAAATAAATGTATCCAAACAAAAATATATAGATCATATAGAAAATTATCATAGTCATTTTTCCATATAATCTTTACATTTGCTTGGATACAGTTTTAGGGTCCATCTTTAAATCACGTTATATTTGAAACTGTGTTAGAATGAACCATTTTACCCAGAGCTATGGCTAAGAAGTGTAGATTTTACATAGCTGTGTATACATAATGAACATTAATCCTTGTCATGCTGAATAAATAAAGATGTCATGCCCACTTTTAACTGTTAACCAATCAATCTAACTTTTAACCAATCAGATTACTTGATCCAGACTATTGATATAAATTCACATAGTGAATGGCAAACAGTGCAGATCCAGATCAGTTGGCTTCTAGAAGCCAACTGATCTGGATCTACACTTTTTGCAAAGGCAGGGCATACCTGGATTCAGCAGGACACGGTTGAAACAAATGTGTAAGTCATACTTACCGTTTCATATGTTCATTATATTTTTTCAGCAGTTTTGTTGGACCTTCCACTTTATATAGGCAGATTATTTCTCCATATGAGCAAGCAACATATCCCTGACTGTAACTGACTGCCATGATAGATGTTGTCTGGCTGACAGTTATCCATCTTTTACATCTGCCTGTTACAGGATCCCATATCCTGACGCTCTGAAACGGTGGAAACAACTATCATTTACCCTCCTCATAGAAAAAGGTCAAAGGTCAACCTAGGATCTTTATCTGATCAAACTTGATAAACCTAGAGACCCTGATGCTATATACCAAGATTCAGCCTCAAAGTTTCATGGTTCTGAATAAGATTTTTAAGTGTTTTTTACCATATATGGGCATGGCAGCCATCTTGTTCAATTCTACCTAGCCATAAAACGCCCAAAGGTCAATCACCATTTGATCAAACTTGGCAAATATTGAGTCCCCAATGCTATATACAAAGATTCAGCCATAAAATTCATTTGGTTCTGGAGGAGAAGAAATTTTGGAATACTACCCTTATCTGGCACTATGGTGACTATGCCTACATATGTTTTCTGAAGAAATAAGAACAAAGACCAAATTTTATCTCCAAAATAACAGCTCAGCAGATCTTGAGCTTTATCATAGCTCCAGATATGGTCATAAATAAGGTGATCATTCAGATTATTTATTGTTACTTTTGCAACAAACATATCTTGTGGGTGTTTATTGGAATTGCCTCACTGAGGCAATTCCAATAAACACCCACAAGATGTGTTTTGATGTTAAATAACAAAAATTATCTGCAGAGTGCTCCTCTTACCAGTCATTATCAGGCATACCTCTATATAAGGCACTTTTTTTTTAACCAAAAACTACTGGGCCCAGTTGTTCAAAGCTAACGATGTTGTTAGTTAACGATTCGTTAAAATTTACATCGAGTGATACGCAAATATGCTGAAAGTTTTTACTGAAAAAATGTGAGTAGCTTTTGCAGTGCAAAAGCTACTCACATTTTTTCAGCAAAAAATATCAGAATATTGTATATTGAATCCGCTAAAACAGGTAACGAAATGACCCTTAACAAGCTCGTTAAGCTAATGGTGCTTTGAACAACTGGGCCCTGATATTTCTCTTATTTCTCCATGAAAACATTTGTTGTGGGTACTCAGCAGTGCCTCATATAGTTTGGTTGTTTTGTTTGTGTTGAGGTTTTACGGCCCAGTCAACTCAATGGTGTCATGTTGAGTGTGGTCATTTTACATAACCACTTTTACTGGACAGGCTTAATCCTCTAAGCAGTTAATCAGTATTGTGCATATTCTTCCACCAGAAACTGACAACTGCCCTTCTTGGACCAGCAAAAGGGAGAGAGTGACCATAGAAAATATTTCATGATCAATCTCCACAAAAGAATGTTGCTGACCTGGCGGGGGCCAAACCCTGCAACCTCCTGATCACCAGTCGGATGCACATCTAACTGAGCCACCGAGGCTGGCACCCCAGCGGGCACATAACATTTATACAACATCGGCTCAACGTCGATGCAACGTCAGGACGTTGCATCGACGTTGAGGCGACGTTGTAATAACGTCATGTGCCCGCTGGGACAGTTGGTTGAAAAAAAAGTGCCCTATCTAGAGATATGCCAATGCCAGGTCATACAACTGAGCAATAAATTTCTAGAATGCTGTTTATATTATAATATACACAAAATAAAGCTTTCTAAAATATATGTACACTTTTCAGCTAAGCATCACGAAAACACGCCTATATAATTTTGACCCCCTTAAACCCCTCTTATATATAGTAAAACTGGGGTTTACAGGGGTATACACTATTTTTCTTATTTTTGCTCGAAAACATAGATTGTGGGTACTCGTTAGAACTGCCTCGCCGAGGCGGTTCTAATGAGTACCCACAATCTATGTTTTGAGCAGAAATGTGAAAAATATCAGAGTATTTCATCCAAAAATTTTCAGTTTTTTGGAGGTGAAATTTTCTATATATTTGAATAGGCTTGTTTTCGTAATGGTGATTTATGGCAATGTCCTAAAAGTTTGAACACTTGCTTCCATACTTTTGTATGCCAAACTTTTGCTTTTTAAGCTTTTTATTCTTAAAATACTTAGTGGAATGACAAACAGTGTACACCCTGATCAGTTTTTTGATTGATTGTGTTGGGATTTTACAACACATCAACCCTTGTGGGTATTTTTGTGTCATCTCCCAGAGAGAGGGAGAAAAGAGACAGTAGAGGAGATGAAAGAAAAGGACAGGGAAAAAAGAGGAACAGGAATGAAAGTGAAGAAACAGAAGAAATAGAAACATTCCACCTCTACCCTTATCTGCTTCAAGGATAGCAGGCCTTGCCCAACTGTAAGCCAGTATCAGTTGGATGCCCCTGTGACGTAATATACATGACACCTTCGCCACATCCGACCATCCCCCACCCTGCTCATCTGTGTCTGCACTGTTTGCATATGTCATTTTCTCAGAAACTTTGATGTATGAAACTTTTTAGTCAATATATTAAGGTCATGTCAAGCCAGTCAGTTTACCTAATCATACTTTTCCTGGGCATGCTTAGTCCTCTAAGCAGTTAACCAGTACTTGTGCACTTTCTTTTGCCACAAAATTTAGCAACTTTTAGGACATTTACAATAGTACCTTATCAGCTGATCCTGTAATGACTAGACTCCCATCCTCATTCATGTCCACAGCAAAGACGGCTAAAGTGTGACCCGTCAATGTATTCTGTAGTAAACATCTTCCTATATCCCATATCTTAGCCTACAAGTAAGAACAAATCTGAAATGGTCTTCTCTGTATATAAGGCCCCAAAGGCCCCAAAACAGCTAGCCTGTATATGCATACAGTTTAATCAGAGACTTAGTGCCTTCCTACAGGACAGTAATACTGTGTGTATAACTAGAAAATTGCATACTCTAGAAGGGACTCCAGCTGAAATCTCTTCACCTTATTATCAGGGCCCAGTTGTTCAAAACTAACAATGTCGATAGTTAACGATTCATTCAAATTTACATCGAGTGATACGCAAATATGCTGAAATTTTTTCTTGAAAAAATGTGAGTAGCTACTCACATTTTTTCAGCAAAAATATCAGAATATTGTATATTGAATCCGCTAAAACAGTTAAAGAAATGACCTTTAATGAGCTCGTTAAGCTAACGATGCTTTGAACAACTGAGCCCAGGATTATCTCCCTAATAAAGAAATGTACCTAATTACTGCTTATGACATCATTATGATGAAACATTTTGCGTGAGACAGCGCATGACAAAACCTACAATAAGACCTGTGTGACAAGTAGAGACTCAGATCCGCCTGTACATCCACCCAGTCTAGCAAAGGTTCTTGTTTATCGCTCAATGTTGTAGATGGTACATGCAATCAGCAAAGACCCTGATCAGATGGCACAAATGCACAGGCTGATCCGAGTCTTCACCGGTCACTCAAGTCATGTTGTAGCTTTTGTCATGCGCTGGCTCATGTTTATTTTAACTGTAAAATGCAAAGGAAGAATTTAATTTTAGATTGCTGAGATCTCAAAACATTGAATGAAAAATGGATACATACAGATCGATCATGTAATTTTTTAACTCTTTTTTATCCCTGAGAATGCCAATCACAACTGCAGCAGACGACATATTGAAGTTTTTTTGTTTTGTTTTTTTTTTCTCAGAGAAAATAAGGTTCAACATTTTATGTGAGAAAATAAGGTTTGAAATTTCATGTGAATCATCTGCTAGGCAGATGATTCACATGAAATGTCAAGCCTTAGTTTCTCTGAAAAATAATACAACAAAATCAGAATGTCATCTGCTGGAAGTTTGCTTGGCGCCTTATCCATTTCAGTCAGGCAACCCCAAAAGTGTAACTGGCAAATAGTACAGACTATTGTTTGCAAATAGTTTAGCCATTTTTCTCTAGGAATATCTAAATCACAGAGCCTAACATACCAAAAACTGAAATTGAACTCTTCCAATATATAGTGTGGGGAGAGTTTAGTCAATCTTAAAAGGTTAAGGGTTAATATTTCAATATTATGGTTATTCTCTTTATTCATAAAGAACTTGTTGCTTTTCTGTTAGGTGTACAGAATTACTAAACACACGGCTGTTGGAACAGTACATTCAAATTGCCTCACTAAGATGGCTCTCATGAGTATAAATAAAGTACATTATTTCAGAAGAAATGATATCATATTGTTTGGTAGAGAAAGACATTTTATATATATATCATGGGCATTCTTGGCAGGTTTTCCTGGGTAGAGACCTGTACTTAGCAATGTGGATAAAATGTCTTGCTCAAGGACACAATACTTGCTACGTGTGAGGATCAAACCTGCTACCTCTCGATCTCAAGTTTTTTTTTTTACCTACAGCTAAAATAAAATGCCAGAAAGAAGACCTATCAGAATGAAGTTGTGTCACTGTTTATTCCACTGAAAACTGATAGACTATAAAAAAACTCACGGTTTTGTCCTGAGAAACACTGACTAGAGTATCATTATGTCTGACTAGGGCCCACACAGGACCCTCATGGGCAAGAATTGTCTTAGAACATTTTCCTGTACGTAAATTCCACACCTGCAAAATTAAGTAAAATTAAAATTAATAGTCAGTGAAGCATGAAAAGTAAGTCATGGTCATATACTGATTATAGCATTCAATGCCTCTCCCCAAGATGCAACACAGTGTTATGATTCAAATATGAATAACTTAGGCTATACACTTACTGTGAAACCAACTTAACCCTTGTCCTGCTGAATAAATTAAGATGCCACGCCCTTTTCAAATTTTCAGCCAATCAAATAATTAGATCCAGATTGCTGATATAAGTTCACATTCTGAATGGCAAACAGTGCAGATCCAGATCAGTTGGCTTCTTAGAAGCCAACTGATCTGGATCTACACTGTTTGCAATGGCAGGGTATATCCGGGTTCAGCAGGACAAGGGTTAAACATAGTATGTGGATTTAAATTTTCAGACATGGTTTACTACATTCAGGTGCCCTTCCCTGATCTAAGTGTGTATCTAGTACCACAAGTCTGTTCCATATAATTATCAAGAAACTACCTTAACCAAGCCGGTAAAATCTTCTATTCATGTGAAAAGGGCCCTTCCTGTTAGAATATACCATATTTACCCTAAGTATTGGGACACCTCAACTTCTTAGCATACTTGTCCTAAAATTTGAAACAGTCTTTTTTACTGCCTGTTGATGTGTCTATAATAGTGCTAGATGAGTGGCAAACAATGCAGACCCTATCAGATGCTGCATTCTGCGGCATCTGATTTGGGTTGACACTGTTTGCTCAGACCTGTCTGTCCCAGTATTTAAGATTATTACCATATTTACTACTGAATGGTCTCATGTAAAATTGAGCCCTAACATAGGCCCAGCTCCATAGTGTAGTCAGTAGTGAGTCTGACTACAGATCCAGGATTCCCAAGTTTAAATCACCTTGGCCATACAATTTTTTGTGGAGATTGATCATAATGCAATAAAGGCAGAGTGACTGCAAAAGTTATTTTATTATCAGTCTCCATGGAAGTTATGTGGCTGAGCTGGGATTCAAACTTGAGACAACTGGATCTGCAAGCAGAAGCATTACTGACCACGGGATGGAACCTAGCCTATATACTTTCATAGAAATAAGATTATTTACCAGGATACCACTTCTACCTTCCCTTCAAAACCCCTAATATCTGCAGCTATACATTTGGATCTGTTTGGAACCTACCCTTATTGTCCCATCATATGACCCACTAATAAGGAGATTCTGAGTAAAGAAATTCAAACACCAGACACCCCGACTATGACCTTTCATCATCTGGATCTGTGCTCCAGTCTTGATATCCCAGATTCGTATAGTTTTGTCTATACTTCCACTTGCTAGACGTGTCTCATCCAATGTCACAGCCGTAACACTGCAAAAATACAAATGGATTTAATATTTTTTCCTATCATTTCTAATGAAAGACGCCATGCCATTACATGTTCTGTCTTATATATACTTTAAGGGGAACTGATATACACTTTCAGGAAAGATAACTCTGTCAAAATTGTTTTTGTCCCATTGTGAAAAGGGGGCTACTCTATAAGGAAAGAATTTGCTCCCTTATAGAGTGGACTCCTTTTTAGAAGTAAAGCCAACAGGAAGTATCAAAAATTGTCTCCCTTGGCAGAAATGACAAAAATGTACCAAGAGTATCTAGTCCTCTTAAGTTTTAGCACTCTGTAGACTAAAAATAAATGATGTTTTTTTTTTTTTTGTTTTTTTTTTTACAAAATATAACCTTTGACATTTCATTGAAATTTACTTCAGAAAATAAGAAATATTTTTCTTTTATTCGAAAGAGATAATTTGAATGAAATGTCAAGCCTTAATTTCTGTGAAAAATATGATAAATATTTTAGAATATTATCTACTTTTGTTTCTAGCCAGCAGGTTAAAAGTTTTACTTTTCAACTTTAGAACCTCTCTAATGTGCTAATGCAAAGTTAGGCTCATCCTCTTTTCAGTGTATGGTTTAATTAACAAACAAAAAAAATCTAAATTATTGCTAAATATAAGTACTTATTCAGATGAAAATATTAAAGTGAAAGAATAATACCCTGCCATTATCCTGTCATGGGCAGATAACTCAGTCAAAAATTAATGAAATTTGCCCATTAGCAATCCAAAACCAGATCTCCACAATATCAATGCACACATCAAGTTTGGTGAAAATCCATTGAAATTTGCTCAAGTTATCGTCTGGAAACGAAAATATGAACAGACATATGACAGACTGACGGAAGGCCAAACAGACACTCAGACAACCAACGAGATACCATAATACCCCACAACTTTCATGTGGCAGAGTACAAAAAGGGGCTTATCTGGAGCAATATATTTATTGGAAATTGTTTACATTCCTGCATAACTGGATTTTTTTCCTCCTTTTAAAGCAGATGGCTGTGTATGTAGCTATTAAAGACAGATTTTGTTTTTTACTGCTCAATATTTACCTGTCCATATGCCCTTTGAGATCAATTGTTCTACAGAATCCCTCACTCCAGTTCACACGAAGAAACACATTCTCTTTGTACAACTGTTTCCAGTCAGGGTCATTGCCAACTGGTATATCTAGTTTAATTGCATCACATTTCGTTTTCCAAATATCATTGTTGCTTGCTAGCCTGTTCCATATTTTACTCACCTAAAAGATATTTCAGTAAAGACATATAATGAATAATGATATCTTTTCTGACTGTGCTCCCAGAAAGAAAGGTACAGTCGAACCTCAATAACTCGAACCTCTTTGGGACCATGGAAATTTGTTTGAGATATGGATAGTTTGTGCCACTGACGGTTAATTATGATGCTAGTCAGGAATTTAGGGACTTCTTTTCAGTCTTCTAGACAATAATGGTATGTTGAGTATACTCATTAGAATTGCCTCAATGAGGCAATTCTAATGAGTACATACAACATACAATTTCATGATAAGAAAATTTCCCTCAATATCTGTTTTCTTGAGCTATCAGAACAATTTCTTACGAACTCAAAAACATGTTCAAATTACGCATGGTAAATGAGCCATTGGTGTTCGAGTCATCAAGGTTTTACTGTATTTGTCTATAAAAACTTATGTTGTAGATACTGGTTAGAAGCACCTTCTGGTTAGATGCTTCTAACTAGTACACAGCAAGTGTCTTCTAATGAGTAACACGTCTCCATGGTGAAGTAAGAAAAATATCTCTTTTTTATTTTTTTTTGAAAATAACAATAACAAACCTTATCTAAAGCTATTTAAAGGTATTATTACACTACACAAAGGTAAGCTGTTTTTTGTTTTTCAGTCCCATGGAAATTCTCTTCATAGCCCAAGAAAAAAATATATATGGATATTTTAGGGAAAGTTTCTCATTTCATCATGAAATGTATGTTATGTGTACTCATTAGAATCACCTCACTGAGGTGATTCTAATGAGTGCACTCAACATACCATTATTATATGGAATATCGAAAAAAATATCCCTAAATTATAGCCATTTGCCGCCTGACCTGGAGTTATGATTAACCCTCAGTGGCTCAAACTACCTATGTCTAGAAGGAATTTACATAGTCCCAAAGATGTTCCAATTATTGAGGTTTGACTGTAAGAAAAATATTTATCTGGATACCCCTCTTATCTAAATCTGAATATATACAAAGTAAAGGCACAATGTAATATACACCATCAATTTTAAGACAGTGACATCGTACTATGTAGTCATATTTCCATCAGCTGCTGTAAAAGGCCTAAAAATGAATACTGTGAAATCAATTAATTTTGTGGATTCAGTGTTCATGATAGCATGTATAAAGTTGCTTACTTAAAGGCACTAGCTTTCCACAATGAAAATATGGTAAATGTCCTAAAATTTTGAATGCCAGAGTTTCTAACAAAATGCCATATGCAAACAGTGCAGACCCTGATCAGACTGCTCCTTCAGGAGCAGTCTGATCAGGGTCTTCACTGTTTGCCATTCCAGTAATCATTTTAAGAGTCAAATGCATAAAAAAGCAAAATTTAAGCCAAACAGGTATGGAATAAAGTGTTCGAAATTTTAATTAACCTAAATACATGTATTGGGGTACCTTAATTCCTTATCCTACCTGTCCTTAAATTCTAAGAAGTACATTTTACTACATGTTGATGTGTCTAAATACTGGTGAATCAGATGCAACTATATAGCTTATCAGACACTACATTCTGTGGCATCTGACCCCGAGGTTATAAAAGTTTTTTCATACTCAACTCAGCTGAGCATGAAATTTTCTCTGTTAATAAATATGAAAATGCCAACAATAGTTGGCATTTTCATATCTATTAGCAAAGAAATATTCATGCTCAACTATGTTTAGCAAGAAAGAATTTGCAAATGTTAGTAATTTGAGATTTATTAGCAGTACAATTTTCATGAAATTTCATGCTCAGCTGAGTTGAGCATGAAAAAACGTATAACCTCGGGGCCTGATATAGGTCTGCATTATTTGCTCAGGCTTGTCTGACTGAATATTTAGCATACATACAGTATACAGAACTAAACTGATGATTCAGTTTCCAGGCTGTACCTGTAATCAGTATCAACACAGCTCTTTACAAAGAGAGCACAAACTTTACCTATTAATACCAAGCCAATCCCTGTATGTGTCCTTTGACACCATGGGAATACCACACTTTGTGATTGTGGGCCTTCCTGGAAAACTTCATTTCCATTTTTGATCATGATTAAATTATCAGTTAATATTTTTCATTCACAAAAATGATTAATAAAAGGAAATGTTGTACACATTTTGGTGCAATCCCTTGAATTCAGAAGTAAGTGACGTAGCATCACACAATGCTGTCCTCTGCTTACAGCTAAATGCATTATGTTCTGAAAGCTGCACCTGGTCTAGAAAGTAAAAGATGAAAACACCCATACCTCCCTGCTCCTTAACACACACTTAAAGAGCATGGGAATTTCCTTGATATTAATTATCTTTTGTGCTCCATTTAACCGTTAATGTGCCATTCCAAGTTGTAGTTTAATCAATGACATTTTAAGATATTTTTTTTGAGTGTTTTTCTAAGAAAATAAGGCTTCATATTACATGTGAATTGTCTAGCAGACAATTCACATGAATATCATGCCTTTTTTTCTCAGAAATATAAAAAAAACATTAAAGTCCATCTGCTGGTGTTTAGACTGGCGTTTATAGGGTTAAAAGGGTTAAACATTGCTTCAAATATGAATATGCACCGATATTCTAGGTAACATTAAAATTCAACGGTAAGCTTACCATACAAGCTCTAAGGAGTTCTTTGACTGCTAAATAATTCAATATCTTTAAAGCTATATTCTCTGGAAGTAAAGCTATAAAATCTTTATACTGCCTCGCCTGAAAAAAGAGCAGGAATCACACGAATCACACATCCACAATATTATACGAGCTGCTCTCCGCAAAAAGGCATAATTCGAGGGTTGAGCGCATGACTGTAGTAACTCAAACATATTTTTGAAACCCTTGCTTAGGGGCAACTTTAATCCCTTTGTAAACAATGCAAATTTAGGTGTCATTGGTCATATGAGCAATGGCACCTAAATTTTCGTTGTTTACAGAAAGAAATGTTGTAGCCTTCAAAATAGCTTCATGGTGAGGAGATTAAATTTGGGGAAAAACAACCATCTGACTTACTACAGTCTTGCACTCAACCCTCAAAAATTATGCAACAGCCACTGTAGTCTGGGCCTTTGCTGTCCACAGAATTGCTCCAATGATACTTTGTGCATGTGCATGATAAAGTGAATCTGCATATTTTATGCATGTTCCAAGGTCTATTTAGCTTGACGCAGCCCACAAATACACAGTATAGCTCCAGGTAAGATGCATTTTATAACCCATTGACATAGAGTGGACTCTTCTACCACAACTCTTTGGCCTGGTCTATTTTCAATATGAGGATGTCTGGTTAGTTTTTATTATTACTATGTTTTATAGTATTTAATGCAAACAGTGTAGACTCTGATCAGAAGCTGCATTCTGGGGTGAATGTGGCCATTTTCATTGGTTAACTGCTCAATCTGTAACAGCTTTTCTGTTGTTTTGTCAGCTTTTACAATGGTAAAACTTTTGGTCAAACATTAAATTGAACTACTACCCCTCCACTACTGACTGGAGGGAATCACCAGACCAGAAGTTGAATCCAAAAATTTCTAATTTGTGAAGCGAAAATGTTCACTAGGTGCCAGGTCTGGCTAGTAGGGCAGATGAGGCTATAGTCCACTGTTTACTTTGTTCTTTGGTTTCTAGATCATAGTGGTAAGCCCATGTTTCCTCACCAGTGAAGTTCTTCAATAACAATACAATTACCTAAATCCTGATTGTATTGTACCAAAACTGCTTGGCACATTGAAGCATGCACAGCCTTCCAGTTGTTAGTAGTTGCGGTCATGGTACCAAAGCCGTAATCCAAAATCATAACTCCATAAACGAATGACGAATCAGAATGTTCAGACCAACAGACATGGACCCCAGAACAAAGGGTGTAATCAGGCGTCCGGGGATAGTAAGCATTACTTGGTAAGCAAGCTTCACCCACCATGCCCATGGGCCTGAACTGAGAGATTTCATGGTATAAACAATCCCTCTAGTTTCTAACAAACTTTCTATCAGATCAGACTTCAGACAAAAAAGCATAACTGGACAAAAGACATCAACCAGTGTGACTATGTCAAGAAAAAAGAAGTAAGGGCAAAGGTAAGTAGGTCAGGCCAGTTATACGATAATGAAGACCCTCATAATATGTAAATAAAAAAATACAAGATGGTTCATAACAAGGCGGTTCGATTATACAATGGTTTAAATGTGGACCCTAAAAGTGTTGTGTTCAAACAAAAACATGCAAATTATATGGTACATATGGTATTTTTCTATATAATCTGTAAATTTTGTTTGGATATCCAAATAAAAATGTATAAATTATATAGGATTGATTGATTGATTGTGTTGGGGTTTAACGACACGTCAACTCTTGAGGGTCATTTTGTGTCATCTCCCAGAGAAAGGGAGAAAAGAGATAGAAGAGAGAGTAGAGATGAAAGAGAGGGACAGGGAAGAAAGAGGAACAGGAATGGAAGTGAAGAAACAGAAGAAATAAAAACATTCCCCCTCTACCCTTACCCATTACAAGGATAGCAGGCCTTGCCCAACTGTAAGCCAATATCAGTTGGACGCCCCAGTGATGTAAGATACACAGCACCTTCGCACCACCCAACCACCCCGAAATTATATAGGAAAAATGACCATTTATGGCCCTTTTTTTTACATTCTATACATTTTTGTTTGGATACACAACAGTTGTTTTGCTAGCATGGTGTTTGCTTTGGATCCCAGCAATAGTGTTATAAAGAGGTTGTGGTGTATTCATTATTATCTAAGGTACAAGTTATTCATAGTGATTAAACCAGAAACAAAGTGATCCTGTCTAGGATCTGAAATGATACTAACAGGGAGAAAACTGAAAAACTCTCTATGCTAATCCCTGTCATGCTGAATCAATTAAGATGCTATGTCCACTTCTACAATGTAATTGTCAGCCAGTCAGTTTGCTTGATTCAGAATTGTTGATACAAATTCACATACTAAATGACAAACAGTGCAGATCCAGATCAGTTGGCTTTTTAGAAGCCAACTTGTATGGATCTACACTGTTTGCATAGGCAAGGTTTATCTGGTTTCAGCAGGACCAGAGATAATACTTACAGTAAGAAAACTGGAAACAAAATAATGCTGTCTTGGGTCCAACTTCAGCAAAAACTTGTGAAGAAATTCATTCCTTTTTACATCTGAAACAAGAAAATATTACAAGTTTCCAAGTACGTATGTTGCAATGGAAATAAATGAGCACACCTAGCTCACCAAGAGAAAAGGTCTCTTGGAGGCTATGCAGCCATACAGCAATTTCAGCGCCTTTGCTGTCCTCTACAGAATCACTGGATATTTTGATGAATAAGAAAAGCCCTCATCACAAAAACATACCTATATAATGTTGACCCCCTTAAACCCCACTTTAATATAGTAAAACTGGGGTTTACAGGGGTATACAATATTTTTTCTTATTTCTGCTCAAACACATAGATTGTGGGTACTCGTTAAAACCACCTAACCAAGGCAGTTCTAACAAGTACCCACAATCTATGCTCCGAGCAGCAATATGAAAATGTCTGAACTTTCATATGAAAATTTTCATTTTTGGTGGTAAAATTTTCAGTATATTTGAATAGACATGTTTTTGTAATGTGATGAGACCATTACAGTAACACACATACATAAATGTATACTTGTTAGCCATGGCTCTAAACAAGGCACAATTCTCGAGCAAAAAGTTGATGTTTCTTTTCTCTACAAAAATATATGTTATGGGTAATCATAAAGGGTGCCTTACAGGAGTATTTCTAACCCATTGCAGACTGAATAGACTCCCTCACACTATATATTGGAAGAGTCCATTATCCTTTTAGGGGTCTCCAGTATATAATGGGCTAATCATTGGAAGTGCCTAACAGAGGCACATCTAATAAGTACCCTCAACATGTTCTTGTCAAAATAAGACAAATCTTTATCTGGACATCCTTTCTATCTAGAGCCATGTAAAGCACTGTATTTTCATCTTTCATCATATAATTTGGAAAAAAAATGCATAATAAAATCAGTCTGCCATTGATTGCATGTCAAACTCAAAACCTCTTAAAATCACCTCATTCAGTGTATTTATTCAGTTTCATTAAAGATGAACAATCCCAGTACACTACAGCCTCTTTTTAACACTATTGCTGAGATCCAAAGAAAAACACGTGTCTAATAGCTAAACAAGTGTGTTGTATCCAAACAAAAATGTATAGATTATATAGAAAAATGACCATAAATGGTCATTTTTCTATATAATCTATACATTTTTTGTTTGGCTACAAAACAAGAAAGTACAGGTTATATTGAAAAAAAAAATGATCATAAATTTGTTGTTTTTTTTTTATGTTCCAGGTCTTGTCTTCTTTTGATGTATCAGGAAGGCTGTGCTTTGTGTTTGTGGCCTTGCCTGGGTAAATTCATTCATTACAAAAACATGCCTATTCAAATATATTGAATATTTTACAACCAAAAAAGGAAATTTTTCAGATAAAAAATTCTGATATTTTTCACATTTTTTCTCGAAACATAGATTGTGGGTACTTGTTAGAACTGCCTCCATGAGGCAGTTCTAACAAGTACCCACAATCTATGTTTTTTAGCAAAATAAGAAAAATAATGTGTACCTCTGTAAACCCAAGTTTTACTATAAAAGTGGGGTTTAAGGGGTCAAATTTTGACCCCCTTAAACCCCATTTTTATATAATAAAACTGGGGTTTACAGGGGTATACATTATTTTTTCTTATTTCTGCTCAAAACATAGGTTGTGGGTACTTGTTAGAACTGCCTCAGTGAGGCAGTTCTAATAAGCACCCACAATCTATGTTTTGAGCGGAAATATGAAAAATATCAGAATTTTATATCTGAAAATTTTCATTTTTCGGTGCAAAATTTTCAGTATATTTGAATAGGCATGTTTTTGTAATGTAAGAAAAATATTAATACCTTCTGGTTGAAAAAAGCATTTTATTTTAAGCTGTGGTATACAATAGAGGCAGAACAACAACAAACAGATGCAGTGCAAGCTACAGATTCAGTCACACATGCTGCCATGACGCTGGACCTGTCACCTGAATCATGCATGAATATTTTAGATAAACGTAATAATGACATGCAATGATCAACACAACTGTAAAATCACAGGTGAGGAATTATCAAGTTTTATTACATGTACTTGTCCATGGATAAGTAAATGGTCAAAATCCACTTGTCCAAACAAGATTTACTTGCCCGAAAACTGTCATTTTTTTCTTATTTCTCTGAGAAAACATAGGTACTTCTAATGAGTACCCACAACATATGTTTTCTTGAAGAAATAAGAAAAATATATATCTTATAATCTTGATACTCTATCTAGCCAGAGCTATGAATTACTTGTCCCAGGACAAGTAAATTGAAATTTCTTACTTGTCCTCAGGGAAATGGGACAAGTTGGACAAGTTGGGCATGGTATTTCCACAGCTCTGGTAAAATGATAAGTAACATGCATACATGAAAGTCATTCCTAAAATGCTGAAGTACAGATTATAATACAAACATGCTCAAGAAGGTAAGACCTTCCATATTATTCTGTCATGGGTAACTTTGCATCCAGATTCATTCCTTTTACATACAGAGTCCCACATTTGGCATTTTTCTATAGCCCAAAACCAAGCTATGTTGTACCGTCAAACCTGTGTTAAGCAAGCACCTATGGGAAAGCCAAAAACTGGTTAAGATAGATGCTTGCTTAAAACAATTAGATTTCCACTTCTTTGCCTTTAACGGGATCTGAAATAGTGGCCTTTAAAGGCAGGTGATTCCTTAATATAGGTGGCTTTTAGGACAGGTTGGACTGTATATGCATTTCATATATATTATAACATCCAGGATAAACACATAGTTTCAGATAAGGCGCCTTGTTTTCTTCAACACAAAAGAATTGCCATTTTTATTATTTCTCTATAAAAACATATGTTGTAGGTACTCATTAGAAATCCCTCATTGAGGCACTTCTAACGAATACCCAATATATATGTTTTTGTTAAGAAGTAAGAAAAAATATTTACTGGATACCCACTCTTATCTAGAGCTATCTGGACATATTGCCAAATCCCTCATAGATTTACTATGTCATGTGTGTTTACCAACACTGTAAGCAAAGTGTTAAATACAGTCGACTCTCGTTATCTTGAATTCCCTTACCTCGAATAACCGCTTAATTTGATGTGAAAATCTGGTCCCTGTTTAAACATGAAAATCTAACAATAGGTAACAAAATATCGTGGAAAAGTGGAGAAATTGCTCCTGAGGAGCAATTTCTCCTCTTTTCCACAATATTGTCAATAGATCTCTAACTTCAGGAGTCAAATTACATATTCATTTATCTCGAAGAGAAAATCCAGTCTATGTTTAACATGAAAATCTAACAATAGGTAACAAAATATTGTGGTTCTAAGAAGCAATTTCTCCTCTTTTCCACAATATTTTCAATATATCTCTAACTTCCCTTAGTCAAATTACATACTCATCTGTTATATGCGGTTGTTCCATTTATTTTTTCCTCAATTCTGCAAATGTGATATGTCCACCTATGGATATCTTAAATTATTTCAGAGAGATTCCCTTGGACTTTGAGATAACAAGAGTCGACCATAAATGAGACACAAAGTGAAACAAATTACTTTTGAACATGTGCACCCAGCAAAGACTTTGATAAACCATCTATGCATCCATGCAGTCTGACCAGACTCTGCTCTCAACTTCAAGAAATCTTGGATACTTTGCTATCTTTTCAATGAAAGCCAATGAAGACTGATCAGATAGTGTGGATGCACAAATAGCTAGAAGTCTTTGCTAGATTCCGATGTACAGCTACATCAGAATCATGTTGTGCTCAAATTATGTCTTACTGCTATTCTCCAGCATAAGTAATCACTGAAATACAAACGGTAACAAAGTGCAATGTATATGAGTTTGAACTCGGGCACACAACTCCTCTCCCACAAAATGCATTATTATTATGATGCTGATGAAATCATGTTTAATGAAAAATCAACCAATAAGAGCCATTTGTGTCAAAAAAGGGCTAATCAGCTCAGTTTAGGTATAAATCAGATATAACAATAATGTAAAACAACATTACTTCATATGAACAGCAATGTGCCAGACAAGCCAATGCATTCCTGGGCCGAGCTGTTCAAAGCATCGTTAGCCTAATAAGCTCGTTAGTGGCAAAATGTTAACTGTTCTAGTGAGTACAATATCAAATTCACAGGTATTTTTGCTGAAAAAATGTGAGTAGCCTTCGCAAATGCAAAAGTTACTCACATTTATTTCAGCAAAAGTATTAACATATATGCCATATTTAATGAGCAAAGTTTTAATGATATGTTAAGTAATGACACCATTAGTTCTGAACAACTGGGCCTGGTTCTCACTGTAAACTACACTCACACCTATATGTCAGCTGTACAGTACAGTAACAACCTCTTAGTACAGGCTTAGGAGTATTCCTCTCAATGAACAAACGATTAACACTTGCCCGCTTACCTGTGTATAACAGTACAGAATGGAAGTATTCCCAGAAAGTACAAGTTTAAAAGCTTTCTCTCAAGTATACAAAACCCAATGAATTTTCTCCCTCACCTAACCTCATCCCCACTTTCCCTACCTTCTTCCCACGCTTCCACATGACTACATAAGTCCAGAAAATTAAGGTGATGATTTAGGATAAATTTTGTTATTATTTGCATTAAGCCTTGTCTGGCAGAGCCCGGATAAATCCTGCCTTTGCAAATAGTATAGATCCAGATCAGTTGGCTTCTGAAGAAGCCAACTGATCTAGATCTGAACTCTTTGCCATTCAGTATGTGAATTTATAGCAACAATCCAGATCAAGTAATCTGATTGGCTGAAAATTAGAAGAGGGCGTGGCATCTTAATTTATTCAGCAGAACAATGGTTAATACCCAAATGATATATTTTGGTGCAAAAAGGCTTGCAAAAAATCATCTTCTGAATACTCCCTTTTCAGGGATCTTTATGACTGTATGGATTTTTCTCACTCATCACTCTAGGTAAAGCGCTTTCTTTGACCCAAAAATTTTGATATTTTTCTTATTTCTCCATAAAAACATTATGTTGTGGTACTCATTAGAAGTGCCTCACTTCTAATGGGTACCACAGCATATGTTTTCAAGGATGATATAAGAAAAATTGATATTTTTTCAATAGTATCTGGATACCCACCCCTCCTTATCTGGAGATATGACTCACCTGACCATAATTCTGTATACCAGCCATACAGTGCAGCAGCGTCCTCAGGTAGTGCTGGTTTAGGAGCATTCCTCTCAATACTTAACTGACTCTGTAATTAAATGGTTGACAAATAAGCTCCTCTCCTAACAGAAATTGACCTTAAAATGTGTGAAATCCAAGGTCTATGTTGTTTGCTGACAGAATGTTTAAGGTCCACATATTTATGTTCCAATGCAGACTCTGATCAGACTGCACTGATGCATAGGCTGATCTGAGTCCATGATGGTCACATTCACTTCATAGTTGGAGCAGCTCAAATGATTTAGATATGTGCTGACTGACTAAAGTCTGTAATACCCATTTATGCTATAAGGTATGATTCTACATCCTAAAATGCCTAAATCCTATTCTGACCAAAATTTCCAGAGATGAATTTAAACATTTTCATTTGGTTTCACTTACTCACATTTTGTCAACCAGTATCAAAGTGTGGTGATAATTCTGATGATAATTTATTCATTTTGTTTTTACTCCTCTACCCACTCTTTTACACTATTTTACACAAACATTGATGCCACACTTATTACAACTGCTACATAAAGCATTTCTAATATCAGTGCCAGCATTAAGGGAAGTCTGGGAGTCAGAGACTCCCAAATATTGCCCTGGAACTTCCAAATATCAATGCCAGGGAGTCAGGGACTCCAACTTTTAAACATATCCTACCATTTATAGGAAGGATTTAAAATGAATGTATGTGCTATCTGGCTTGTGAATGGCAGATTTTCTCCATAAATGTCAATATCTGTAAGTCATTTAAAAACTTTATCAGCTGAGACTTCCAGATAATGGAACTAGAAGTCTTGGGACTTCCTGATTTTCACAATTAGTACAAGCACTGTAATGTTATTCTTTCTATTTATCTTATACGACCTGTTTACAGCACATACTCCATGAGTGCATAGTCAAACAATTTTATAGTCTTCAGTTTACAGCTTGCTCATAGTCTCCAGTTTACAGCCTGTATACTTTTATCTACTTCTTTATAAAAGCATAGGTTGTTGGTACTCATTTGAAGTGTCAAATAAATACTAACAATATACACTTTTAAAAGAGAAATCAAAAACAAACATTGCATAAGCATCATTAAATACGGTAAATGTACTAAAATTTCAAACACTTTATTCCATACTTTTTTGGCCTAAATTTTATGAAGTTGTTTCTTAAAATACTTAGTGGAATGACAAACAGTGTAAGACCCTGATCAGACTGCTCCTGAAGCAGGAGCAGTCTGATCTGGGTGTTCACTGTTTGTATAGGCCATTTTGTCAACTTTGGTGAATGAAATTTTAGGACATTTACCATAATCTTCTTGTGAAGACCTCTGCTGATTTTCCGTTCAAATGTGTTCTTATTAGGTGGGTATTTCACTCAGAGCAGTAGTTATGTAGTTATGTCAAAGATAGTATTTTCAAATAACTATTTTATCGTATTACGTGATATAATTGACTGGCAAAGTAGCATTGCTCTGTACAGAGGCATGTTCAACTAAAAATATTGATCTTTTAATTTCTTGTATTTCTCCATTAAAACATTTGGTGGGGTTTACTCAACAGAACCAACAACATAACTTTCTGTACAAAAATACATGTACTCACTTAACGTAGACTGGCAAGTGGCATCATAACACTTGCTGGTGGAGTGGCTTACCTTTTCTTTCTTTTTCTTTTTCCCACGTGACAGTGTATCGCTCTGTAAGGATCGAGCAGTGCTCTGGAAACTTCCTGTGAAAGATAACTCTTTGTTTAGTCCTCCAATTCGTGGACTGTTCTCATCCTGGATATGTCGTCGAACTGGCATGTCAACATATCTAAAGACAAAGAACAGATTAATAATTCTTGTCCATATGTGCCGTAAAAAAAATGTATATACAGTTGAACTTCAATGGCTGAAGCATCAATGGAACCATGGAAATTTGTTCTAGAAATGGGTAGTTCAAGCCACTGAGTGTTAATCATAGCACCAGGCCATCAGGTGAATGGAGATAATTTAGGGATGTCTTTTCGATCTTGTATGAAATAATGGTATGTTTGGTGTACTCATTAGAATTGCCTCATCAAAGCAATGCTATTGAGTACAATCAACTAATCTATCATTTCACTGTCCACAAGTTACATTTCCATGCTGAAATAAGAAAAAAAAATCCCTAAATATTTGATTTCTTGAGCTATCGGAAAAATTCCATAGGTTCGAATCAGCAATGGTAAATGAGTCATCCCTGTCTGAGTCATTGAATTTTAACCGTAAAACCAATATATTTGTGGTTACTGAATTATAATCTGTTTATAATAATAGTGTACCAAAATGAGACAATACAGAAAAACAGATATTACGTAACCACCTGCAAAGCTCCAGAAAAGGTTGTTGTTGTTCAGGGCCCAGTTGTTCAAAACTAACGACATCGTTAGTTAACGATTCGTTAAAATTTACATCGAGTGATACGCAAATATGCTGAAATATTTTGCTGAAAAAATGTGAGTAGCTTTTGCAGTGCAAAAGCTACTCACATTTTTTCAGCAAAAAATATCAGAATATTGTATATTGAATCCGCTAAAACAGTTAACGAAATGACCCTTAACGAGCTTGTTAAGCTAACGACGCTTTGAACAACTGGGCCCAGTTATATACTTCAGTGCAGGGTGTCCCAGGAGGTACGAGACCATAACAGGCACAACCTATCTCCAGAAAAGGTGATAACTAAGGTGATAATTAACCCTTGCTATGCTGAATAAATTAAGATGCCATGCAAATTTCCAATTTTCAGGCAATCAGATAACTTGATCCAGATTGTTGATATAAATTCACATACTGAATGGCAAACAGTGCAGATACAGATCATTGGCTTCTGAAGAAGCAAACTGATCTGGATCTACACAGTTTGCAAAAGCAGGACATGTCCAGGCTCAGCAGGACCAGGCTTAAAGACACTGTATTCAATATATTTATCACACAAACCCTATAAGCATACAGTCAAGCAATTGCGTAGTTTTCAGATTAAACCCCATGTACTTGTATATCTACTTCTTTATAAAAGCATAATGTTGTGGGTACTCATCTAAATTGTCTTGACAAGTCAAGCCAATTCAAATGAGTAACAGCTATATATTAAAGCATATGTTTGGGTACTCATTTGAATTGCCTCAAAAAGTTGAGGCAATTCAAATGAGTGACAAAATATGTATTTTATTTAAAAACAATCAGAAAAAAATATTGCGTATGCATCTTAAATATGCCTCTCATTAGGTCCTCTGCTGATCTTTCTTTAAAGTGTGCCCTTATTTGGTTAATAATTTACTACAAGTTTTTTCCAGTAATTCTGAAATTTTTCCTATGTGCACAATGCAGTAATAAGGTTGAATATGGTATCATTGTTACTTTGCAATAAAACATATCTTGTGTACTCATTAAAATTGTTTTGCTGAGCCAAATCCAATGAGTACCTACCCTGGGGTACCCACCCAAGGATACCCACAGGATATATTTTGCAGCAAAATCACCATATTTAGCCTAAGTATTCTGATAGACAGTCTGATTGGTAGAGCAAAGAGTGTGGACACAGATCAGATACCACATTCTTCAGCATCTGATCAGGGTCTGCAATTTGCCAATCATCCAGCCGCCTTCAGACACCTCATTTGGTTGTCAAATGGACCTTCAAATTTTATGACAGTTATGGAAAGGAATAAATATTTCAGAATAATTAAGTTTAATACGGTAAAAAAATATCTTCTGAAACCTTCCTTTATCTGACACACTGTACTATTTGTCATTACAGTAAAACCTGTGTAAGAGAGCCACCTTTGACTTTAAATAGTGGTTGATGTGGAAAAAGTTGTCTGTCTTATAAAGGTACATGTCATGTAATTTTACTAGCAAAATTACATGACATGTACCTTTATAAGACAACCACCTTTCCACATCAACCACTAAGGTCAATTTCTAAGGTGGCTGTCTTACACAGGTTTTACTGTACCCACATTATTTGTACTACATCATTCAGAAAGGCCGCTTAAGGTGAATGGATACACATTAATTAGTAGTTAATTTGCTTTCAGAAGGGAGACAAATATCTACAAGTCAGAGTGATCTCCCTTGAAAGTGTATCCATTCATATTTAAGTAGTTTTTTAGTTTCAAGAGCTATTGTAGTATAGCTCCTGGTAAGTTCAGACCCTGTTTACAGCAGTTATCACTTTACAAAGAAACACGAAGCAGAAGCCAGCATACAGAACAACAGAAAGAAACGTAATACAATTCCACTATTATCTAGGCTGCATCAAGCAAATTGATGTCTCTGACCACATTTCAAATATGCCTACCATATTTACCCTATGTACTGGGACACCTCAACTCCTTACACTACTTGTTCTAAAATTTGAAAAGGTCTATTCTACTTCTTGTTGATGTGTTTAAAATATTGCTGGACGAGTGGCAAACAGTTCATGCCCTGATCAGATGCCACATTCTGTGGCATCTGATCTGGGTCGACACTGTTTGCTCAGGCCTGTCTGTCCCAATACTTAGGGTCATTACGGCATTTATATATTCCTGTATATTTCTACAGTCTCCTCTGGGTCTTTTAAAAATCCTAACCTCTTACAATATACCATATTTCTGAAAGTGGAGAGTGAAAGCCTTGATCTGACTGTGCAAATGCGCAGGCTGATCTGAGTTTTCAATGTCTTCACATGACTCAAAGACACATTTATGCTCAATGCAGCTTATGCAGCAAAGTATAACAAGCAAAGCATGCAGCGGGTTATAAAGATGAATAAAAGCATGCAGAATTTAACCCTTGTCGTGCTGAATAAATTCAGAAGCCATGCCCACTTCTAATTTTCAACCAATCAGATTGCCTGATCTGGATTGCTGCTATAAATTTACATACTTAATGGCAAACAGTGCAGATCCAGACCTGGATCTACACTGTTTGCAAAGGCAGGGTATTCCAGGTTCAGCAGGACAAGGGTTAACTAAAACATAACTCTAGATAAGACTCTCTTTTTTTAATCTTTTTTTTTTTTTTTTTTTTATCCTTTTTTTTTTCAACTAAAACCTACACCATATAGCTCAAAATATGTGTTTTTTGGGGTTTTTTTTGTTGTTTTTTTAATGTTTCCACAAAAAACATGTGGGAACTCATTAGAAGTGCCTCACTGAGGCACTTCTAATGAGTGTACACCCACATGTTTTTAGCAGAGAAATAAAACAAATATGTGGATACCCCCTATTATCTGGAGCCACAGTATGCTGATATTTTTTTAACCCTTGTCATGCTGAATAAATTAAGATGCCACACCCACTTCTAATTTCCAGCCAATCAGATTACTTGATCAGGGTTTTTGATAGAAATTCATATATTCAATGACAAACAGTGCAGATCAAGATCAGTTGGCTTCTGCAGAAGCCAAGTGATCTGGATCTACACTGTTTGCTAAGACAAGGCATGTCGTGTTTAGCAAGAGAAGGGTCAATTCTCCACTAAAACATAGATGTTATAGGTACTGAAAAGCATAACTCAGATACCATCATTCTTATCTAGAGCTGTCAAACAGTATGAAAATATAACTAATTTCTTTTATCCTTAACATAAATAGTCAGGCAATACTTTCTTGTTCTTGTTATTTGTTCTTAGCTCTAGGTAAGAATGATATCCTTTTCTTACTTCTCCACAAAGTTGCTGGTAATTATCACATAATAGCCTAAATTACCAACATTCAGCATGAAATATCTCGCGATATAGATGATCTACATGCATGAAAATGTGATTAATCAGTTTTATCATGGTTCTGCGCATGTACATGCAATAATGCACTTGCTCATGCTCGTGCATTTTCACATCATACATGCACATGAACCATGGTATAAATAAGACTTATCAGAATTTCCATGGCAAGACAATCCTAATGACTGTCACAACTTACCAGGGTCCAGTTGTTCAAAGCTAACGACATCGTTAGTTAACGATTCGTTTAAATTTACATCGAATGATACGCAAATATGCTGAAAAAATGTGAGTAGCTACTCACATTTTTTCAGCAAAAAATATCAGAATATTGTTTATTGAATCTGCTAAAACAGTTAATGAAATGACCCTTAACGAGCTCATTAAGCTAACAACGCTTTGAACAACTGGGCTCAGGTTTTCAAGGAAAAAGTTAGATTTTCGTGGAACAGTAAGAAAAATATCAATACTTTCTGGATGAAAAAAAAAAACTTCTTATAGAGCAATGTACATTTTGTACAAGTGTGTTTGTTTTTGTTGTTTGTCCTTTTGTCTGTATTTTGCTGTTGTTGTTTTTTTTTGGTTTATTTTCATCTGTTTAAAAAATAATATTGTTCCACTGTGGGATCTTTTAGTCAGATACCCTAATGAGTGTCAGATAATTTTTTTATGAACAAACATGAAAACAGTCTTCTAAAATTACTTGCCTCATCTTGAGTATTTGATAATACAGCAAAACAAAACACATTTCATTCCAAAACTTATTAGCTATTAGCAATGCATACATAAACACTATCCCATGCTTTTGTCAGCAAATACAGGTTCTGATCAGTCTGCACAGAGGCACAAGCTGATCCACTCTACATATGCCTGAATTTCTTGGCATTATTGGAAAGTCAAACAATATGACACACATGTAAAAAGGTTCCTATTTCATTTGCAAACAGTGAAACCCCAGATCAGTCTGCATATTCACATATACACATTCAAACATATAGTTTTATCATAGCATTATCTGTTTGTGACATGATCTACAATATTGGCTGATTCTGTAAGTGAGTAAAAAAAATTTCTAATTAGGCTGTGCTAATGTGCAGGCACATAGCTCTTGATAAGGTGCTTTTCCAAGTAAAAGTATCTATATTTTTCTTATTTCTCAATTAAAACATATGTTGTGGGTACTCATTAGAAGTGCCTCAGCGAGGCACTTCTAATGAGTACCCAAAACCAGGGCTCGGGAAAACCGGAAAAATAGCCGGTCTGGACCGAAATTAAGAATTCTGGACCGATTTCAAACACCCCAAAACGCTAATAAATCGGTCCAACATTTCCCAAACCAACCAATTTTCACAAATCAATGATGTCTAAAAAATCACAAACGGTCTAGTCTTTCCAAACTGACAACGTCCGCGCACCTTTTAAATGCGATATTATGGTAGTTAAAAGGCTCTAAACGGTCATTTGACATGTATATTGGAGAGACAGCTGAATAACGGCAACCTACCCGCAGCACAAATTAATTACGTCATTATCCAAACATTGTCAAAAAATCAACACTTCACTGACCTTTGTACGGTAAACAAGCGATTAACACGAATCATCAGTAACGGTAGTCTGATAATTAATCCTTTTGTGTGACACGTGTGAATACACTGAGACTGCAAAACATCCAGGTGCAGTCGGCGTGTCCAAAAGATCAAAGAATGCACCGCTTGAACGCACCGTTTTCTTCCTCTTCTTTTTTGTTTTGATCAACACGGTTTGTCGGTCCCAGATTCGATAAATAAATTCCCAAACCGTGTACGTCCTGATCAGATGTCGCATACAACGGCGTCTGATCTGAATATAATTGGTTGCTTCTTTTTTTTCTTTTTTTTTTTTTAATTTGTTGATTGCCGTAACACGCGAGTATAATTCAAGGTAGATTTCACAGTAAAAATAAGTAATGCACCACTTGCGCTAGGCAAGATTGGTCAGTGCTTAAAATTTAAGCAGTCTGATTAAATCTTGAACACTGAAAACTGCAAAACCGCCCGTGGCGCTGGCCTTTTTTATTAGACCTAATTAGGTCCATGAAAGTCGTTTCGTTCCGTCACTCCTGTTTCCCGCCGTCTTCGCGCTTATACAAGACGGGAATCAGTTGTTTATAAACCCTGCGGAGGTGGAAATAACAACAAACCCGTTTTTTCTTTTTTTTTTTTTTCTTTTTTTTTTCTTTCTTTTTACATACCTGACTGTATTTTATTGATGACGCCAGCTTTGATCATGCTCGTTGTACTCGGACTTCCGTCATATAACGGAGTTGAGGGGTATTATTTAAAAGGAGTTATATGACTGCCAATTGTCATTAGTTTTCGTGACAGGTGATATACACATATTTTTTTTTTGGAAATGGGCTCATTGATGATGTCATCGTCATCGGCTGGACCGATTCAGATTTCAAAATTTCCCGAGCCCTGACCCAAAACATATGTTTTTTTCCAGAAATAAGAAAACTACATTTGTATTTACCTGATACCAACTCTTATCTAGACCTGTGGCAGGGTGATTTGAGCCACAACATGTTTTTTTCGAGAAATAAGAAAGCTATTTACCTGATACCAACTCTTATCTAGACCTATGGCAGGGTGATTTGAGCTTTCATTGCCAGCATATATATAGATGAACACTTTTCTCACACTGTGCATCATATTAGTTATTTACAAATATACTTCTTTAGTATACAACTAGAAGTTAGATGTATTTTTACAACAGGTATGTACTATGATAAGAAGTCTCAAATGAAAATGCCTACTAGTAGGTATATCAGGGTGGAAGTTTGGAAAATATAATTCTGAATTCTGACATGTTTTGCAAATAGGAAATAACAGAAAAATAGTTCATAATGTTTTAAACTACTTCTTAGAAACATATTATCGTTGCAGTATGAAATGAACAGCCAAAGAAAAAGATAGCAGTTGAGAACAGACTGTCATATTAAGTGATTAAAGTTGGGAAAAGCCTGAGAAGTACTGAGAAGTACTGATGAATATAAGAGACTCCAGCTGTGAAGAATGTAACTGCCAAATAAAAGTGAACAATGTCGGGAAGATATTGCCCAATATAAGATACCGGAGGCAGGAAGTTATGGCCAAACATAAATAATTACAGATGAAAAAATCTTGCCAAACATAAATGATTACATTTAGGTCGGACGGATACTACCAAATACAAATCATTGCAGTTGGAAAGGTACTGCCAAATATGCATGATTACACTGGAAGTTAGAAAAACACTGTGAATGTAACAGATCAGCTGGTTGCCAAATATAAGAGGTGTAAGTTGGAAAGATATAGCAAATATAAGTGATAACAGTTGAGAATAAAGTGCTAAATGTAAGAAATTACAGCTGAGAAGATGCTGTCGAGTAACAAAGATTACATGATAACAAGTGGAAAACTGCTGCCAAATATAAGTAGTTACAGTTGGAAAGATACATAGCCAAATACAAGTTATTACAGGTTCTGACTAGACTGTTCACAAATGTTACCTTTCCTACAGTGTATCTCCCTATTCACTATGTTTAACCCTTGCCATGCTGAATAAATTCAGATGCCACGCCCATTTCAAATTTTCAGCCAACCAGCTTACTTGATCTAGATTATTGCTATAAATTCACATACTTAATGGCAAACAGTGCAGATCCAGATCAGCTGGCTTCTTCAGAAGCCAGCTGATCTGAATCTACACTGTTTGCAAAGGCAGGAAAAATCTGGGTTCAGAAGGACAAGTGTTAAGGTGAAAGGCTATACCTCAAAGGGAGAGCACTCTATGTTGATCTTTTTCCTCACTCAAATGATAAAAATCTTTTCTTTATGAGTAGCCCCCTTTGAGAAGGTAAGGAAATACTCTCAGGTCAGGTGTTCTCCTTTATTGGTGTATCAATTCACCTAATTAGATATAAAATGTTTAATATAAAATGGCTACAGAAGTTCATATGCAAGATAAGCAGAAAAATAAATACAAAAAAAAAGGCCTCCAAATAAGACAGCATAACTCCAGACAAGCAGGGGTAGCCACAAAACATTTTTCTTATTTCTCCATGAAAAGATAATAGGTATTCATCAGAAGCAGCTCACCAAGCAGCTTCTAATGAAAACCCACAATGTAAGTTTCCCTGGAAAAATAAGTAAAATATCAGAATTTTTCAGCTGAAAAACATGCCTTATCTGGAGCAATGAGATAATCTCCATGAAAACATATTGCAAGTACTCATTTAGAATGGCTTTAATGTGAACCAATTCTAATGAGAACTTACAACATGTTTTCCTTTCATAAAACATGAAAAATACTATTAGGACCAATCTATAAAGAAAGATATCTGACTATATTCATACTCACATGGGGTACTACAGGGTACACAAGCTACAACACTATAATACACACAGCATGCCTTGGTTACTATATTTACCCTAAGTATTCAGACATACAGATACTCATGCAGCAGCTTTTAGACATCAATAAATAAATAGTTCAATGGACAGGTTCAAACTTAAGGACAAATATGGTAAGGAGTTGTGGTGTCTGAATATTTAGGGTAAATATGGTGTTACAAAACAGATATTTACAAACCTGGGTGAATTTCCAGGACTAAAATAATCAATGTACATATTAGCCATAATAAACATAAAATGAAAACTACTGAAAATTATACCAAAAAAAAAAAAAAAAGAGAGAGAGAAAAACTATGATTACCTGCTTTGGTGCATACCCAAGCAGTTTGAACATAACCTACACATGATCATACATGAGTTGACATTACTGCATAGTTTAAGATCAGGTGCTTTTTTCTGTTCAACCAAAAGATAGTGCAAGTGTTGTTTCTTTGTGAAAACATGTTGTGGGTACTCATTAGAAGTGCCTCACTGAGTCACTTCTAATGAGTACCCACAACATATATTTTCACAAAGAAGTAAGGAAATAATTTATCTGGATACCCCTCCTCTCTAAAACTAAACATTTATGTAGACCTTTAATGAATTACAGAGGAGTTTGTGTCATTTGCATATATACTGCTTGTTACTGGTATATGTCAATCACCATTAAGAGCAATGAATCAGTAACATTTTTCTTATTTATCTCAATAAATATGACTAGCTATCTCCTTTGGGATAGGATTAATATAAAATATCTTGAATTATACTAAACTGTAACAGCAACATATAAATGCATAAATTAGTTTTCTCTTTAAGATGATGAACCACCTAATTTCACATTTGTTTGTACATATGATAAAAAGAATAGCAAGTTCCTGCCAAGTCCAACTGAAATACAGTTAACTCATTATTTCAAACTCCAAGGGGGGGGGGGGAGGGAGTGGGGGGGGGGGACGAGGGGCAGTAATCTTGATTTGAAATAACAATACTTTGAGATAAATGAAGTTGAAATGTAAGGAACATATGGGAAACTAAACCAATATTGCCCATTATTTAGTTTGACTTAAGCAGTAGTTTTGAATTATCAGTGTTTGACATAATGAGAGTCATCTGTATTCCAAATACTTACACCTGCAGCAGTATAAAAATGTAAAATATGATTCATAAAACAATCTCTACAATGCCTATTGCAGTCACACTTTATTTACATAAGAAACCTCTTGTCTAGTATTTATAACCTCAATTGTTAAATATAGCAAACTTATGTTTTCCTTTCTCATTTTATGGTCTTTAAATCAAAAAAGTTTATATTTCTTATCATTTAATGGGATTGGATTCACCTGGGAGAAGTGTGCCCCTTTTTTCTTCTACAAGGAAGACAGCCTTTCTGATTTCATGTTTGCTTTCCTTCACATCACTTTTGAAAAGGGAGCTACTCTAATAGGAAAGAATTTGCTCCCAAAGGGAGCAAATTCTTTCCTTTCAGAGTAGACTCCTTTTCAAAATGAAGGCAAACCTAATTCTGACAGAGTTGCTTCCTTGGAAAGTTTATCCATACCCCTGAAACGTATCCATTTCCATGTATATATCTTGTTTCAGATAAACATTTGCAAATAGAAAATAAGGGCTGTTTTTCTTCACTTTCCCTGAAAACAGGCATTGGCAATCCACTGGAATATGCAATGAAAGGCAAAACACTAGTTAAAAAGCTATCAATGTATATAATTTTCTTATTTTGTGTTTTTTCAGGAAAATATATATTGTGGGTACTTGTCTGGTCTTGGCAAGATGATTCCAATTAGTACCACAACATGTATTTTCATAGAGAAATAAGAAGATTAATGATACTTTTTGGTTGTCAGACACATTTTATCTAGAGCTATGAAATGTCCGGCACAGATCTAGACAAGATGGTTTTTTTTTTATATTTTTTTTTCCAACTATGCAAACTAACTACATGCTGAAAATGTATTTAGCAGAGAAAAAATTAATAGTTTCCCAGTAGTTTTCCTACTGCCTGTTCTAAGGTGGTTCTTCCATTGCAGTTCTCCTTTGTTTCTGTGTCTGTGGTTTCATGTAGTGTTTGTTTTGTCCTTATTTGTACCCCATCTCTCCCTTTTGTGGCACCTGTGGAGGGCTGTGCTTTGTAATTTTGGCATTTTCCGAGTATTTTTCATCATACTTTTGGTATTTCGTATGCATAATCTACTTTGAAGAATATTTATTAAAAAAAATAATGCCTGTTTTTCAGCCAAAATAAAATAGGAAAAATATTTTACATTATCTGTTTACTTTTTACTCAGAAAGCAACATCATAATGTTACCTTTATAGTTAAAAAACAAATTTCCTAATGAGGCTCACTGACTCATTGTTTTATAACCAGCATTTTCCCATATTAGCAGTCAGCTTGTGCATTCATAGTCAGATTATCTAGGTCTTAAAACACAGAATAAAACCAGTTAATTTTACAAGGTTTTCTTAGAGAACTGTGTACAATGTCAGTACAAATTGGCTCATCTACATCTCTGTATATTTAATGTCCTAAAATTTCAAACACAAAAGTGTCTGACAAATGACATATGCAAACAATGCAGACCCAGATCAGACTGCTCCTGAAGGAGCAGTCTGATAAGGGTCTACATTGTTTGCCATTCCACTAAGCATTTAAAGTAACAGCTGCATAAAAATATGCCAAAATAGTATGAAATTGATTGATTGAGTTGGGGTTTAATGACACGTCAACCCTTGTGGGTCATTTTGTGTAGTCTCCCAGAGAAAGGGAGAAGAGAGATAGAAGAGATAGTAGAGAAGATGAAAGAGAGGGACAGGGGAGAAAGTAAAATGAATGAAACTGAAGAAACAGAATAAAAACATTCCCCCTCTACCCTTACCTGCCGCATGGATAGCAGGCCTTGCCCAACTGTAAATCAATATCAGTTGGGCGCCCTGGTGACATAAGATACACAACACCTTAATTATTTGTCTCATCCAACTACCCCGCTATGGAATAAAGTGTTCGAAATTTTAGGATATTTACTGTAATATCCTTTTTTTAAAAAATGGTGTACACTTATACTAATGTATAAATCTCTGATTCAATTAAGCTGCACAGGCTGATCTTCACTTTCACATATGCTCTGAGACTGAAAACCCTATTCTATAACAAAGCTAATATGTTTACAATAATACGCACCTTATGTGGGGAAAGTTAGCAAAGACTGGGTTTGATCCATCTCCCATCCACCGGTCCAGACTGGCTTTGTTGTGTGTCTGATGCTGTATTCTACGTACCTTCTTACGTGGTATTGGTACTTTAATAATACTGGGGTCTGAGACTTCACTATGTGAAGAGCTGAAAGTAAAAATAAATCACTAGGCCTTGGTGTGGTAGCTACTTTAACTATCTGGACATCAAATTAATATTGCTTTATCTTAATTATGCTATAATTTGAACAATCATTCATCAGACTGCCTAACTGTCTGTATGCTAAAATTTAAAGTCCATTTTATTATCTGGAAATGTATCTATAGTGTTGACCGAGTTGTGAACTGCTAACCCAGATTAAACTGCTTTTTAGGAAAAGTTTGGTCTGAGCACTTCTATGTTCTTTTAGAATATTTTGTGCTTTAATGTGTCTGTTATGCTAACATTTTATCAGCTGATTGAAAACTGACACTGCAATTTTGCCATTTCTTCAGTGGCATCACCCCTAATGAAAAATTATGGAAAACTGTTGCTCTCAAATTTTGCTTGTTTTTAAATCTTGTTTCCTTTTTCACTATCATAAGAAGAAAAGTGTGTATATATTGTATCTCTATTATTTACCTTTCAATTTATAGCAAATTCATCATTCTTCATTGTCAAAATTAAGTTTTCTTGCACACATATTGTAGGTACTCACTAAAGGAGCCTAAGTAAGAGACTTGTAATGAGTAGACACATTTTTATGGAGAACATGTCCATCTGAAGATCCCTCTTGTCTAGACCTGTGCTAATTACTGTATACATGTACAAACTGGTCTTAATCTATCAATTGTTCATATTATCAACTGCAAATTTAAACCTTAAAGTGCTATCATTAAAGATGACATTCTAAAACTGATTTCATGTGAATTACAGCAAATATCTAGTACAGATGGCATTCTAAAATTTTGATATTTTTCAGAGAAAACAAGGCTTGACATTTCATGTGAATTGTTTGTCTAGCAGAAAATTCACATGAAATATCAATCCTTATTTTCTCTGTTTTTTGTTGTTTTCTTTTTAAAACACAGTATTTCAAAGTGTCATTTGCTGTAGTTGTAATTAGCACATTATGAGTTAACCCTTCTCTTGCTATAAACGTCATGCCCTGTCTTAGCAAACAGTGTAGATCCAGATCAGTTGGCTTCTGAAGAAGCCAATTGATCTGGATCTGCACTGTTTGTAATGAAATATGTGAATTTCTATCAAAAACCCGGATCAAGTAATCTGACTGGCTGGAAATTAGAAGTGGACGTGGCATCTTAATTTATTCAGCATGAGAAAGGTTAAGAGCACTTTTCACTTTATATAGCCTGAAAATATTAAAGTCATATACTGACCCATCTTGGACGGCAATCTCTGGAAATTTGATTTGTTGTCTCTGCCTGATCTGTTCTTTCCTTTCCTTTTCATCCTGATAATGAGCGCTAGGAATACGATGGAAGTTGTCTTGTCGTGTGTAAATCAGCTTCTCCTGTAAAAAATAAGACTGAGTTGAGTTCTGGTTTAACCCTAGTCCTGCTGAACCCGGATAGGTCCTGCCTCTGCAAACAGTGTAGATCCAGATCAGTTGGCTTCTTCAGAACTGTTTGCCATTAAGTATGTGAATTTTATATCAACAATCTGGATCAAGGAATCTGATTGGCTGAAAATTAGAAATGGGAGTGGCATCTTAATTTATTCAGCAGGACAAGGGTTAATATCAGGGTCAACAAAAGTTTCAGTCATACGGAGACACATCCTCAATATTTGTGGGCCTTTTTTTCCAATTGGTTTTCCCCAGACACCACTCTGATAGAGTTGGGAAGCTCTTTTTGAAAATAATTGTACTCACAGGACTTGTTAAGAAGGAGTATTTGGTGTTTGATTGATTGTGTTGGGGTTTATTGACATGTCAACCCTTGTGGGTCATTTTGCGTCATCTCCCAGAGAAAGGGAGAAAATAGAAGAGAAAGTGGAGATGAAAGAGAGGGACAGGGAAGAAAGAGGAACAGGAATGAAAATGAAGAAACAGAAGAAATAAAAATATTTCCCCTCTACCCTTACGTGCTACAAGGATAGCAGGCCTTGCCCAACTGTAAGCCAATATCAGCTGGACGCCCCATTGACTTAAGATACACGACACCTTCACACCACCCAACCATCCCCAAAGAGTATTTGGTAATAATTCTGGTATAATTTTCTCCAGTTCTCAATAAAATTGTATGTTATGGGTACTCATAAGAAGTGCCTCACCAAGGCACTTCTAATTACTACCCAAAATGTATGTTTTTATGCAGAAATAAGAAAAAATCATCCCAGAATTATCAGCAAATACATGTACATGTACTACTCCTTAACAAGTCCTGTGTATACTATTGTATCCAAATAGATGTACTTAAAGTACCTTATTTAGCCTAAGTATTGGAACACCATATTTACTTACTACACTTGTCCTAAAATTTGCAATAGTCCATTCTGCTACCTCTTGATGAGTCTAAAATATTGCTGTATGTATGGCAAACAGTATAGATTCAGATCAGATGCTGCAGAATGCAGCATCTGATCTGGATCTATACTGTTTGCAGAGGCCTGTCTGTCCTAATACTTTGGGTTATTACAGTAAATATCAAATGGCATGGGTAACTATCTGGAGGCAAAAGAAAAACAACAAAAAAACTGTCTGTGGCTGATTAAATTACCGTACTGAACCTAATTACAGCACCGTGCGCTTAGGTGTTTCAAAATTACTGGGAAAACTTGTGGTAAAATACGTATCCACTTAAACTAAGGGTTCACTTAAAAATAGATAAGAGAAATGATGCTTATGTGATGTTTGTGGTTTTTATTTTTGTTTTTCTGATTTTCTTTATAAAAACATATTTTGTTGGTACCCATTTGAATTGCATTGACAAGTCAATGCAATTCAAATGTGTATCTACAACAGATGCCTACATTAAGAATAAGATAAAAAGTAAACTGGCTGTAATCTGAAGACTACAGAACTGCTTGACTGTGTGCTTATAGGGGTATGTGTGGTTATTATGTCAAATATGATAATCATTTGGATCATTAATAGTTAAATTTAAATGGATTATATTTCAAAATATTTCTTCATTTCTCATCTAAAATAAGTAAACCCTCATCAAAAACATCTCGATTTAAATGAAATGTCAACACTGAATTTAGGGAAAAATAATAAGCATTTCTTATTCGTTTCTTTCAAATATTGCATGCAAAAGAGGAAATATTTAAATCCTCTCTCTTTATGGACTGTAAAAACTACAAATATTGATATAAAATGAAAACATTTTACAAATACAATACTGTTATATAAATACTTAGACCAAAGAATGGCTAACAAATATTCACAGACAAAATATTAACCCTTACCCTGCTGAACCCGGATATACACTGCCATTGCAAACAGTGTAGATCCAGATCAGTTGGCTTCTGAAGAAGCCAACTGATCTGGATCTACACTGTTTGTCATTCAGAACATGAATTTATATCAACAATCCGGATGAAGCAATCTGATTCGCTGAAAATTAGAAGTGGGCATGGCATCTTAATTTACTCAGCATGACAAGCATTAAATAAACATCACACATATACTAAAACCTCAATGACTCAAACACCGATGGCTCATTTACCATGGCGGATTCCAACCCATTTTTCAGTCCCTAGGAATTTCTTCCAATAGCTCAAGAAAACAAATATTTAGGGATACTTTAGTGAAATTTGCTTATTTTATCATGAGTTGTAGTGTGAGTTGTAGCTTGAAGTATTTTGTTACTTTCAGGACATGTGCCTCTGATGTATTTTAGGTTAATGTCTGAAAAAGAATGTTTGCATTAATATGAATTTTGCACAAAATGTTTGTTTCTTTGCTAAAGATATTTTTCAATTACTTGAAGATACTTTGTATCAAATGATTTTGATCGATTTTGTCACATTTTGCTGGGAGAAAATCACGAAAAAGCCTGCTTTATGCTTTTGCGAACAACTTAGGTGCGGATCAGCCTGCGTGTCAATGCAGTCTGGTGGGCGATTTTCTGGTTTGCTGCTCGATGTGGCTCTTTTCATATACTTTGGTTTGCTTGTTCTGGTACAGCAGCGTTACGTTATTTGCCGGGTAACGTCGCCTTACGTTTTCACAAACTGACGTGATGTTTTTCAAAATGGAGTTTAGTTCTGAAGAAGATGTGAAGTCAAAATGTTAAAAAAGCAGTGTTTTGTCTTATTTCTTTGACCATATTTTATCATGAAATTGTATGTTGTATGTACTCTTCAAGATGCTCTTATCTAGGTGATTCTAATGAGCACACGACAACATAACATTATTTTATAGAAGATCAAAAAAACATTCCAAAAGCATCCCCATTTGCCTCCTGACCTGACACTATGATAAACCCTCAGTGGCTCCAACTACTCTTTTCTAGAACAAATGTCTATGATCCACAAGATGTTTGAGACATTGACACATTGAGGTTTGACTGTATTATGTGATGCCCTGAACAAAGCAGTCACAGCTCTAGATAAGAGAGGTATCAAAGCATTAAGAAAACACGCCTTATCAATTTGTTTGTTTGTGTTGAGGTTTTAGGGCCCAGTCAACCCAATGGGGTTATGTTGAGCATGGTCAGTTTACCTAACCACATGTTTACTGGGCAGGCTTAGTCCTCTAAGTGGTTAACCAGTATTGTGCACATTCCTTTGACAGAAACTGACAACTGCCCTTCTTGAATCAGCGGAAGGGAGAGAATGACTGTAGAAAATATTTCATGATCAATCTCCACGAAAGAATGTTGCCGACCTCGGCAGGAGTTGAACCCGTGACCTCCTGGTCTCCAGCCGGATGGCGCATCCAACTGGCATCAATTGTATAGTAAATTTCACCTCCAAAAACTGAAAATTTTCAGATAAAAAACTGATATTTTTCAAATTTCTGCTCAAAACATAGATTGTGTGTACTCATTAGAACTGCCTCATCAAAGCAGTTCTAATGAGTACCCACAATCTATGGTTTTGAGCAAAAATAAGAAAAATAATATATATCCCTGTAAATCCCAGTTTTACTGTATAAAAGTGGGGCTTAAGATCCCAGTTTTACTGTATAAAAGTGGGGCTTAAGAGGGTCAAAATTATATAGACTCGTTTTCGTGATAAATTTGTTTTCTTTATTCTTCCATGAAAAATAATGTTATAGATTTTCATTAAAAATGTATTGTTGAGGCATTTCTAATGTGAACCACAACATTTTTTTTTCTTGAAGAAAATTAATGAGAAACATCAATACTTTTTCAAATTTGGTTCAATTATGTATAACCTAAACCTCTTTTAATTAACATTATCATTGAAATCCTGAGCAAAAACTGTTAGCCAAACAACCATCTTATAAATGCATCAAAAATATCTAGATTATATAGAAAAAAATAAGACCTGTCGCCTGACAAGGTAGCTTGCCTGAAATCATGTCTTTTCATTCTGAAGCATCTTTTTAATCCTATGCCAAAAATGAAACAGATCCATCAAAAGAACTTAAAAAAATTCAAAATCTTTGACCATGACCTAAAGATACCATATACAACACCATATACAAACCAAATCTAACATAAGGTTGGCAAAAATGTGGTCCTAAAAACTTTTACATAAAAATTCAAGTCCTGAGGTCATATATGGGTTGCAGGTGGGAATGGTACTTGGTAAAATTTTGGACCAATATATACCGAATCTTCATACCAGGTATAAACCAAAACCATCCTAGTTTATGTAAATAATGAGGATCTTTAATGTAGAACTTTAATAAAAAGTTCTAATTCTAAGTCCATGACCTTGACCCTGAGATCATCTAAGGGGTAGGGATGATACTGTGTAAATTGTCTGACCAATCTATATCTTCATTCATATACAATACATATTAACAAAATCCATCAAATAATGAGATGTTAAAGTTAAACTTAAACATAAAAATTCTAAGTCCATGACCTTGACCTTGAGGTCACAGAGTGGGGTGGGGATGGTTACACTGCCTAAACCTTTGGATCAATATCAATCATAATACTATACATGAACAAATTCCATCAAAGGTTTTGGCAATAATGAGGTTCTAAAAACTTTAACACAAAACGTTAATATAAAAAATTCTAAGTCTGTGACCTTGACCCTGAGGTCATACAGTGGGATGGGGATGGTACTGCAAAAAATTTTGGACCAGTATCTATCATCATACTACATATGAGCAAAATCCATCCAAACGTAAAACTTAAACATAAAAATTCTGAGTCTGTTGACCTTGAGGTCATGTAGGAGGATGGTGGGGATGGTACTGCACATATGAAGTATGTGATGATAATTTGGACGCATGGATATAGGTTACACCTATTAAATTCTTATTATGGGCATATGTTGTGGGTGCTCATTTGAACTGCATCGACAAGTTGATGCAATTCAAATGAGTACCCACAACATATGCCTTTATAAAGAAGTAGACAAAAAGTACACTGGCTGTAATCTGCAGACTACGGAATTGCTTGACTGTGCGCTATATACGGACATGTGTGGTAATTAGATCGAATACGGTATTTCCAAAACCCTCATATAATGAACCATCTTATTAAGTAGTTCCAGTATATGTACCTTGAGTTTTCTACTGGTGTGGGTACTGACTGGGACAAACTCTAATGCTGGGAACTGGCTCTGTGCTGTGTACATAAAGTCACGATGAAGTATCGGCTGCAGGGATGTTGACAAAAACTGAAACTGGTTGTAGTTACTCCGTCTCAAGATCCCCTCGATAATTAAACATCTCTGAAAATATACAAAATACTAACAGACTCAGTACACTTATTTTTAGTAGTGTAACCCAAATGATTATTTAAGATATCAATTTTTATTAGTTTTCAATTACTAAAATTTGATTTCACATGTTAAATAATCATTTCGATTACAGTAACAACCCAAACAAAATAGAAGCATCTTTCTCCAAGACCTGCACAGAGTTAGCACAGCTCCAGATAAGATGGGTTTTTATTTTTCAAGGTAAAAATTATTAATTTTGTCCTTATGTCTCCAGAAAAATTGTATGTATTGGGTACTCATTAGAAATGAGTACCAACATTATACATGTATGGATTCATGAAGAAATAAGAAAAAATAGTTTCCTAATATCCCCTCTTATCTGAAGCTATGGAAATGTTTAATCCCGGTCCTGCTAAACCTGGATATGCCCTCTGCAAACAGTGTAGATCCAGTGAAGAAGCCAACTGATCTGGATCTGCCCTGTTTGTCACTGAGTACGTAAGTTAATTTATATCAACAACCTGGATCAAGTAATCTGATTGGCAGACAATCAGAAGTGGGTGTGGCATTGCGCAAGGGTTAAGAAACTTAAAATCATACAACAAATCTCATATGATAATCAATCTATGAAAAGGGCCCTTGTACAATTTGCAGACAATGCAGGCCCTGATCAGCCTACGCTGATCTGCGCCTTCGTTGTCCGCTTACAGAAACTATAGATACTGTAGTATACATCAACGAACAGAAAATGCCAAGATTAGATTGCACAGAGATGCACATAGATCTGGACCTACGTTATCTGCAAAATAGATGAGGGCCCTTTTTGTGTGTTACGCATCAAACAGCGACTCTCAGAAAATTGTACCAGTTGTGTGATATACCATATTACCCTAAACATTTGGGCAGATATGCCTGAGCAAACAGATTAAATAACAGAAGTCCTTAAAGGAAAATCATATTACAAGATTTTTTTTCCATGAAGAAGTTACCACCTAATACCTGACCATAATCATATAAGGAAATCATAGCTCCAGACAGGAAGCTTTCTTCCAACAAAAAGTATAGATATTTTTCTTATTTCTACATGAAAACTAGAAAGTGCCACAGGGAAAGAAAGATATTTACCTGATACCCTCTCCCACTTGTCCCAGCTCCTTAAGCCTGTCTGTTCGAATACTTAAGGTAAATATGACAGCTAATGAATCAATTGAAAGTTAAATGGTTAATTTCACAAACTGCTGAGTAAAGAGTTTTGAATTTTAAGGGTTTACATTATTTAAGTGGTTAAATGAAATTTAATGGACTAATTTATCAAACTCTTTTAAACAAACATAAGCATGCTGATTAGCTATCTAACAGCAATTGTCAATAATGAAAAATGCATTTATAAGATCACGTATAAGGAGCTACAGGAAAGGTGAGTAACCAGACAGTTGAGCCGCAATGTCAGAAACGTATCTTCAAACGTGTGCATTCACACACAGTCTGATCAGAATCTTCACTGTGTATATTTTGGATAGCCAGGGATACAAAGTTTCTTCATGTGGACAATAAAGACTCTGACCAGACTGTGCTGTTGCACAGGCAGTCTTGAGTCTTCATTGGCTGCACATCTTAACCATTAAAGCGCCCATCACAACAAATGTCGTCTGCTTTGTCTTCTGCCGGTTACTTTAAAAGTCATTGTTGCAAACAGTATGGACCCAAATCAGACTGCTCCTTTAGGAGCAGTCTGATCTGGGTCCACACTGTTTGCCTATATGCAAAATGTAAAGTTGAAAAGTTTGCAAGAAGATGCAGCAGACGACATAAACAGACGACATTTTCAGATGCAGTTTTTCTCCATGTTCCATGATCTCATTAATTATCAACCCAGATGAGAAATGAGGAAAAAGTAGTTAAAGATACATGGCCCAATCAAAAACTTAGACCTGCCTAAACACCTGCACGTTGATGTCCACCCGCATGCAGTGGGGGGCCTGTCAACAGTATTTCGGTCATGTTGAGGCATCTCCCAGAGTGAGGGAGGAAAAAAAGAAAGCATGTGAAGATGGATAAAAGGCTCATGAACATGCATCAAGTGTTATCCACAGATCACATAAAGATGCAGATCACACTGCAAGGACATGCTGGTTGTTCTGTGTATTTGCTGGGTGCATATGTTATATGGTACAATATCACAGGCCATGGTTCATGTTTTCATAGACAAAAAAATAGAAAATATCAATTATTCTATATCTAAAACTATAGCTTCAGTTAAGGCATGTTTTCAACCAAAAAAAATTTTTTTTCTCCAAGCAAACATATGTTGTGGGTACTCATTAGAAGTGCCTCAGCAAAGCACAGCAAGGCTCTTCTAATGAGTACTACAACATACCCAGCTAGCATTTTTTATAAATCTATAGCCCGTCAGCTACCCTGAGGGGCCGATAACGGCCCGCTATAGATTTATAAAGAATGCTAGCTGGGTAAGTGTTCATGGAGAAATAAGAAAAATATTTACCTGATACCCCTTCTTATCTACAGCTACCCTGAAAATAATCTTTTAACTGGTTCTCTGAAATACCATATTGACCCTAAGTATTTGGACATCTCAACTCCTTACCATACTTGTTCTAAAATTTGAACAAGTTTAAAGTACTACCCGTTGTTGTGTCTAAAAATTGCTGGATGAGTGGCAAACAGTGTAGACCTGGATGAGATGCTGCATTCTGCGGTATCTCATCCGTGTCTACACTGTTTGCTCAGCCCTATATAATATTAGCTATCCAAATAATTACCATATATACGGTACACTGTTTGCATTTCAGTCAAGAGGATGCATTAAAGTACTAAATATTGAAAAATGAGTACCAGTTTTGTCATACAGAAAGTGAACTTTAGTACATAAGGGAATGACGATGATAGTTTGGTGTTTTATGGCCCATTCAACATTATGTAAGTTATATAGAATACAGAGACGATGGATGGGTGATAATGAAGGCTCTGTGTAATGAAACATCGTACAATATAATGAGCTGAATTCTGCCTCCTACAGCATTCGAACCAGGGACCTTGTGATCTGAAGTCGGGAGTTTGTTTGTTTGTTTGATTTGGGCTTAATGTCGCTTTCAACAATCTTTCAGTCATATCGCGACGGTGTCTGGATGTGGCAGGGAGCTCAATGCTCACTTTTAGAGTGCTGCCTCACTGAAATATCACACCCCAGACACTTTGACATGATATTCCACCCAGTCACATTATACTGACACTGACCTGACCAGTTCTAGCTCTACTTTCTTAATGCTGAGTGCCAAGCGAAAGAGCAGCTAGTGCCATTTTTAAAGTCTTTGATAATACCCGGCCGGGGATCGAACCCGTAACCTCCCAGTCACAAAGCGGACGCTCTACCACTGAGCCACTGTGCCGGTCTGAAGACAGCAGCACATATGGGAAAAGGGCCTTTTCTGTTGCCCTGCTTAGAAGAAGACTACAATCTTCTTGCATTCTGCGGCATCTGATCTGGGTCTGTATTGTTTGCCAATTACCCTTTTCGTGGTTTCCAGACTACAATGGGTTAAATACAATTCTCTTCAGAAGCTTCTCAGCAAGGCACCTCTAATATACCCACAACATTCTTTTCATGTAAAAATAACTTGACTTTTCTTCTGTTGTTGATATTGGTAAATATTAGATAAGGCTGATCTAATGGTTCTTTTAATCTTTAGATTTAATCTTTAACCTTGATTGTGTTTTTCAGTTCTCCAGATAAAAATAACATTTTTAAAGAATGTTTTTTTTTTTGTTTTTTTTTCTCTTTTCTTATTTCTCAATGAAATCAGAAATGTGCTGGTATGTTACTAGAATCATTTCAGCATGTGGTAATTCTGACTCTGACACAGCTTTATATAACACTTTTTTTTCCAATCAAAACCTGTTGCTTTTTTTTCTAATATTTGTTCATGAAAATATATGTTATGGGATAGCTGGTACTCAAGACATGCCTCAAAAAATATTTTTCTCTATAAAAGAATATTGTGGGTTCTCATTGGTAGCGGCTCAAACAGGCACTTTTAATGAGTACCCATATGTTTTCCTGAAGAAATAAGAAAAATATTTTCAATTATATATCCCTCTTATTTGGATCTATGATAGCTGCCTGCAAATTTAACCTTAATGTTCATGCTAAAAATTAACCCTTAAAGCGCTAATCACTGATGGAGCACACAACATTTTGATTTTCTTTTTTGTAACAAAAATAAGACTTGACATACATGTATGAAGTGAATCTTCTGCCTAGCAGATGATTCACATGAAATGCCAAGTGTTATTTCTCTGAAAACTAATAGTTTAAAAAAAAAAAGATTGTCGTCTGCTAGAATTTTGCCAGCACTTTTAGGGTTAACCTGATTCACAGCTCCAGATTACAGGCATATCTGGATTAATCTTTTTCTTATTTCTCCGAGAAAATATAGGCTGTGGACACTCGTTAGAAGCACCTTGCAAAGTTCTAATGATAACATACCTACTACAAATGTTTTTGTAGAGAACTGAGAAAAATCTAGTCTTTTCAGTTGAAAAAAAAGTTCCTTATCTGGAGCTACGCCTTGTTGTGTCTTTTGAATAGATATATTACATTATTATATGTTCTTCAAATAGTTGTATTTTTATGCTTAGCATGCTGGGTAAGAATTCCAGCAGATGATATTTTGAATTCTCTCTTTTTTTTTTTTTTTTTTTTTTTTTGAAAAAATAGGCTTTGGCATTTCATGCAAATTGTCTCCTAAGGAGACAATTTGCATGAAATGTCAAAGCCTATTTTCTGAGAAAAATAAGAAAACTATCATCAATCTGTCGTCTGTTGAATTGGCTCATATGGTGGTATAGGCTAAACATTTAACAAATGGGTTAATTAATAAAGGATTGTGTATAATTTTACTACCTGTTCATTCATTTAAAATATCACATATCACAACGAAATGCCTTTCTATGGGCTAATACAAATTTACTTAGTTTTGTGTACTATGATTTGCAGAGAAATCAACCCTTGTAAGCAAATTTGCAGCAGATGACATTCTAAAGTTGATATTATTTTCAGAGAAAATAATACTTGACATTTCATGTGAATTGTCTGCCTAGCAGATGATTCACATGAAATATCAAATCTTATTTTTCTCTGAAAAAAGAAATACAATATTCCAAAATGTTGTCTACTGTAGTTATGATTAGTGCTTTAAGGGTTAAACATTATAGTATTCAGTAATAGTTTTACGATATTTTTTTCTTATATCTCCATAAAATGCCTGTTCAAATATAATAAAAATTTTACCACCGAAAAAATGAAAATTTACAGATAAAAAAAAATTCTAATAGTCTTCATATTTCTGCTCAGAACATAGATTGTGGGTACTTGTTAGAACTGCCTAACGAGTATCCACAATCTATGTTTTTTAGCAAAATAAGAAAAGTACATGTAATGTTTCTTTGATTTGGGCTTAAGGTCACTTTCAACAATCTTTCAGTCATATCGCGACGGTGTCTGGATGTGACAGGGAGCTCAATGCTCACTTTTAGAGTGCTGCCTCACTGAAATATCATGCCCCAGACACTTTGACATGATATTCCACCCAGTCATATTATACTGACACTGAGCTGACCAGTTCCGATACCTAGCTCTACTTTCTTAATGCTGAGCGCCAAGCGAAAGAGCAGCTAGTACCATTTTTAAAGTCTTTGGTATGACCCGGCCAGGGATCGAACCCGCAACTTCCCGGTCACAAAGCGGACGCTCTACCACTGAGCCACTGTGCCGGTACATGTAATGTATATATACCCCTGTAAACCCCAGTTTTACTATATAAAAGTGGGGTTTAAGGGAGTCAAAATTATATAGGCATGTTTTCGTGATGCTAAATCAACCAGGCCCCACCAGTGACCCCTACACAATAATAATAATAATCGACCTTATTTATAGAGGGTAACACATTTAGTAATCTAGTACTAATCCTCCATGTGGCCCTCTTTTTTCCTGGATAGAAACCAGTACTAAGCAATGTGGATAAAGTCTCTTGCTCAAGGAAACAACACTTGCTGTTAGTGGGGATCGAACCCGGTACCTATCGATCTCGAGTCCGACGCTTTACCACTGCACCACAGCGCTCCACAAACTCCAAAAACTCTCAGAATGGACCCAGTAATCCTAAATAACCATGAAATATGTTACACTATATAGTGAAGTGCTGGGAGATGTTTTTACAGCTGCACTTGGCAACAACACCAGCTGTAGATAAGACAAACAGGAATGACCCCCAAGACCAATGAACACACACAAAGAAATTAATATAGCTGAATTTTAAATGTTGATTACTTCTGATTCCAAACCAGATACTCACAGTCTCAGCCAATCAAGCCCACAACACCAACCATCACACAAATCCCAAGATTGCAAAACTCTGGGAATGGACTCAATGATCCCAAAGGACCGAAAATATAAACTACCGTATTCGACCTAATTACCGCACATACCCTTATAAGCGCACAGTTAAGCAATTTTGTTGTCTTTACAGCTTACTTTTATCTTCTTCTTTATAAAAGCATATGTTTTGGGTATTCATTTGAATTGCCTCGACAAGTCGTGGCAATTCAAATGAGTACCAACAACATAATGCTTTTATATAAAATAATGCTTTTATAAAGAAAATCAAAAAAAAAATAGCGCATAAGTATCATTAAATAATTATCTCATGAAGTCATCATCTTATTTTTCTTTATAGTCCTTCCCAGTCAGCATTCTACGTAAATCTATATCGGGCCGTCATCGGCCCGTCAGGGTAGCTGACGGGCCAATGACAGCCCGATGTAGATTTACGTAGAATGCTAGCTGGGTTATAGTCAGGGGGATATTATACTTCAAGTTTTTTCAGTAATTTTGAAAATCCTAAGTGCACAGTGTGGTAATTAGGTTGAATACGGTAAGTTACATTGTTGAAGTATGAAAGGATGTCTTATGGCTGCCACATAACACTAACACCATCTACAGTGAAGACAATCAGACTCCAAAAGAAGTTACATTGGAGAACAATGAACATTTACGCAGAAACAGAATATAGCTGAAGTATTGATTATTTCTGGGCCAGACCAGTTTAAGTCTTGGCCTACCAGGCCCCACCTGAGTTTTGAGTACCATCTGAGAGCTACCATAATTACTCTAAATGTTAGGGTACTGTAACATTATGCTCTTGGACTTCACCAATCTCTCATGCATGTCAGTCTAAATATCGGGGGTACAGTAAATGTCATAATATTTTGAACACTTTATTCCATATATTTTGGCCTAAATTTTGCTTTTTATGCACTTCGTAATTCTTGCTTTAAATACTTAGTGGAATGGCAAAGAGTGTAGACCCACATCAGACTGCTGAAGGAGCAGTCTCATCTGGATCTGCACTGTTTGGATATGTCATTTTGTCAGACACTTTGGTGTTCGAAATTTTAGGACATTTACCGTAAATATTAGAATTTGTGTTCTTGTTGTTTGTTTGTTTGTTTTGTTTTGTTTTAAATGTTTGTTTTTTTGTTTATTATCATTATTATCATTATTATTATTATTATTATTATTGTTTTGTTTTGTTTGTTTGTTCAATAAGAAATGCTTTTCATAGCTCAAGACAAGCAGAGCATTTATATGAACTTTTCAAAGCTGTGAGTCCAGCAGGGCTCACTGCCAGAGTGTTCTAAAGACTCAGCTTGCTGATCACAAACCAGGCATTCCCAATGTTCCAAAAATCTGAACAAAAAAAACAAAAAAAAAAGTTTGACATAAAAATTTACTAACACTCCTTGACAATGAGATAAAGGAAAGTAACCAAATTTGAAGAGGGAGGCATTTTAGTAAGCAATTAAACTGCCTCCGTTTGCAAAATTAGTTACTTCCCTCAAAGAATTATTTTTTGTGTTTTTTTTTTCTGTCAAAACTGAGGAAACTGTTCAAACATTTACAAAATCTACCAGTCAAAATTGCTTCCTCTGGCAGGAATTACAGAATAGTTGCCATTAACACCTTGAAATTGCATATTCAGCAGATGACAAACTGGTGATATTTTTCTTACTTTTCCCCCAGAGCATAGGCTTTGACATTTAATGCAAATAATGATTAACCTTTACCACTCTCTGGGCATTTTCAGCAGACGACAGATTGATGATATTTTTCTTATTTTTCCCAGAAAACAGGATTTGACATTTCATGCAAATTGTCTCCTTAGGAGACAATTTGCATGAAATGTCATATCCTGTTTTCTGAGAAAAATAAGAAAAATATTTCAAAATGTCGTCTGCTGAAAATTTTACCCAGAGTGCTAAGCGTTAAGGAGATAATTTTCATGAAATATCAAATCCTACTTTCTGGAAAAAAAATAGATGACAAATATCTGAAAATGTCATCAGCTGAAAATTTTACCCAGCATCACAAAAAATTTGATCCCCTTAAACCCCACTTTTATTTAGTAAAACTGGGGTTAAAAGGGGTATACATTGTTTTCTTATTTCTTCTCAAAAACGTATAGATTGTGGGTACTTAATTGTTAGAACTGCCTCGGAGAAGTGGTTCTAATGAGTACCCACAATCTATGATTTGAGCAGAAATATAAAAACTATCAGAATTTTTTATCTGAAATATTTGGTGGTAAAATTTTCAGTATATTTAAATAGGCATGTTTTTGTAATGAATGGTAAGCATTAATTTGACAAAATTAATGGTTCTCTCCCAGCACTCAGGTCTCCTCTGCCATCCATCCAAACTACTCTGCTTTCGACATCTTTCAGGAATTTCAGGAACTCAGAAGAAACAAACCTGCACATGTTTGTCATGATTCATTGCAAAACCTTTTGTTGTAACTACCTATGCACCATTTTTTTTATTATTTTCGTAGGTTTCAAAAATATGAATATTTTCATCATGTTCATTTTTCCCATTGTACATTTAGATGGTTATAGATTATGCAAAAAGAGATGGAGTAAACACTAAATTTGTATCTTTTTCAAATTGCGTTGTTGCTTAGGAGATGATTTACATGAAATGTCAAGACCTAATTTTCATGAAAAATGCTTTTAATCTTTTTTTTTTAAATGTTTACTATTGATATTAAGTTCAATGTTTAAAAGGCTAATACTGATCAGTGGTCTATAACATTACAGAATATATCGATAACTTTAGCTATTATTCTATATCTATTATACACGTAATCAGCTTAGATGATGATACACATGAAATGTCAAGCTGCACATATTTTCTGGAATTTTTTTAAATGTTTTCTATTGATATTAAGTTCAATGCGTAAACAGCTAATAGTGATCAATGGCTGATAACATTACAGAATACAAATATTTTATCTGGCTATCATTCTGTATCTAATATAATTTATGTATCATACAAATTGTCTGCTTAGATGATATACTCATGAAACATTTTAGCCCTGTTTTCTGGAAAAATTAGATTTTTTTTTTTTTAATGCTTTCTACTGATATTAAGTTTAAAGTGTAAACAGCTAATTATGATCAACGGTCGATAACACTACAGAATATAAATAAGCAGCAGCATGGGAAAGAGAGATTAGAGCATATGCAAACGGCAAAGGTTCAGGCGAGACTGTGCATTTGCACAGTCTCGCCAGAACCTATACCGTTTGCTCATGTGAGCACAGGCCAAGGGAAATTTCAGCCAAAGAACTAGACATGGGTCCTCACTTAAGGGATAGGGTATGCGCACTGAAAGACTGATTCCATGGAAAGTCTGATAAGCCTTTTTCTCATGATGCGTCTCAAACATATTAGCTGGCGATTATTCAGTAAATACTATGTTAAGTAGTAACAGTAGTTCTAGATATGAAGTTTCAGAGAAGTATTTTTTAAGCAGAAAGAACTGGCACCATAATAAGTTGGTGTATCAATGAGATAATTCTACCGAAATATATATTTCATGACATGCTTCTGCAGATAAATAAAAAAGACCTACCAGTAATCTTTTTTTTTAGCAGAAAAAGATGATTATCTACAGTTCTGATATTTTTATACAAATATTATATCAAAACAGAACTTAAATCAAATATATACCACACAGCTTGTCTTGTTTTACCATCTGCCAAATTTTGTGTAATGTTTCAAAAATGACCCTTATGAAACTTATTAAACGACTATTAGGCCAAATAAAAAAAAAATATGTGTTTTGGGGGTAACCCTACCTAATTTTCCTGGTGAAACCCAGATTTTTTTTTTTTTTTTCATGTTTTTTTTTCTTCTTGTTTTTTCAATAATAATAATAATAATAACAATAATAATAATGATAATAATAATAATAAACTAGGTGTTACTTAAATATTCATACTAAATATTCAAATAAATAGGTTTGAGAAAACTGTGTAGATCCAGATCAAACTGTTCCTCTTCTATAAAAGCAGTTTGATCTGAGTCTACACTGTTTGCCATTCTATCCGTACTTTTAGACACATCAAAGGGTAGTCAAACAGACATGGTAAAATTGTACGTAAATTAGGCCAAATAAAAAAAATATATGTGTTTAGGGTAACCCTACCCTACCTAATTGTCTTGGTGAAACCTGGCAATTTTTTTTGTTTGTTTTTTTTTTTTCAAGTTTTCTCAAAAAAAAAAAAAAAAAAAGAAATATGTAGAAAATGTAGGTGTTTCTGGGATAAAATTTTTATGCTAAATATGCGGAAAAGTAGATAGGAGCAAACGGTGTAGACAGGAGCAAACAGTGTAGACCGTGATCAAATTGATTCTATAGGAGAGTTTGATCAGGGTCTACACTGTTTGCCATTCTATCAATACTTTGAGATACATTAAAGGATAGTCAGACTTGGTAAAGTTTTATGTGAATTATGGTGCTAAGTCTAAACATATCTGGTAATTATTTTATAATTCCACATAAAAAAATGTAAAAAAACAAAAACAAAACTACCTACCCATTTTTTTCCTATAATGTTGCCCTAAACACATATATTTTTTTATTTGGCCTTATGGTGCTAAGTCCAAATATTTGGTAATTATGGTATAATTCCATATAAAAATGTAAAAAAAAAATAAATAAAATAAAAAAACAAAATCCCTTCCATACCTATTTTTTTCTCACATGTTACCCTAAACTTGCATATTTTTCAATTTGGCCTAAGTAATTGTTAAGTGTAAAAGGTCACACAACTTAATATAAGAAGGAAAGCAAGCTGATTAATTGGGGATTATTCATAGCCTTTCAGATAATACATTGAGGTTAAATCCCCAAGAAAATACATGGGGCACATTTAAAAATGATTAGAACTAAAGCCAATCTCTTCTGCAAACAAAACATATAATATGGTGCTTAAGAGGCTTAGATAAAAAATTTAAATTTCATTATATTAAGGGTAGATTTTCTGTCATGTTTACAAGGGAGATAACTTTTGTTATTTCTAAAACTTGTTTTCCTGCACAAAAAGTCCCTTATGAAAAGGGGTCTACTCTAAAAGGACACAATTTGCTCCCAAGGGATGGAATCTACTCTAAAAGGAAAGAATTTTCTTCCCTTGGAAGCAAATAAACTCTTACATTTTAGAGTAGATCCCTTTTCAAAAGGGAGCTAAAACAATTTTGAAAGAACTGCCTCTCCCTTGAAAGTGAATACATTCCTCTTAATCAGGGCTCCAGAAAAGTCTTCTTATTATTTTGGTAAGAGGATAAAATATTACTGCTACCTATTTTATATTTTTCCTTCTTTTCTTCTTGACATGATATGAGCATCAACATTAGAAAATGATCATTCAGACATAGCATCAAGATGAACCTATCCATTGCTGAAGTCAGGTCAGTCTTCAGACTGTACAGCTGTGTGGGCTGATCTGTGACTTCGATGGGTGAACATGTCCAAAGACAAATTTTAAAACACTGTAGCTTATAATTATTCTGGATTTGCAAGACATTCACAGTTCAAGATAAGGCGTTTTTTTAACCAAAAATTACAGTATAACCTCAACGGCTAAAACATGGATGGCTCGTTTACCGTGCACATGGATGATTCAAACTCTTTTTTCAGTCCCTACAATATCCTTTCAATAGCTCAAGAAAACAAATATTTAGGGACTTTATTCTTATTTTTATCATGGAATTGTATGTTGTGTGTACTCATTAGAAGTGCCTCATCGAGGCAATTCTAATGTGTACCCTCAACATACAATCATTGTGTAGAAAATCGAAAAGATTTCCCTAAATTATCACTGTTTCCTTCCTGAACTGGTGCCATGATTAACCCTCAGTGGCTTGAACTACCCATGTTTCGAACGAATTTCCATGATCCCAAAGATGTTCGAGCCATTGAGGTTCGACTGTATTAGTATTATTCTTATATCTCTACAAAACCTATCGTATGTTGTGGGTACTCAAGGAGCTGTGAAAGAGTACCCCTAACATATTTTTGTAGAAAAATATTTTCCTAATACTCCCTCTTATCTAGAGCTATGACACTCTAATGTTTTGGCAGAAACTTAAGACACTTTTCAGACTCCCAGACTCAGTACTTTGCTTATGACAAGGATTCCTGTCAGGGTTATCCAGAACTCCAGATAAGCAAGATACTGATAGTCTGAATATGAATTAAATTTTTCTACATATATAAAGCATGAGGCACATTTTTTTTTACACAAGAAATTTCAATGTTTCTTATTTCTCTTGGAAAACATATAATGTGGGCACTCATTAGAACTGCAATGCATGCTTAAACCAACTTTTCAATTTTTTTCCTAGCAACCATGCCATCTGCATAATCTGCCTTATTTTGCTAAATAACCAAAATCCTTCCTATTTCCCATATCATATTGTGACAATAACATGGCTTACAAAGCTCTAAATGAGAGGTATAAAGATCAATATTTTTCTATTTCTCCACAAAAACATGTTGTGGCTATTCTTACAGAGCATAATTCTTTCATGGATAAATAAGAACAATCTTAACACATTTTTGTTGACAAAATGACCGTATCTGGAGCTTAAAAACTTACTGAAATTATTTTTATAGCAAAAAAAAAAAAAAAAAAAACAGAGAGAGAGAGCAACACACACACACACACACACACCACACACACACACACAAAATACCTGTTCATGGCTCCAGTCTTCCAACCATACAGCAATTTTGTCAAGCTGTCTGTCAAATTCCACACTACTGACAGTTGGCTGTCTACCCCCATGTCCTCGCCAAGGTATCTCTTGTGAATCCACTGGAGGAGGAATAGGTACTGTTGCTTTTGGCTTCTTCCTTCCAGTGAAACGTGCCAAGCTTGGCAATGGTGATTCAATTAATGGTGGTATTTGTAGTTTCTCCACACTCACCATTTCAATTTATGTTTCTTATTAACTGTATATTAAATTTACACTTTTTACTACATGCATGAGCTTTTCAGCCAAACTGTTGCATTTCTTCAGTAACCATGATTTTGGGGTATTTTCAGAGATGCATTTTTAATCCATAGTGTCATATCAATAAAAATATATCATCTACATTAATATATATTCCGTTTTAGTATCAAATGTCACAGTCACAGGGCATGATAACATTTTCAGCTATATGAATAAACTTTGCTCCAAACATTTAGAGAAAACACCTGTTGATCAGTATATCTGGTTTTAAATCTCAATGACTTGAAGTACAGGCAATAAAAATCTGTGTAAATATCACACTTCCATTTCAAGTCCTTATCCAAATGGATCCATTTATTCCAAATAGATAAAAGTGAAACTTTGATACTTTGCAAATAAAGGTTTGCACAATTGAATCGAGTCAATTTACCTTTGACAATAGCACATGTCAAAAATCAATTGTGTACATTAGCAACAATGCCAGTCAAATAAGATTGCTTCCCTTTGGCAAGTAAAAGTGGGTCACCAAAATCAGCATGATATCTTCTGTAAATTGTCCCCTGCGAAGCAATGTCAGCTTCCGGTAAAAATAAGAAAGCAATGACAAATGTGAATGCTTTTTAGAAATTCTGCAAAATTTACTGTTTTCTTATGCAAAGTTTGCTAAATCAATAAATAGTGAACCGACCCTATCTCATCGCAAAAGTGAAAGTAAACTGGTTTCTGTGTCAAATGATTTGTTATTGTAAGCCGGTAAACACTCAATTATTCTGCATCTTGTGAACGTTTGTATTTACTCCCTGATATAATGAGCTTCTCGAAAGACACAGAATAAAAATAAACAAAATGGTGGTCGTGGTATTAGACAATGGAGCAGGCAGCGCTAAAATTGGGTATTCAACAGATACAGAACCAAGGTTTGTGTTTTGAATCATGGCAATTTAAGCCTCATTACATACAATTTATCTTCAAAATAATGGAGTTAAAGATTACAGCTGAAAACTTGCCATATAAATGCAATGTGACTGTTTTCATGTTTTAAGTTTTTGGTATCCGTGTGGTACTAGTTGTCGTAGTTTGGTGATTTAATTGTACATTTTGCGTGGAAATGTCTGTAGTTCTGGTACTACATCCCTAGCCTCCAGATCTATAGCTTCAGTGGCTATTATTCTGATACAACACCTCTAGAGACAATCTCAAGATACCTGACCTGAGCCAAATGCAAAAGGAATGGCTCAGGGAGAGGTAGTCATTTATACAGAATTGTACTGCATATTGCAAATTCTGAAATATTAAAATAAAGTATTCTTATCTGTGCAAAAAATTGTCAACTCTGTTCCTTGATTATTTGATACCCTTTTATTTAAGGGACTCCCGAGATAATTGTATATACTGTAGGTCTTTCCAAAATTTTAAAAACAGTTGACACTTTCCATTTGAGTTGTGACATACATCTATTCACTAACTAAATCAGGGATGTCACACCTCTTAATTTAAATAGCTTGCATGGACAATGTTCAAAATACCTTTCCTAGATTAATAATTGTATGTATATGCCTAAAGGTGCGAACATTACAACATGTAGACTCCTGCTAATTAAGTCATTTGCTGCTCATTAAATAGATATGGATTATTCCTGAAATTACTGCTGGACATTTTTTAAATACAGTCGAACCTTGTTATCTCGAACTCGCTTATTTCGAATTACTGCTTATCTCGAAGTGAAAATCTGGTCCCTGTTTTAACATGAAACTATGACAACAGGTAACAAAATAATGTGGAAAAGAGGAGAAATTGCTCCTCTTTTCCACATTATTTTATATATATATTTCTAACTTAGGAGTCAAATTACATATTCATTTGTTAAATGTGATTGTTCAAATTATTGTTTTACTGATGACTCTCTCAACTCTGATATGTCAAGGTACGTATATCTCGAAGTGTTTCAGTGAGTCCCTTTGAATTCGAGATAACGAGAGTTGACTGTATACTTCTATATATATCAGATATATTTGATATTTGATTTTTGGTGCTCTGTCCCAGCATCAGTATTTCAGCCATTTCTGGACAATGATAAGATGACAATATTATGTAGAGCTTTGCAAGAAACACCCTACAATAGTGAGAAGGATTCTCTGTAGAGCCAAATTCAAACTTCAAACCACAGTATAAGCTGGCAATAGCTAAATGTACTGAGCCAATAATGCTCCTTAGTCTAAACTATTATGAATTAAAATTGAAAATAAAATTATACAATACAAAAAAATCTATTATGAATTAAACTTTACAAAATTCTTGAGGCAAGATTTATACAGGTATGAGTTAATCTTGCTAGCATGTAAATATTGCAGATATTATTATGAGCGGTCAGCCTAAAAGGAATGGCTTCATGATGTTCATTCAGTCTTCAAGCAATAGTGGAATACTCCGGTCATGCATCTCAACAGTCTTTAAAATTCAGGAAAGACTTTTACATAAATTGCACTGCCATCATCACTTATTGATTCTGATAGCACGGGTAGTCATCTGTCAGTTTTGGCCTGTTAAACTAATGCTAAAATTGTCATTTTTTTCTTTTTATACATATGTATTTATTAGGCCTGTAATGATACAGTCACCTTACAATATGATACGTGTCTCAATACTTGCCTCACGATACGCATCACAATACTATTTTTATGTATAAATCACAGCTTGAAAGGTTTAAAACTGTTAGAAAACAGGTTCAAAACCATCTTAAAGGTTCATTCTTGTGCAACAATGCTTGTGTAAGATGTCCCTGTTTGCCATAAAAGTGATCAGTGTATTTCAGTAACATTTTAGATCTTTGTAATTGGTTATAAAAATGGTCTTGAAACATGTTAAAGCTATCATTTTCTTTGGAAACTGTACTTTCGGGCGTATCCTCAGGTATCGCAATACTAGCCCCATGATACAATACGCGCATCATCAGAAAACATGTCGCGATACAACACAATTTCAATGAATCATTTTGCCTCTAGTATTTATGCAAGAAATATATTATTTTCACATAAAATTTTATTTGTGTCAATTGTATTCAATTTTGAGGATCTAATGACATGGAGAAAATGAACACAAAAGAGTTGGAGCAATGTCTACATCTATTTTGCCTGTCACCTTTCAGAGACAAACTCTAAGACTTCTTTGTGGCACCTTCAAAGCAGCCATACCAAAACAAAAGAACATGTCACTGCAGTCATCAGTAATTTATTAAACTAGAAAGTCAGAGAGGGCATAAGGTAATATATGAAGATAGGTAGATTGTATGATATTTTTTTCTGCTTCACAGGATTTAGTTTAAACACTGTTTATGCAGAACTAAGAAGTAAGTATGTTTATACATTTGAGAGATAGTATCTGTTTAATATTGATGATGATCTTAGTTGTCCTTCCCTAGATGCACTGGCGGTCCAGTCATCTGGGCCTAAACATGTATTGTTTGAGAAGAAACTGGTCAAAGTCAGTGAACCATGAAATAAAGATCAAGGTCAAATATTAATGGTGACCAGTTCCCCTACCTCAAATGCACATTTAACTGTTTAGGATAGTCATCAAAACTAGCGTGTCCAAATATTATGATGAATACCATACAATAGATGGTGTTCACATTGTATGTTACAGTTGTTCTCTGTACATACTACATTATACATAGCTCCAGAAAATAGAGGGTACATTACAAAAACACACCTATTCAATTATACTAAAAATTTCACCAGCAAAAACTGAAAGTTTTCAGATCAAAGTTCAAAAGTTTTTCATATTTCTGCTCCAACATATATTGTGGGTACTCATTAGAACTGCCTCAGTGAGGCAGTTCTAATGAGTACCCACAATCTATGTTTTTGAGCAGAAATAAGGAAAACAATGTATACCGCTGTAAACCCCAGTTTTACTATATAAAAGTGGGTTTTAAGAGGGTCAAAATTATATAAGTATGTTTTCACAATGGCCATAATATTTTTCTTATTTCTCATCTAAAACATATGCTGTGGCGACTTATTAGAAGAGCATTGTGAGGAATTTTAATGGGTACTCACAACATATTTTTTCGTGGCGAAATAAGTGAAATATTGGTTCTTTTCCATTGGAAAAAGTGCCTTATGTAAAGCTGATATATGATATACAGTCGAACTTCAATAACTCTAACATCTATAGGACCATGGAAATATTTTCCAGACATTCGTAGTTTGAGCCACTGAGGATTAATCATAGCACCAGGTCAGAAGTCAAATGGGGATAATCTAGTGATTTTTTTTTTTTTTTTCAATTTTCTATGAAATAATGGTATGTTGAGTGTTCATGTACTTGATAGAATCGCCTCAATTAGGCAATTCAAAGGAGTACACTCAACATACATTTTTATGATAAAGTAAGAAAACTTCCCTAAAATATCCCTAAATATTTTTTTTTTAGCTGGTAAAAGAAAATCCTGGGGACTCAAAAATAAGTTCAAACTAACCAGGGTAAACCAGTCATTGGTGTTTGTGTCCACATGAGCTTGAAATTCGGTCAGAAATGCATGTTAAAATGGCCCAAATCCACTATCCTATAAGGCGAGCTGAAGGCGAAGCCAATTAGAAATGCATGTTAAAATGGCCCAAATCAACTATCCTATAAGGCGAGCCAAAGGCGAAGCCAAGTTGGCTTCGCCTTTGGCTCGCCTTATAGGATAGTTGATTTGGGCCATTTTAACATGCATTTCTGACCAAATTTCAAGCTCCTGTGTTTGTCCTTGAAGTTTTACTGTATATCTTAAACAGTAAAGACTACCTCATAATTACACATATGTCTACTGATCTTTTTCAGAATTGTTCCAAATTGTGTTACAAAGGCTAAGAATGTGAGAACAAGAATTTTTATTGGTGATCAGATTGATGAGTGTAAGGATTTGTCTGGACTGTATTACCTTCTACCATTCCAAAAGGTAAGCTTAGTTTAAGATAAGAGGTCGATATCCACATAATATGTTTTTTTTTTCTCTACGAAAAACATATGTTGTATTTACTAATTAGAAGCACCTACAACATACATTTTCATGGAGAAATAACTTTTTGGCTGAAAAAAGCTCCTTATCTGGAGTTAGGATGAGTTCAGCATATTTATACATAGGTCTAGATAAGAGTGGGTATCAGGAAAATTGTTTTCTTATTTCTCGACGAAAACATATGTTGTGGGTACTCAGTGGAAGTGCCTCGGCGAGGCGCTTCTAATGAATACCCACAACATATGTTTTCGTGGAGAAATAAGAAAGAGATCAGCATTTTTCATCCTCAGCATTTTTCGGATGAAAAATGCGCCTTATCTGTTGCTATGAGGCGCTTCTAATGAGTACCCACAACATATGTTTTCGTCGAGAAATAAGAAAAATATAGATACTTTTTCGTTGAAAAAAGCGCCTTATCAAGAGCTATGTTATAGCTAAAGAAGTGGAGGATTTATTTTTCCTTGGAACCAAGTTGACATTTGATTCAGATTAGGCCTTGAGGGAGCGATTTAGATACACGTTTTTCTTCTGTCCATTACTCTTCTTCCTCCACCAGATTTGCTGTAAATCTTCATAGCTACAGATAAGAGGGGGTATCCACATAATATTTTTCTTTTTTCTCCACAAAAACATATGTTGTGGGTACTCATTAGAAGCGCCTCAGTGAGGCACTTCTAATGAGTACCCACAACATATGTGAGGCGCTTCTAATGAGTACCCACAACATATGTTTTCGTGGAGAAATAAGAAAGAGATAAGCATTTTTCATCCTCAGCATTTTCCGGATGAAAAATGCGCCTTATCTGTTGCTATAAATCTTCCGCTATGCTATAGACTACTAATCATACAGCATCCTTTCAAGTTTTGATTTGTCCGACTGGAGACCAGGAGGTCGCGGGTTCAACCCCCGCCGAGGTCGGCAACATTCTTTCCTGGAGATTGATCATGAAATATTTTCTACGGTCATTCTCTCCCTTCCGCTGATTCAAGAAGGGCAGTTGTCAGTTTCTGGCGAAAGAATGTGCACAATACTGGTTAACCGCTTAGAGGACTAAGTCTGCCCAGTAAATGTGTGGTTAGGTAAACTGACCTCACTCGACATGACCCCATTGGGTTGACTGGGCCGTAAAACCTCAACACAAACAAAATCTTACCTTTGTGGCACATGGATGGAGTCAAAAAGACCGTTTTGTAAATGGGTAGGTAAAAATACATGCCAAGGGATTCCTCTAGAATTGGCTCACATGATTCTAAGGATTTCATAACATACTTTTCATTTAAAAAATTAGAATAATTAGTTGTTTAGAATCTTCAGAGCTGCTTAGGTTGTTTGGTTTGTGAAAAAAAACACATGACTTCATAATGTCATGACATTAGAGGTTGTACATGTAGTCTAAAAATAAAACTGTGTTGATACCACATTTGGAGCAACATGAACTGTAGATACTGAAACTTAGAACACTTCATACTTCAAACAAACATGCTTCTTTCATGTGATAAACAAAAAGAATTTCATTGTTTGTTGGAAAGATTACAGTGTTTGTGCTTTTGTTTGTTTGTATGCTTTTTTGGTTCTTCTTTTAAATTATTTTGTACATGCCAGTCAAATCTGGATTCGCTGTGATGTGTTAAGTTTATCTTTATATTTATAATGTATATATTATTGTCATAACAAGGATCTATATTTTGTCTGTTAGATGTCATGACTGTAGACAGGACGTATTCCACCAAATAGTGTTAATATTTTTCTTACGGTAAATGTCCTAAAATTTCATACACCAGAGCTGTTGACAAAATGGCATATGCAAACAGTGCTGACCCAGATCAGACTGTTCCTGAAGGAGCAGTCTGATCAGGGTCTACACTGTTTGCCATTTCTCTAAGTATTTCAAGAAACAACTGCATAAAAAGCAAAATTTAGCCAAATTTATGGCATAAAGTGTTTTAGATTTTAGGACATTTACCTTATTTCTCTAAAAACAAAATGTGGTAGGTTATTATTGGAATTGTGTTGCCAAGACAACCAGTGAATACCAACAGGATATATCTTCATGGAGAAATAAAAGAAATAAAAAAGTAAAAAGATAATATCCTGCCATTATCATGTCGCGGCCAGATGACTGTCAAAAAATTGATGAAATTTCGCATTAGCAATCCCAAACCAGATACTCTTAATATCAATGCATGTACCAAGTTTGGTTAAAATCCCTTGATATTTAGTCGCTATTGTCTGGAAAAAAAAAATATGGGCATGTCTCGGGCAAATAACTTTGTCAAAATTTGAGGAAATTTGCCCATTAGCAATCCCAAACCAGATCTCCACAATATCAATGCACATACCAAGCTTGGTGAAAATCCATTGATGTTTACTCAAGTTACCACCCGAAAACAAAGTATGGACGGACGGATGGATGTACAACTGAGGGACTGACACACGGACGTCCAGCATGAAACTATAATACCCTGCCAGTATCATGTCGCGGGGTGCATATTGGAATACTCCTCTTATCTAGAGCTATGTAATGTATGATTTTTTTTTCAGGGTTTCCTGGTAAACTGGGAGATAGAGAAGCAGGTGTGGGATTATATGTTTGGAAAAGATGTCTTAAAGGTACATGCATGTACATTGGTAGATGAACTTCTCCAAGAGTAAAGGCAAAGCTCCTGATAAGAGGGGCTGTCCCATGAATATTTTTCTTATTTTTCCTTGAAAACATAGACATTTGTTTGGTTCTCATTAGAAATGCCTAACTGAGACTAAGTACCCACAACATATATATTTGTGGAGAAATAAGACAAATATGAATATATCATAGCAACAGATATGGCGCTTTTTTCATCCGAAAAATGCTGATATCTTTCTTATTTCTTCACGAAAATATATGTTGTGGGTACTGATTAGAAGTGCCTCAGCAAGGCACTTCTAATGAGTACCCACAGCATATGCTTTTGTAGAGAAATAAGAAAAATATTATGTGGATACCCCCTCTTATCTGTAGCTATGTATACAAGGGTCGTGCAAAAAGTTCTGTCACTAATAGGCTTCCTTTATTTTATCCCAGGTATATTTTAAAATGCTTCACTGCACTTGAATTGTGTGTTGAATAGTTAACGAACCCTTTTATTTCATGCAAATTGCTTTCCAACTGACCAAGTTATTTCAAATTGAAATAGATGCAGTCATATACACTGACCAATTTACTTGTTATACTGGAACATGAAGACTGAAATTCGTAGCTATATTAAATGCCGCATTAGGCTTAATATAGATTCAAAGCAGATATTTAATGAATTGTGTGGTATATATGGACCTCAGACCATTTCAGTGCGCATAGTTTTTAGGTGGGTTAAAGCTTGGAAATTTTCTGTTGAAGACGATACCCGTCCTGGAAGGCCTAAAACCTCTGTTACCAAGGCTAACATCACTGCTGTAAAGATTGTGGTCGAACAGGATGCGCAATTGTCTGTCAAAGATATAGCTAGTTGTACTGGCATATCAGAAGGCAGTATGCAAACAATTCTGAAAAAGCGTTTGGACCTGAGAAAGGTTTGCGCTAGGTGGGTACCTCATTTGCTTACTGAGGAGCAAAAGACACAGTGCCTTAAATGTGCCCGGGAACTTTTGAAAACATACAAAGGCTGTAATAGTTGGGTTATTTCTAACTTGCTAACAGGTGATGAAACCTAGGTGCACATGTTTGAGCCACAAAGAAGGGCTGATAATAAGCAATGGAAGCAAAAAGATCAGAAACGCCCATGTATTGCCAAGAGAACCATAAGTTCGAAAAAGATGTTGTACGCAATTTTCTTTAATTCAAGTGGGCCAGTCGTTCAAGTGCCTTGTCTATCTGGTCATACAGTCACTGGCCGATTCTACAAGAATTCTGTACTGAAGAAAGTGAAAGAGTTTTACAATAAGAAACGACCAAGCAAAGGATGGTCAGGAGTCAACCTTTTACATGAAAATGCCTCCTCTCATAAGTGTGAGGTTGTTAAGTCTTTTTGGCTTCTGAAAAGGTGAAAGTCTGAAACCATCCACCTTATTCACCTGACCTGAGTCCCTGTGACCTTTTTATTTCCAAGGCTTAAGAAAATGCTTTCTGGAAATAAGTATACATCTAGAAGTTCTCTTGGCAGCGCTATTTATCAGTGTCTCCAACAGATACCAAAAGAAGACTATTTATCTGCTTTTTGTGACTGGGTAAAAAGGTTACAAAAATGTGTTTCAGTAAAATAATCATTTCTTAGTAACATTCAGCCATTTTGTGCACTGAAGAAGGATTAAATTCCGAAACTATTTTGCAGTAAAATTTCTTGAGTTGTGCTGATTTTTTCTCCCAAGATTTCAGTAAAGGGAAGTAAAAGGGGAATACTTTTAAGGTTTGTAATAAAAATATGTTTGATAAAACATAGCACTGATCGAAGTAATTCGAACCCAGTGACGAAACTTTTTGCAGGACCCTAATATAAAGATATGTTTTGGATGTGGGGCCTTTGATAGAGCATTCACACATTCTAATCAAGGCCTTGACTTTCTGCTTACAGAATCCTTCTTACAGAATCCTTGGCTACCGTAAATTTTATAAATGGAGAGCAAAGGACCTGATGAGATCATGCATATTTTCAGAGTGATCAGAGCATGCACAGTTTGCATGATATGGTCCAGATTATCTATAAAAAGTAGAAATTTATTGTTTTTAAAGAAGAAAATTATGTTTATTTTCTTTGTTTATCTATCAAACCTTGCTTGTTTTTTTTTAAAGAAATGTTTTAAAATGTTGTCTACTGAATCTGTGATATTTAAATTCAGTATACTAAAGTTTAATACACTGAATTTAAATATTTAGTAGCATTTAATGCGTAGCATGCTGGATGAATTTTTTAGCAGACAACCTTTTTTCTTATTTTTCCAGAAAATAGGGTTTGAAAGTTCATGCAAATTGTATCCTAAAACCTATTTCTGCTCAGAGAGTGCTAAAAGTTAAAAGTATTTGTGTAATTTTCCCAGAATATAGGGCTTGACATTTCATGCAGACCACCCCCTTTGGAGATGATTTGCATAAATTGTAAAGTCCCTGTATTCTGTGAGAAATTAAAAGAAAACAACTCATGTTGTCTGCATTAGGAAAACAACTTAATAAAGTAGTACAATATGCCTTTGAATCTGGTCTGCTGCTTGTGCTTTTTGGCAGTTAACTTTTACCACTCTCTGGGCTGATTCAGCAGATGACAAACTGGTAATATATTTCTTATTTCTAACACCCCTGCTCGTGTTGTTCCTTATTTGTCTTTACATTTTCTAGCCGTGCTTTATCTAAGGTATTTGAGCATAGGAATTTTGTCGCGCGCTATCAACGGGAAACCAATCATATTACTGTTGCGAAAGTTGCGTCCCTGGTAACTATGGACGCTAGCTTACAACATTGATCGAACCATTCATATACATAATAAATAAAATTAGATCTAGTAAGAGAGAAAATGATCTACGAACATTGCAGTTCTTTGACTTTTTTTTACCTGAAGAGTTCCTCTACAGGTTATACCATTCAAACATATTCGTTTTACTCCTTGTTGCCATCGTGTATTTGTTGACATTATCGAAAACAAAAGTGTCGCTTAACATTCTTATTTTGTTGTTTTATATCTGTCCTCCATAGGTCCATCGCAGCACTCCAATTTCATTTGATTTGCAATTCTTTCATGAACACAGGATACAAGTTTTTATGTTTTACATCGTTTTAATATTTTACATCCTCAGCTTATTCGCATAAGTATCCGCCATTTTGAATGTTCGTCATCGAACTTTGTAACTACGTAACCGTGTGACGTAATGCTTAACGGTTGACGTCAACTACCAAATGGGGAAGTCAGGTAATAAAAATAATCATAAAAATCAATACAAATCTCATTTATGCAAAACATTCGCTCAGTGAGGGTAGTTAGAAAAGAAATAAATTATTCTGAACCGTGCTCAAATGCCGCAGATAAAGCACAGTTGAGTTTGGGTTGTACCCATTTGAACACTCACTCGCTGCGCTCGCTCGTGCTTAAATGGGTACAACCCAAACTCAACTGTGCTTTATCTTGGGCATTTGAGCACGGTTCGGAATAATTTATTTCTTAATTTTTCCAGAAAACAGGATTTGGCATTTCATGCAACTTGTCTCCATTTGAGACAATTTGCATGAAATGTTAAATCCTGTTTTCTGGGGAAAAATAAAAAAACATATTTGAAAATGTTATTGATAATTTTATCCAGAGTGCTAAGCATTAATATGCATAGTGCAGTTGTATTAAACTGTATGGATTTATTATATTTGTTTTGTTGTTATTATTATTATTTTAGATAAAACAGTACATGTGAATCTAAATAAAACAACACATGTACATCATTTAGTTGAAAAAAAAACTTTGTTTTTTTTGTCAGTTTTGTCATGAAGACTTTTTCTGTCTTGCAGGTAGATTTTAATGAAAGCAGCATCATTCTCACAGAACCTTACTTCAACTTCACCTCAATACAGGAAGCTATTAATGAGATATTATTTGAAGAATACCAGTTCAAGTCTATTTTTAGAACGAATTGTAAGTAACACTCATTGCTTTATTTTTTTTTACTGGTCTTTATACATGTATTTCATTTCCTGAAGTCATTTACAATATGTGAAGCTACATTATTTTCATTGTGCAGCAGAAGCCAGAAAATGCCAAGAGCAGCTTTATAGCAGTATTATTTTTACCATTTTTATACCTTATACCCTGTCACACGATAGTGACAGGGTATTATGATATATTGTGCAAGTATCTTTCTGTTTGTCTATACATCAGCACTTTGTTTCGAATCTCTTGAGTAGTATTTTTATGAATTTCTTGAAACTTTGCTTAAGCATTTATATTGGGGAGGAGTGTTTTTTTTGGATTGAAAATGGTGAAATTTTGTTAACTTTCAACAGAGTTATGACCCTTGGTTGACATCAGAATTTTGTTTCCATTCAATACTTTGGAACTAATGAATGCATTTTGATCAAAATTTACTTACACATTGATATTGATTAGATCTAGGTTGGAACTGAAAATGGACCAATAGTGTTACTTTTAAACACAGTTATGGCTCTTTTGCCATCAAAATTGAGTATTTGCATAATGAGAACAAATTGTTGGATTTTGATCAAATTTTATGTAAACAGTTATATTGATTAGAACTAGGTTAAAATAGAAACTGGGCCAATATCATTACTTTTCAATGGAAGTATGGCCAATGATTGCTGTCAAAATTGTATTTTCGCTTTATTTCTTGAGAAAGGTTACATATATGTAATTGTTGCCAGCAGTGGAGATGTATCAGGCAGTGTCTGCAATGCTTTCATTTGTCTTTGATTTGCAGCACTTCTAATGAGTACCCACAACATATGTTTTCATGGAAAATATGAAAGAAAATTATCAATAATTTTTTATCAAAAAAACAAGCAAACAAACACAGAAAAAACAAACACCATATCTAAAATATAAAGCCTAGGAAACAAAATTTACATCGGTGTGTTAATGTTCTGTTCTGATAGCACTAAAACAATCTTCATGAAGTTTGTTTTCTCACAACATTATGAAAACACGCCTATTCAAATATATTGAAAATTTTACAACCAAAAACTGACAAATTTTCAGATAAAAAATTCAAATATTTTTCATATTTCTGCTCAAAATATAGATTGTGGGTACTCGTTAGAACCGCCTCGCCGAGGCAGTTCTAACGAGTGCCCACAATCTATGTTTTGAGCAGAAATAAGAAAAATAATATATACCCCTGTAAACCCCAGTTTTACTATATAAAAGTGGGGTTTAAGGGCGTCAAAATTATATAGGTATGTTTTCGTGATGAAAAGCTATTTATTTCAGCATCATATTTAAGTCAATATAAACACAACAAGGATTCCCCCAACAAGAAGTTATGTACAGTTGTTGTAGATACAGGATACTCATTCTCTCATATAGTACCATACTACAAGACCCAGAAACTGAGTGATTCCATTATCAGGTAAGAATATATCACATTTACAGTTTTTTTGTAACTTGTTGTTGCAACTGCATGCAATACAATGGTGGGTTGCTTTATTCTTCTGTTCATTTATAGCTCCAGAAAAGGGACTTGTTTCTTCCAAAAATACTGGGCCCAGTTGTTCAAAACTAAGGATGTTGTTAGTTAACACATCATTAAAACTTTGATCATTAAATATTGTATACATGCATATATTTTTGCTGAATAAAATGTGAGTAGCTTTTGCATTCACATTTTTTCAGCAAAAATACCTGTGAATTAGATATTGTACTTACTAGAACACTTAACATTTTGACCACTAACCATAACGTTAAGCTAACGATGCTTTGAACAACTGCGCCCAGATATTTTGCTTATTTCTTCATGAAAACATACATTGTGGTACTTCTAATGAGTACCACAACATGTTGTTGTGGAAAAATAAGAAATATATTGTGTGGATACCCCCTCTTATCTGGAGTTATTTGTTCTTTGGTCTGTCAGCATTTCTATCTGCCTCAGTGTTTAGGCTTATTTCTGAAGAACATACACAATCATCATACATGTAAATTGCATACACTTTCTCCTTCACATGGACGCAATCAATGCAGTATAGTTTTATGACCTGGACCTATTTTTCATGATCAAGATACTTTTTATTCTTTACATCAGCACTAGCATTAAGTCCATTTAGATTTTAGTCCATGTCACCGTAACATACCTTACTCGACCTAATTAGTGCACTGTATGCTTAAGTTTTTCAAAATTATTGGAACAATTTGTAGTAAAATATTCACCTAATAAGGGCACCCTATAAAGAAAGATCAATAGAGGACTTCATTTGGGGCATATTTAATGATGCTTGTGCGACTGTTTCTGTTGTTTTTTTTAGCTCATTTGAGCTATGCTCAGGATGAGCTATGGTGATCACTTTTTGTCCGTCATCCATCCGTCCGTCTGTCCGTTAACACTTTAAATGACAACTCCTCCAAAGCCATTGAAGCGATTATTCCCTAACTTGGTAAGAATGTTGCTTGGGTAGGGGCCTTTAAATATAGCTAAAATTATGGTGATCTGCCATTTGGTTTGGTTGCCATGGCAACAGAAAGCTCCCATAGACATAATGGGAAAACGGTTAAATTGCATTTTCTCCATAACCAGTGAAGTGATATAAACCATATTTGGCAGGTATGATCATTGGATGATTGTCTACCCAGTTCACGTGTTTTATGACCAATGGCCACTTTTAATTTAAATTTTAAAAAGGACTCTTTTAAATGACATCTCCTCCAAAACCACTGAAGCAGTATGACTCTAATTTTGTACAAATGTTGCTTGGGTAAGGACAATTCAAAATAGCTAAAATTATGGTGATTTGCCTTTTGGTTTGGTTGCCATGGCAACAAAAAGTTCCCATAGACTTATACTGGGAAAATGGTTTAATTGCATTTTCTCCATAACCAATGAAGTGATGTGAACCATATTTAGCAGTTATGATCATTGGATGATTGTCTACCCAGTTCATATGTTTTATGACCACTGACTATTTTGTTAGGTTGCCATGGCAACTTTAGATTTAAAAAAAAAAAGACTCTTTTAAATGACATTTTCTCCAAAATCACTGAAGCAGTATGACTCTAACTTTGTACAAATGTTGCTTGGGTAAGGACAAATCAAAATAACTAAAACTGTGATGATCTGCCTCTTGGTTTGGTTGCCATGGCAACAGAAAGCTCCCATAGATGTACAATGGAAAAATGGTTAAATTGCATTTTCTCCATAACCAGTGAAGTGATGTGAGTCATATTTGGCAGTTATGATCATTTGATGATTTTCTTCCCAGTTTGTGCATTTCATACCCATTATGTTTGATTTCCATGGCAACATTAAATTTAAAAAAAAAGGGGGAGGGTATTTTTTCTAATGACTACTCTTCCAAAACCACTGAAGCAGTAGGACTCTAATTTGGTACAAATGTTAAATGGGTAAGGCAGTTGAAAATAGCTATAAGTCTGCCAATCTACCTCTTGGTTTGGTTGCCATTGCAACAGAAAACTTCCGTAGACTTATAATGAGAAAAGGTTAAATTGCATTTTCTCCTGAACTAGTGAAGTGATGTGAACCATATTTGGCAGTTATGATCACTGGATGATTGTCTACCCAATTTATGTTTTTATGACCAGTGACGATTTTGTTTGGCTGGCATGGCAACATTAAATTTAAAAAAAAAAAATTAAATGACAGCTCCACCAAAACCACAGTAAGCAGTGTTGCAAATTGAATCAGTCTTCGCTAAATCTTTCCAACAGATGCAGGACAGCTGTCAGACAAACTGAAATTTTTGGCAGGACAAAATAAAATTCTGCAGGACAGGAGGCTTGTCTGTTATCAAATTACTATCTCGTTTTGCCAGAAATCACAGGACATTTGTCAGACAAACTGAACTTTTCTGCAGGACAGAATGAAAATTTTCCGGTTTTGTCAGACAGTCCAGCAGTTTTCGCAAAGACTGATGCATTATTGCTTATGAAGAATCAATAAAACTGAGACTCCCATTTTCTAATCTGTTGTTTCTCAAGGCAATCTTTTTTATGTTTATTATATTTTCCTGCCCCGGTGCTGTTTACATGTATAAAATCATGATATTATTAAACAACTCTTCAGAAAGCACTTAGCCAATTTCCACCAAATTTCACATTGATCCTACTAGTACTGTTGAAATGTGATTGAGAGTTTGTTCAAATCATCACACTTGACTGTCCTGACTATATATTCTTCTTCAAAACTAAGAACTGCTTAAATGGTGATCCTTTCATTAGTTGCAATGATAGGATTGGAAAAATGTTACATAACATCTGCATATCTGCAGTGGCTGTGTCACTCAGGTGAGCGAGCCGCTTGTTTTTTAATGAAAGCATATGTTTTTTTGATACTCATTTGAATTGCCTTGACAAGTCAAGGCAATTCAAATGAGTTACAAAAAAATGCTGTTATAAAGAAGTAAATAAAAGTACACAGGCTGTAATCTGAAAACTATGAAATTGCTTGACTGTGCGCTTATAGGGACATGCACAGTAATTAAGTTGAATATGGTAGACTCAGTCACTGCAGTGTCATTTTTATGACCCTGGCCTGTATTTCTTAGCCTGATAACTTTGTCATCTTTAAAAGTCTTCTTTACATCAGCCGTAGCATTTAGTGCTATTTCTAACCAACCGTATGGACTACGATCATCAAACCTGTCATACGCTTCCTCCCTGACAGGGATCTCAAGCATATGCTGTGATATCATTTAAAGAAAGGCTGCTTGAAATACCAGATAGGTCAGAAAAATTCTTGGAAATTCTCTCAGAATTATATGCCAACCTGTTAATTTTGGCATGTTAGCATGTTGAATTTCTCTTTGTATATTTTTGCAGGGTAAATGTTGGGGGCAAACTTTTAACCAATCATCTTAAAGAAATCATTTCATACAGGTAAGTTGCCTTGACATTAATACTGATAAGATCACTTTTTTAAAGCAAAACTCGGTAGGATTTAGTAAGTTAATTTGTTTGCTAGGGTAGATTATCCTGGATGTTTTCAAAGTTCAGACCAATTAAGTTTCCTGTTGATGGAGAGAGACTCTAATCTCTTGCTTTTAATATCACAAAACTATTAATTTTAATGTTAAGCTTTAAATATATTTTTGATGAAACTTAATCTGTACAAAGTATGGGCAAATTCAGCAGATGACAAATTGATGATATATATATATATATATATATATATATATATATATATATATATATATATATATATATATATATATATATATATATATATATATATATATATATTATTTTTTTTCCCCCAGAAAACAGGCTTTAACATTTCATGCAAATTGAGACAATTTGCATGAAATGGCAAAGCCTGTTTTCTGAGAAAAATATTCCTGCTGAAATTTTTAGCCAGCATGCTAAGCTTTAATGTAAAAACTTAGGTATCTCTTTGTTTACTAAAACATCAAGTGCATTAATTTTGTTTTCTTTTTTATCTACACCTCTCAATTCATTTTGGTTGCCTGTTGACCAAGCTTTCACTTAAGCAGAACTGTATCAGTTTTGTAGAAGATGACATTTGTACTTTTCTGATTGATCACCATAGATATGTCATAGTTTTCATCAGCCAGCTGCTTATTATTTCTGTGTGGTCTCCTGCAAGGCTCCGTAGTGCAGCCGGTAATGTCTGACTGCAGATCCAGCTGTCGTAGGTTTGAATCCCAGCTTGACCACGTAACTTTCATGGTGATTGTAAGAAATTATTTCTAGGGCCATTCTTCCCTCTCTTCTGATTCAAGAAGGACAGTTGTCAGTTACTGGTGTAGGTATGTGCAAAAGTACTTGTTAACCACTAAGAAAACTAAGCCTGCCGAGGAAAAAGTGTGTGTAGGTTAATTGGCTGGACATGACCTTAACCAGCTCAACCTAAAAATATCCTTTGAGTAGTGAATAGCGATAGACATACTTGCTTACAATATCTCTGATAATGGTCAGAGATGAATTGTATTTTATTCATCTATTTTACCTTTGCTATATTCTCTTCTTCAGACAGTTGATGGTGATGGATGAGTCATATGTTATCAATCAGCTAAAAGAAGATGTCAGTTATGTATCAACACAGTTTAATATTGACATGCAAATAGCCAGGTTAGTCTCTTCTGGTACTTCCTGAATCTGTTGTATGAGCAGCACCCAGGAAATATCACCTGTCATAATTGCCATAAATATTTGGACACCTAACTCAAAGCCAGGCACCATAGCGCAGTTGGTGGTGCAACTGTCTACAGATCCAGGAGTTGCAAGCTGGCATGACCTTAACATTGTTGACTGGGCAGTAAAACTCCAACTGAAACAAACACAACCTAACTCCATGGCTCCTGGTAAGAGATGATATTTTTCTTATTTCTCCATGAAAACAGAAATATTGATACTCATTAGAAGCATACCCACAACGTATGTTTTCATGGAGAAATAAGAAAAATACAAGGATTTTTAGTTGACAAAAATGCCTCATCTGGAGCTATGCTAACTCCTCAACTTCCTTATCCTAAACTTTAAACAAGCACATGCGACTGCCTGGTGATTGATTTTACAAAGTGCTGGTTGAATGGCAAACAATGTAGACCCAGATCAAACTGCTCCTTAGGTATGTATGTCAGATTATTTAGAATAAATATGGTATGGTGTAATGTAAACATCAAAAGATCCAACCAGACTGCACAGCAGGTATGCTTGGTCTGTCCTAGGTATTACTCTTACTTTGTATCTTCAAAGTTCAAATCTCTATAACTCTAGACAAAAGGAGTCTTTAGATGATGTTTTTATTTTTGCACTACAAAATACATCTTGTGGGTAGTCATAGCCTTGCCAAGATGATTTTAGTGTGTGTGTTTTGGTTCAGAAGTAGGGAAAATTATTACAACAGTTATTAGCTATAAAGTATAAAGCTATACAGAATAGTCAGAACCAAGTCTGCTAACCTATGGAAAACATATAGTAAAGAAAAGAGATTATTTTTTAATTCTTAAAATGCCAAGAAAACCTGCATCTGAAAATGTTGTCTGTTTATGTCATCTGCTGCATCTTCTTGCAAACTTTTCAAACCTGCTTTTTGCTAGCATAAAGACAAACAGTTTGGACCCAGATCAGACTGCTCCTAGAGGAGCAGTCTGATTTAGGTCCACACTGTTTGCAACAATGTCTTTTAAAAGTAACCAGCAGAAGACAAAGCAGACGACAATTGTTGTGATTGGCGCTTTAAGGGTTAAAAAAAAAATGAACCAAACGAGGATCTATCTTAAAGTTTGCAAACTATTATTGTAGCTCCCCTATGTTTTTTCATTGTTTTGTAAACTTTTCCACTAACTCAAACTAGTATGGTTTACACATGATTCAGCAATCTATGGTACTGATAATCTTGTTAGTGGCAGTAAACCAGTCTTGAAAAATTATTTTTCTTGGCCTTGCAGGCCCTCAAAATACAATAAATATTTGGCAGAAACGTAAAATACAATGAATATTAAATAAAAAAAAATCTCAGCTTTACATTACATTGTATCCTACACATCCTTGAATGTATTTTTACATAGCAAAGACTCAATACCTGATTAAAATGATGATATTTAGTCTGATTTGATTTGTTGCTATTCATGTATGCAATAGCAAGTATTGGCTTTTCACTGCACAGTACACTTTATTTCCTGCAGGAAGAAGGGAGCTGAGAACACAGTTATGAGAGATTATATTCTACCTGACTACACACACATAAAACGAGGATTTATAAGGCCACTTGAAGAAACAACTGGGAAAGCCAAGGGAAATGAACAGGTGACATAAACTTGTATTGGAGAGAAAAAGTTCCTTATGTTATATATGAATAGTAAAGGCATCTGATTAGCACAGTATACGGTAAACATCCTAAAATTTTGAACACTTTATTCCTTACCCTTTTCGCCTAAATTTTTCTCTTTATGCAGCTATTTCTATAAATACTTAGTGAAAAGGCAAACAGTGTAGACCCTGATCAGACTGCTCCTTCAGGAGCAGTCTGATCTGGGTCTGCACTGTTTGCATATACCATTTTATTGGCCATTTTGGTGTACGAAATTTAAGGACATTTACTGTACTCAATGTCTTTTCTGTTTCTTGATGTATTGTATAGTTTCCATTAATTCAATAATTGTACAATAAACAGGTGGTAAATGCACAACTCTGTTCCCACTGGAATACATTTTGAATGCATTAGATGACTTCCAGTGTAGTCATTACACAATAAAAACTGGAAGAATTTAGGTCACAACTGTGAATGGTCTCATTTATTATAAAAAACTATTTCTCTGGAGAATTGATAGCCAAAATATGACAATGCTATTTGATCCAAATATAAGTAACATATATTTTGCAAAATGCCACCTTTACAATAAAAGAATAGGCGGAGTTATCATATTTCTTCTTCTTGTGGCCAATCATCAGAATGTGACAAAATTCGTCAAGGATTTGAAATTTTTTTTTTTTCAGTTAGTTACAGTTTTATTGCTATTTGGCACATGCTTTGATGAAACAGTTTATATGTAAATGTCTTCAATGTGGTATTTTCAGGAGTAAAATATGAGCAATAAACACAATATTGTCACAATTGTCTTGGGAATAGCATTGCTTTTCTAGAAGTGACATTACTATATAAAACTGTTATGAATTTGTGTGTGACCTTGAACTTCACCATTGCCCCCATCTCACCATGTCACATCAAATGCCACAAAATTAGGTCACTGTGACATAGTTTTGCAAAAATTATCATCCAGATGATTATGTTTCAAAAGTGAATGTTACATTTCAGTTTCTTTTATAGATTATACGAATGAACAATGAAAGGTTTGCTGTCCCCGAGATCTTGTTTCGGCCATCAGATGTTGGAATTCAAGAGATGGGTATTACAGAATCCCTTGTTCATTCTGTTGGTACTGTAAATGAAGGTGAGTAGAAAGGCATGGTAATAGAAATGAAATTGTGATGCCATTTTTAATGAGGATAGCAGTTATATGCAGTCATTAACCCATTGTAGACTGAATAGAATCACCATATATTGGAAGAGTCCAATTTCCATTTTAGGTACGTCTGGCTATGATATTTACATATTCCTAGAGAAAAATGGCTAAACTATTTGCAAACATTGAAGACACTGATCAGACGCCGCATTCTGCGGCATTTGCTCTGGGTCTGCACTGTTTGCCATTTACCCTTTTACAGGTCTCCCGACTACAATGGGTTAAAGATCAACTGAAATGGTCATTTCACTTATTAAAGAAATATTCTAAAATAACAGACATTTACGAGTCAAACAAACTCTTGAAGATACATGTACTATCAAAAAACAAACACTAACTGAAATTATCAAGTGTAAAAGTTTATGCAAATTAGCTTTTAAGCTCTGCCCATATGTTCTTTTCTGGTGCAGAGTTTTTACGTTGTAATTTTGTTAGATGTAATTAATATGTCCACCACCTAAGGGGAGGTGGGGGCATATTGATTTTGGTGTGGATCCTGTTGGTGTCGGCATCCTACTTTCTTTTCTGCACAATAACTTGTGAACTAGTGGTTGGATTCTTACCAAATTTTCATGGGTAAATAATTGGGACATAACAAAGAATAGCTTAGATTTTGATGACCTTGACCTAATTTTCAAGCTCACAGCAGTAGAAAAACTGAAAACTCAGTAGTTGGGGGAGTTGGGGGGGGGGGGGGTGAGGATCTGTTTTCTCTGAAAATACTGTTACTAATTATCATATTTTAAAGCAAAATGTTTGAATTTCTTTTCATTAGTTTGTCTGTGTTGAGGTTTTAAGGCCCAGTCAACCTAATGGGGTCATGTCGAGCGTGGTCAGTTTACCTAACCACACTTTTACTGAGCAGGCTTAAGTGGTTAACCAACATTGTGCACATTCTTTTGCCAGAAACTGACAACTGCCCTTCTTGAATTAGTGGAAGGGAAAGAATGACCGTAGAAAGTATTTCGTGATCAATCTTCACGAAAGAATGTTGCCAAACCTACGGGGGTCAAACCTGCAACCTCCTGATTACCAGTCAAAAGAGCATCCAGCTGAGCCACTGAGGCCTCTTTTTATTAGATATTGTAGCTTTCTACTCTTTATTATATACAAAGTAATGAAATATAGAAAATTATTAATGAAATAAAATGTATATTTCGAAAAAGTTATATTTTCACTAGTGAAAATATAAAACTTATATTTTCACTCCTCTGAGCAGCGAAAAATATAAGATCTGGAACTACTTTTTTTCTTATTTACATTAATGGTCAAAGGGAAGCATGTTCAATATCTAAATTCATGTTCAATACCTAAAATGTTTCTTGTTTTATTAAATTGAACTAAATACAGTTGATTTTATTGCTCATACCCCTTAAAAAAACGCTTTTAGGCTGAAATATTTCGGGGACTATTTTCTTTCGGAAGTAGGTTTCCCACTGTTATGCGGTTCTTATATGTCATTGCCAAGGGACAAAACTGCGTGTCAGACTTCCCCTTGCAAATGCAAGATTTGCATCTCTTCTATCGAAAGTGATGTATATAATAAAAAGAAAATTCAAATGTTTGTCGTGAATATGACTTTTATTTCATCGAGTGAAGTGAAAAAATGTATATTTCAATCGTGCCTTCGGCACTCATGAAATATACATTTTTTCATTTCACTTCACTCGATGAAATAAAAGTCATATTCACTCCAAACATTTGAATATCCTCTATTTATTAGTTTCATGAGAAAATATAATAAAAACAAGTTTAATGTGTTGAAATATTTTGAGTTTTAATAATTCTACTTCTTCGGTCGAAGTCCTAAAAGCGCTGATTTGCTTTTCATCTAATTAGTGCTGAACCAGAATTTAGATTTCTCCATCACTTTTTAATCATTTAGAATTTTTCTGTGCAGTTTTGGACATACTTCCAGAGAAAGAAAAACTAATCATTTCAGCTCATCTTGAAATAGCATTTCAGTGGACCTTTAAGGGGAATAAATATACTTTCAGGGGAGGGAACTCTGTAAAAAAAATTCCCTCCCTCCTGAAAAAGAGTCTAATCTAAAAGGGGAGCAGATGCTTTCCTTTTAGAGTAGGCCCCATTTCAGAAGGGATTTTTTTTTTGTGCATGAAAGCAAACAGGAAGTCACAAAAATTGTCTCCCTTTTAAAATGGTTGAAAATGCACCAAGTATATCCAGCCCCCTTAAACACCTGGGCCCAGTTGTTCAAAATCAACGATGTATTGTTTAAACTTTGATCATTAAATATGGCATATATGCTAATATTTTTGCTGAAAAAATGTGAGTAGCTTTTGCATTTGCTGTGAATTAGATATTGTATTTACTAGAACAGTTAACATTTTGACCACTAACGAGCTCGTTAAGCTAAAAATGCTTTGAACAACTGGGCCCAGATTAGCCTGCTCATGCACAGTCTGCTTAGTTTCACTGCTGCCTGCTTACCAAATCATTAGGTGTAGTAGAGACAGACTGGTCTTAGTCTCTAGAGTATCTGTTGATGTGGAATACTGAGGTTGTGGGGTTGATCCCCAGCAGGTTCATACCTAAGACTGCTTAAAGGTATTAGCTACTCTTTGGCTAGGCCCTCAGCATTAACCCTTAAAGCGCCAATCACAACTGCAGCAGACGACAATCTTTTATTTATTTATTTTATTTTTTTTATTTTTCAGAGAAAACAAGTCTTGACATTTCATGGCAGACGATTCACATGAAATGTCAAGACTTGTTTTCTCTAAAAAATAAAAAAAAAAAAATATTTAAAATGTCGTCTGCTACAAATTTTGCTTGGCGCTTTAAGGGTTAAGAAGAATGGCTTGGACTGGTTGCAGCAGTGTCAGTACAATGTGACTGGTAGTAGTATGACTAGGGTGAGATACAATGTGACTGGTAGAAGTATGACTGGGGTGAGATACAATGTGACTGGTGGTAGTATGACTGGAGTGAGATACAATGTAGTAGTATGTCTGGGGTGAGATACTGCAGTGAGGCAGCAATTTAAAAGTTACATTCTGGGGGTGGTCGGGTGGTGCGAAGGTGCTGTGTATCTTACATCACCGGGGCGTCCAACTGATATTGGCTTACAGTTGGGCAAGGCCTGCTATCCTTGTAGTGGGTAAGGGTAGAGGGGGAATGTTTTTATTTCTTCTGTTTCTTCACTTTCATTCCTGTTCCTCTTTCTTCCCTGTCCCTCTCTTTCATCTCCTCTACTCTCTCTTCTATCTCTTTTCTCCCTTTCTCTGGGAGACGACACAAAATGACCCTCAAGGGTTGACGTGTCGTTAAACCCCAACACAATCAATCAATCAAAAAAAAGTTACATTCAGAATCCATAATGACGTTAATGAAAGCTTGTTGACAATGAGGTTAAATCTCAGCTTGAACACAGATATTAACAGTCGAACCTCAATGGCTCAAACATCTCTGGGACCATGGAAGTTTGTTTGAGATATGGGTAGTTCGAGCCAATGAGGGTTAATCATGGCGCCAGGTAAGGAAGCAAATAGCGATAATTTAGGGAAATATTTGCGCTTTTCCACACAATAATTGTATGTTGAGTGTACTCATTAGAATCACCTCAATGAGGAGATTCTAATGAGTACACACAACATACGATTTCATAATAAAAGAAGAAAAACTCTAAATATTTGTTTTCTTCAGCTATCAGAAGAATTTCATACAGACTCAAAAACAAGTTTGAATTAGCCATAGTAAACGAGCCATCGGTGTTCGAGCTATTGAGATTCGACTATATACAGATCAGTTATGGAAGTCCTGATCAGATGCCAAGGCTGAGCCTTTTCTGTTCACAAATGGCATATCTCACACACATACATGTAGAATTCATGTATGATACTTCCATAATAGTGAAACTTGACCGTCTAGGCTAGTCTAGTCACTGCAGTTTGAATATGCATAGCTCCAGATAAGGCACTTTTTCAACGAACAATTTTATTTTTTTTTTTTCATTTGTCCACAAAAACATGTGGGTACACACAACATATACTTTCATTGAGAAATAAGAAAAAACATTTGTCTTGATATTCACTGATATTGCTTACATGAATGGTATTTTCTCTTATAGAAATGCAGCCTCACTTGTACAGCAACATTCTTCTCACCGGCGGTAACGTGTTGATACCAGGATTTGAAGAACGCTTGTAAGTAATATGTAAGATGCAGACATGCACATTCTAGTATTAGGGCATGTTGTTTGCCGAGACATTCTTTAGTCTTCTACTCCTCATACATTGTAAAAGGGAGCTGATTTTACCAAAATAAGCCCTGATCTGAGTTTATATGAGTCTAAAAAACAGATATTTTACTTGACTAGGCCTGTATGAGTCTACACATAACTCCAGACAAGAATGGGTAGCCAGATGAATATTTTTTTCTTATTTCTCCATGAAAGCATGTTGTAGGTATGCACTAGAAGCACTTGGCTGAGGCTCTTCTTGTGAGTTTCCACAACACGTTTTCATGGAGAAATAAGAAAAAAAAAATATTTTTTTTCAATTGAAATGTCAGTTTCTTTCTTTGAATTTTTTTTTTTTAAATCAAAAAGCCATCTGCTGTAGTTGTTTTTGACTATTAATAGTTGTTTTTTTTTATTTCAGTTCCATGGATGTTCGGAGTATGTCTCCAGATGAATATGACATATCAATAACCTGCCCTAAAAAGTAAGTTGAATCAGTCAGGGCCCAGTTGTTCAAAGCATCATTAGCTTAATGAACTCATTAACGGTCAAATGTAAACTATTCTAGAAAGTACAATATCTTATTCACAGGTATTTTTTCTGAAAAAATGTGAATAGCTTTTACAAATGCAAAAGCTACTCACATTTTTTCAGCAAAAATATTAGCATATATGCCATATTTAATGGTCAAAGTTTTAACGATACGTTAACTAACGGCATCGTTATATTTTAACAACTGGGCCTAGATTTACATTCTACTCTTAAAATTTATCTATTAGTTTGCTATACTTAAAAATGAATCTTTTTTTTTTTTCTCAGAAGCTCAAGGCCATTTTTGTCGCACCTGTGTTAACATGCAGGTGCGATATAGGCGTGCCGTGACCCGTCCGTTCATCCGTTTGTACATTCATCCGTTTGTCCATTTGTCAACAATTGACAGTAGGTGTCTTGTGAGCGCAACTCCTCCTTCAGTTTTTGGCCAATTATATGTTTTGGCCATGGTGTGTAGATGTGCATATTGTTTGCTCATAATTCTCAGATTTTTTTTTTCAACTTTTTCCGCTTTGTTAACTTAGTCAGTTTTTACCTAAAACCCTTATAGTCAGTGGGTGTCTCGTGAGAGCAACTCCTCCTACAGTTTTTGGCCAATCATTTTGAAACTTCACAGACGTTTTGGCCATGGTGTGTAGATGTGCATATTGTTTGCTCATAATTCTCAGATTTTTTTTTTCAACTTTTTCCACTTGTTTTCAACTTTTTCCGCTTTGTTAACTTAGGCAGTTTTTACCTAAAACCCTTATAGTCAGTGGGTGTCTCGTGAGTGCAACTCCTCCTGCAGTTTTAGGCCAATCATTTTGAAACTTCACAGATGTTTGGCCATGGTGTGTAGATGTGCATATTGTTTGCTCATAATTCTCAGATTTTCTTTTCACTTTTTTCCACTTTGTTTTTACCTAAAACCCTTATAGTCAGTGGGTGTCTTGTGAGCACAATCCTGCAGTTTTAAGCCAATAGTTTTGAAACTTCACAGATGATTAGGTCAGGGTCTGAAGATTTGCATATTGTTTGCACATAAATCTCAGATTTTTTTTTTTTCAACTTTTTCTGCTTTGTTAACTTAGCCAGTTTTTTACCTAAAACCCTTATAGTCAGTGGGTGTCTTGTGAGCACAACTCCTCCTGCATAAATCTCAGAATTTTTTTTTTTTACTTTTTCTGCTTTGTTAACTTAGTCAGTTTTTACCTAAAACCCTTATAGTCAGTGGGTGTCTCGCGAGCACAACTCCTCCTGCAGTTTTAAGCCAGTAGTTTTGAAACTTCACAGATGATTAGGTCAGGGTCTGAAGATTTGCATATTTTGTTTGCACATAAATCTCAGATTTTTTTTTTCAACTTTTTCTGCTTTGTTAACTTAGTCAGTTTTTACCTAAAACCCTTATAGTCAGTGGGTGTCTCATGAGCGCAACTCCTCCTGCAGTTTTAGGCCAATAGTTTTGAAACTTCACAGATGATTAGGTCAGGGTCTGAAGATTTGCATATTGTTTGCACATAAATCCCAGATTTTTTTTTTCAACTTTTTCTGCTTTGTTAACTTAGTCAGTTTTTACCTAAAACCCTTATAGTCAGTGGGTGTCTTGTGAGCGCAACTCCTCCTGCAGTTTTAGGCCAATAGTTTTGAAACTTCACAGATTATAGGTCATGGTCTGAAGATGTGCATATTGTTTGCACATAAATCTCAGATTCATTTCAGCAGAGTTAGGGGCCCTTGATTTATGCCCAAAATTGGTTTCCACTCAATATCTTGTGAAAGAATTGATGGATTAGGATCATATTTTGCATATATATTGTTGTTAACAATACCTAGCTTGGGATTGTCACATGACATTTTTCGTCAATTTTCAGCTGAGTTACTGGCCTTGATTAATGGGCAAAAATGATATCCGCTCAATATCAATACATTTATCTTGTGAAATAATGGACAAGTTTAGATCAAATTTTGCAAGCCAATATTCCAAATTTTCTGCTTTGTCCATTTTTCTTACAAGCTAACCCATCAGTTTCCTGAGTACTGCAAAATAGATTTTTTTCAATACAAATAGGAACTTTTATGACTTAATCCCCGCAGGTGCGACATCGCTTTTCGCGGATTTCTTGTTTTGCAAGTCATAAAGATAAAAAGAAATGCCAAATTTGGTTTTCTGAAAAACACCACAAATATTCTAAAACTACTGTTTATCCATTATTACTCTCCTGATAAATTCAGCAGATGATACTTTTCCAGAAAATAGGATGTCCTTTGGTTTCAGTTTTCCTGAATTCCAAACCCTATTATCTGGGGAAAATAAGAAAAAAATATCCCAAAATGTTGTCAATCGGTGTTATTACCAAACATACTCATGTTCATCACATACCTTTACTTTGTAAAGAATTACCACATTTACCCTAAGTATGAGGATACCTTAACTCCTTGCTGTATTTGTCCTAAAATTTGAACAGGTTCATTTTACTACCTGTTGATGTGGCCTAAAAATGGCTGCATGAATGACAAGCAGTTTAGACCCTTATCAGTCATCATGCCCATGCCTGTCTGACCAAATACTTTGGGTAATTAAAGTATATGTTATAAAGCAGGTTTTACATTGTGGCTACAATTTCAAAGGAAGGAAAGCAGTTTTGCAAAGGAATAGTAAAATTGCTTTCCTTTGTAAAATCAGAATGTAGGTCAGCTTAACCCAATTGTGCCTAGTGAATTCTTCCATCTTATCCAATTTAAACAGTATATAAAGGGGTGCCATAGCCAAATGGTTGGTGCTGAAGATTGTGAGTTTTAGCTTAAGTCAGACCATCAACTGAAAAACTGTTCATCCAGCAGGATGAAAGGCGAAAGCCAGGGAAAAGTGAGGATTGGGCCTTTCATATGCTGTAGTCTAAGACACTGTAGGATCTAACAAAAGCTAGCAATCTAGGATCTAACAAAAGCCCTAGCAAAAGCTCAGGGTGGGCTATTGTCATCACCCTATGTCCGTCGTCTGTCGTCGTCCATCGTCAACAATTAGTTTGTTAACACTCTAGAGGTCACAGTTTTGCCCCAATCTTGATGAAACTTGGTCAGAATGTTTGCCTCTATGAAATCTAGGTCAAGTTCGATACTGGGTTACTTGGGGTCAAAAACTAGGTCACCAGGTCAAATCAAAGGAAAAACTTGTTAACACTCTAGAGGTCATAGTTTTGACCCAATCTTGATGAAACTTGCTCAAAATGTTTGCCTCTATTAAATCTAGGTCAAGTTCAAAACTGGGTCACTTGCAGTCAAAAACTAGGTCACCGGGCCAGATCAGCAGAAAACCTTGTTAACACTCTAGCGGTCAGATTTTTGAAGCAATCATCATGAATCTTGCTCAATATGTTTGTCTTGATGATTTCTAGGTCAAGTTCAAAACTGGGTCACTTGGGGTCAAAAACTAGGTCACCGGGCCAAATCAGCAGAAAACATTGTTAACACTCTAGCGGTCACATTTTTGAAGCAATCATCATGAATCTTGCTCAAAATGTTTGTCTTGATGATTTCTAGGTCAAGTTCAAAACTGGGTCACTTGGAGTCAAAAACTAGGTCACCAGATCAAATCAGCAGAAAACCTTGTTAACACTCCAGCGGTCACATTTTTCAAGCAATCGTCATGAATCTTGCTCAAAATGTTTGTCTTGATGATTTCTAGGTCAAGTTCAAAACTGGGTCACTTGGAGTCAAAAACTAGGTCACCAGGCCAAATCAGCAGAAAACCTTGTTAACACTCTAGTGGTCACATTTTTCAAGCAGTCATCATGAATCTTGCTCAAAATGTTTGTCTTGATGATTTCTAGGTCAAGTTTGAAACTGGGTCACGTGGTGTCAAAAACTAGGTCACCAGGCCAAACTAGCAGAAACCATTGTTAACACTCTAGCGGTCACATTTTTGAAGCAGTCATCATGAATCTTGCTCAAAATGTTTGTCTTGATGAGTTCTAGGATATGTCTGAAACTGGGTCACGTGGGGTCAAAAACTAGGTCACCGGGCCAAATCAGCAGAAAACCTTGTTAACACTCTAGCGGTCACATTTTTGAAGCAATCATCATGAATCTGGCTCAAAATGTTTGTCTTGATGATTTCTAGGTCAAGTTCGAAACTGGAACACCTGGGGTCAAAAACTAGGTCACCGGGCCAAATCAGCGTAAAATCTTGTTATCACTCTAGCAGTCACATTTTTCAAGCAATCATCATGAATCTTGCTCAAAATGTTTGTCTTGATGAGTTCTAGGTCAAGTTCGAAACTGGGTCACTTGGAGTTAAAAACTAGGTCACCGGGCCAAATCAGCAGAAAACTTTGTTAACACTCTAGCGGTCACATTTTTTAAGCACTCATCATGAATCTTGCTCAAATGTTTGTCTTGATGATTTCTAGGTCAGGTTCCAAACTGGGTCACCTAGGGTCAAAAACTAGGTCACCTGGCCAGATCAGCAGAAACCTTATTAACACTCTAGTGGTCACATTTTTCAATCAGTCATCATGAATCTTGCTCAACATGTTTGTCTTGATGATTTCTAGGTCAAGTTTGAAACTGGGTCACTTGGGGTCAAAAACTAGGTCACCTGGCCAGATCAGCAGAAAACCTTGTTAACACTCTAGCGGTCACATTTTTGAAGCAATCATCATGAATCTTGCTCAAAATGTTTGTCTTGATGATTTCTAGGTCAAGTTTGAAACAGGGTCACATGGGGTCAAAAACTAGGTGACCTGGCCAAATCAGCAGAAAAATGTTAACACTCCAGAGGTCACATTTTTTAAATAATCATCATAAATATTGCTCAAAATGTTTGTCTTGATGATTTCTAGGTCTAGTTTAAAACTGGGTCACTTGATATAAAAAACTAGTTCACCTGGCCAAATCAAAGGAAAACCTTGTTGATGTTCTAGAGGTCACATTTTTGAAGTGATCATCACGAATCGTGCTCAAAATGTTTGTCTTGATGATTTCAAGGTGATGTAGTTTTCTGTCCTGTGACTCTCTTAAGTTTTTCCATTTAGGTCAGTTTCTCAGTAATTATTGGTCCTACAGAGTGATTGTTGGAACTTGTGAAGTGTTTGTGTTTAGGTCAGTTTCTCAGTAACTATTGCTCCTACAGCCAGTGATACTTAGTACATGCATACACTGTAGATCCAATATATCGCGGTGCTTGGGGTCCAAGTTCAGCTAGCGCGATATATCCGGATCGCGATATAAGTCACGGTGGTAGTTTGTCGAGACGCCGCTAATCAATCCACACCAAATGACTGTCAGTAAAGCTATCGGCCATATTTCACCATTACAGTAGGTTCAGAATTACTTAATGGCAGTATATACACTAGGGGACTATGTCTACCAATTAATTTTAATCGAGACCAGCTGATAAACTACGTTTGAAAATATTTGTTCGCCACAGCCAGTGGTTCGCCAAAATGACAAATGAGGACGCCATTTTGGATATACTGGTTCCCTGTAACAGTGAAGGGGAGAAACTCGCATATCCTAAATGCTTAGACAATTTGAGTTGCTTCCCTTCACTTGTTACGTCAGCTGCAGGCCCAAAACTATCAGTTTATTTATCTTTTGATTTTTTTAGATGGCACGTGGACATCGTTGACTGATTTAGCATTGGGTAGATGTACTCAATATTATGACACTGATTATGACAAGTGCAGTGATTAAAATTAATTGTTTGCCAGTTATAATAAATGCATGTACTGATTGACGCTAATTGGATTGTTTGGTCATAATGCGTGGTGAGACTTCGCATCTGGATATGCGCAAAAAATCAAGACCAGAACAAATTAGTCAGTTTTTTTTTTGTTTCAAATTAAGTAAAACAATAAACATACTATAAGTTTTTTTTTTGTTTTTCTTTTTGGCTCATGGTAAATTTGGGGTCCACGGACGATTCGTGATATACTGGATTTCGCGTAATAACGGACCGCGATGTATTGGATCTGCAGTGTACATCTTAGCATGACCTCTTGAGTGCAGTCATCCATATTTGACCTTGACCTTTATTTCACAGTCCATTAGACATGCTACATTGTCTTACTTGTTAATATAATCGTTTTGAACTTTGATCAGAATGTTTGCCTTGATCAGTCCTAGATCAGGCTCTCAAAGTGCTATGTTGCTCAGGTGAGCTTTACAGGGCCATCATGGCCCTCTTGTTTTATTATTACAATGTTTCATGGAAATTTCTGTATTTAATGCAAACAGTGCAGACCCTGATCTGATGCCAAATTCTGCGGCGTCTGTTCTAGGTCTACACTGTTTGCCAATGTCCCTTTTATGGGACACTAGGCATAAATGGGTTAATGGCAAACAATGCAGATTCTGGTCAGATGTTGCATTCTGCAGCATCTGATCAAGGTCTACTGTGATTGCCATAGTCTCCTTTATGGACATTAATGGGTCTACTTGTCACTCTAGCAATCTTATCACAATAATTATGAAATCATTTGACATTGCATTATCCATTTTCAAGTGAATGTTAATTTGGGTTACCCACATTTGGACAATTGTTTGCGGTTCACCAGTATTGTGCACATTCTTTCACCAGAAACTGACAACTGCCCTTCTTGAATCAGCGGAAGGGAGAGAATGGCCATAGAAAATATTTCATTATGAAATCTCCACGAAAGAATGTTGCCAACCAGGCAGGGGTGAACCCGCAACCTCCTGATCACCAGTTGGACGCACATCCAACTGAGCCACCGAGGCAGGCTACATATTTGGACAAACTAGGAGCATTTAATTGTATGCATAAAATAATAAATCACTATTTTTGTAGGCAATTGGGCAAACATTCATTCTCCTTCTTTTACTTTTTTATTATATATGAAGTGTGCTAAGGGGGTTTATAGTTTTTGTCTTTTCTGTGTGTGTGTCTGTCTGTCTGTCTGTCTGTGAGTTAACATTTGTGTCAAAGATTTCTCAAGAACTACTATAACTAGATTCTCGAAATTTTGTACACATGACAAGTATGACTAGTTGTATTGTGGGAAAGAAAATAGGGGCTGTGGGGCCAGGTCTCTTATAGTTATTTCCCTTTGTTTTACTGGCTATACTGATGGCCATGGCCAGGGGTATTAGTGAGCATATGCTCACTTCATGGTCTAGTTTTTGATTTAGTAGGGAAATGGGCATACATTCATTCTTCCTCTTGTACAATTATATTTTGATTTGGGTCTATGCTGTTTCCTGATAATACCATATTTACCCAATATAATCTGACAACTAACTCCTTACAGTACTTGTCCTAATATATGAACATGTCCAGTAGACTACCTTTTGAGGTGTCTAAATACCATATTCGACCCAATTACTGCACTGTGCGCTTAAGTTTTTCAAAGTTACCGGGAACACTCAGTTATGGTAAAATATGTAACTAGCTACTAAGGGTACACTGTAAAAAAGATCAGGAAAGGACTTATTTGATAATGACTATGCAATTTTTTTCTCTGATTTTCTTTATAAAGGCATATTTTGTGGGTACTCATCTGAATTGCATCAACAAGTCAGTGCAATTCAAATGAGTACCCACAACATATGTCTTTATGAAGAAGTAGACAAACAGTACACTGGCTGTAATCTGAAGACTACTGAATTGCTTGACTGTGCACTTATAGGAGTATGTGCAGTAATTAGGTTGAATATGGTTAAATCTATAGGTTGAGTGGCAAACAGAGCAGACCCTGTTCCGATCCTGCATTCTGCAGCAACCGATATGCTTGCATAGATCTATCATCAGGATGGGGGAAAGAAGTGATAAGATTTTGGTGACCTTGACCTTATTTTCAAGGTCAATACATTATAAATATTCAAAAATGAGCCTTGTTAATGCAGTAAAAAGTTTGTGTGCACACTATCTTGTTAACCAATGGCTGGGATTTGACCAAACTAGCACAGATACATCATAAGGATGGGGGAAAGAAGTGATTAGGTTTTGGTGACCATGACCTTATTTTCAAGGTCACTACATTATAAATACTCAAAAAAGTGAGCCTTGTTAATGCAGTAAAGTTTGTGTGCTCATTACCTCTTTAACCAATGGCTGGAATTTGACCAAACTAGCTCAGATACATCATAAGGATGGGGGAAAGAATTGGTTAGATTTTGGTGACCATGACCTTATTTTCAAGGTCACTACATTATAAATATTCAAAAACGTGAGCCTTGTTAATGCAGTAAAAAGTTTGTGTGCACATTATCTCTTTAACCAATGGCTGGAATTTGACCAAACTAGCACAAATACATCCTAAGGATGGGGGAAAGAATTGATTAGATTTTGGTGACCTTGACCTTATTTTCAAGGTCACTACACTATAAATACTAAAAAAGTGAGCCTTTTGTGCACTCTATCTCATGAATCAATAGATGGAATTTGACCAAATTAGCACAGATACATCATTGGGATTGGGGAAAGAAGTGTTTAGATTTTGGTGACCTTTATCTTGTTTTCAAGGCCACACTGGCACTTTGAAACTCAAATTTTGACAGAAAAAAGCTTGTGTGCACATTATGTCTTGAACCAATGGTTGTAATGTTAACAAACTAGCACCGATAAATTGTTTAGACATGGGAAAGAAGTGATTAGATTTTTGTAATCTTGACCTCATTTGCAAGGTCACTACATTATAAAAACTCCAAAAATGAGCCTTGTAAAAAAATTGTGTGCACACCATCTCTTTAACCAATGGCTGGAATTTGAACAAACTAGCACACATACATCATCAGGATGGGGGAAAGAAATGATTAGATTTTGGTGACTTGACCAAATTTTCAAGGTCACTACATTATAAATACTCAATAAGTGAGTCTTGTGTGCACTCTTTCGCATGAATCTATACATGGAATTGGACCAAACTAGCACAGATATATAATTGGAATTGGGGAAAGAAGTGATTAGATTTTGGTGACCTTTCTCTCATTTTCAAGGTCACTACGGCACTTTGAAACTCAAATTTTGATAGAAAAAAGCTTGTGTGCACACTATATCTTGAACCAATGGCTGGAACTTTAACAAACTAGCACAGATATATCGTTAGGACATGGGAAAGAAGTGATTAGATTTCTGTGACCTTGACCTCTTTTTCAAGGTCACTACACAATAAAGGCTCTAAAAATGACCCTTGTGTGCACCCTATCTCATGAATCATTAGATGGAATTTGTTCAAGCTAACACAGGTACTTCATTGGGATGAGGGAAAGAAGTACATGTAATTAGATTTTGGTGACTTGGACCTCATTTTCAAGGTCACACTGACACTTTGAAACTCATATTTTGATAGAAAAAAGCTTATGTGACACATTGATATCAATAAGGTGTACCTACATTAGAGAAAGTAAGGGCTAGGGGCCCATTCTTGGAGTTGTTGCCCTTTGTAAAATTTCTTAATGCAACCATTGGCTGGAATTTGACCAAACTAGCATAGATACATCATCAGGACTGGGGAAAGAAATGATTAGATTTTGATGACCTTAACCTTATTTTCAAGGTCACTACATTATAAATACTCAAAAAGTGAGCCTTATGTGCACTCTGTCTTTTTTCCTGCATATCTTGATTAGTATCATTAGGAATCTTAACACATTTTGTATAAATGTTCATATTCATGAGATACTGCTGCTACAGAAAAAGAAGGGCCAGGGGATCAATACTGTTATAGTTATTCCCCTTTGTAATTTTTTAATGTCCTTAACACTTTTGTTTTTCCTGTGTATCTTGCTAAATAATTTTGGGAATCTTGTTTTATTAGCATTTGGTGACCTTGACTTTATTTTGAAGGTCACGCCAGCACTTTGAAACTTAAATTTTGATAGAAAAAAGTTTTATGCTTTATGTGGAGGGGTATCGAATAAGCGCTGCTTATTGACAATTTTCATTCTCATTCTTTTCAGTCCTATCACATATGCCTGGTCTGGTGGTGTTCAGTTAGCTAATGATCCCAAGTTCAGCAGTATGTGTGTTACAAGGGAACAGTTTGAAGAAAGCGGACATACAATCTGTCAGGAAAAATTTGATGTATGACAAAACCCCACAGATCTGCTGGACGGTTCTTTAACCTTTACCACTTTCTGGTCTCATTCAGAAGATGACAAACTATTGATACTTTTCTTATTTTTCTCAGAAGAAGACTCTGACAAGGAGACAATTTGCGTGAAATGTCAGTCTGTTTTCTGGCAAAAATATTTCAAAGTATCATCTGTTAAAATTGTTACCCAGCATATTAAGAGCTAGGGTTCTCATTTGACATGAAAACTATATGTAGTTGGTGGGTATGCAAGAACTCACTAAAGCATAGCTCCAGGTAAGAGTAGGTGAAATTTTCTTATTTCTCCACAAAAAAAAAATGTGTGCATTCATTCGAAGAGCCTCATATCATTACAAAAACATGCCTATTCAAATATATAGAGAATTTCCCCCTCCAAAAACTGAAAATTTTCAGATAAAAACTCTATTTTTCACATTTCTGCTCAAAACATAGATTGTGGGTACTCATTACAACTGCCTCAGTGAGGCGGTTCTAATGAGTACCCTCAATCTATGTTTTTGAGCAAAAATAAGAAAAATAATGTATACCCCTGAAACCCCAGTTTTTACCGTATAAAAGTGGGGTTTAAGGGGGTCAAAATTATACAGGCATGTTTTTGTGATGTGTTTTTTGTGGAGAAATAAGATAAATATCATTAGTTTTTGGTTGAAAAAAGCATCTCATCTGGAGCAATGAATACCATCCAGTGGGTATGCAATCACACCATGCAAGTTACCATATGTTGAAGAGAATATGGTCACAAAAGAAAGTTTAATTTAATGTATATCTTTTCGTACAAAAGTTGTCATAATCAATACCTCAATAGTCAATAATTGTTTTATTATATAGTTTGTCTTTTCTCTTGATAGCTGTGCAATAACAGTCAATACCAGACTCCATTAATATAAAAAGCGCATGTAGACGTCAACGTCACTACTGGTGACATCACTAAAAGTTGATATTCACTGGAAGGTGCGCGCAAGCCGGTGAACATCAGATATATTCACTGGGCTGAAAACAGCTCTCAGCCAATGAAATGCAGTCAATTGTTTGGTTATATAATAAGAGTGGTTATTAGGTATTCAGAGAAAGAAATATTTTAAACTGCAAATTACTATAAATGTCCTAAAATTTTAAACAACAACTCGGCTGATAAAATGGCAAATTGCAAACAATGCAGAACCAGATCAGACTGCAAGCAGTCTGATCAGGGTCTACACTGTTTGTCATTTCACCAAGTATTTTGTGGAAGAAAAGCATAAAAAAAACACATAATTTAGGCAAAAATAGTAAGGCATAAAAGGTTTAAAATTTTAGGACATTTACCATACTGATGTTTGCTCCCATCACAGGAACAGATGTGTCTACTAAAACATTAAAAGGCATATGAAAGACCACAGTGTGTTCAAATTTTACTTGACTTGTGTCAAGGAAACTAAAGACTTTTTATAATGAACTAGTGTTGTTGTTTATTTTCTGCCTCTTGCTGAGTATCCTAACTCATTCCCATGTGGGGGTAAAAATACCAGTCTCAGGGTGAGTCACAGCTCCAGATAAGGCTCTCTTTTTTTACAGCAAAAAATACTGATGTATTTTCTTATTTCTCCATGAAAATATATGTTGTGGGTACTCATTAGAAGTGCCTCAGGTAGTAAAGAGTACCCACAACATGTTTTGGTTGTTTGTGTTGAGGTTTTATGGCCAGTGGGGTCATGTGGAGAGTGGTCACACTTTTACTAGGCAGGCTTAGACCTCTAAACTTTTAACCAGTGCCGTGCACATTCTGTCGCCAGAAACTGACAACTGCCCTTCTTGAATCAGAAGAAGGGAGACCATAGAAAATATTTCACGATCAATCTCCACGAAAGAATGTTGACGATCTGGCTGGGGTCGAGCCAGCAACTGCCTGATCACCAGTTGGACGCGCATCCAACGGAGCCACCGAGGCCAGCCAATGTTTTCGTTGAGAATTAAGAAAAATAATGTATCTGGAGCTAAGGTAAGTCCACCTGTATACAAGTCATATCAAACCAACAGGTGTCTTGTGGGCACAGGCAGATGGCAAAGACCTAGATCAGACTGCACATCTATGCTGTTTGATAGTGAACTCTTTGTCCAGTTACAAAATCACTGGATATTGTTGAATATAGATACTGACCGTACAGCTCTTGGTGAAACTGTGCAGATTAAATCTGATCAGCGTCATGAAAACATGCCTGTATAATGTTGACCCTTTAACCCCACCTTTATATAGTATATAGTAAAACTGGCCGGCCTCGGTGGCTCAGTTGGATGCTCCGTCCGATGGAGACCAGGAGGTCACGGGTTCAACCCCCGCCAATGTTTGCAACATTCTTTTGTGGAGATTGATCGTGAAATTTTTTTTAGGGTCATTCTCTCCCTTCCGCTGATTCAAGAAGGGCAGTTGTCAGTTTCTGGTGAAAGAATGCGCACAATACTGGTTAACCGCTTAGAGGACTAAGCCTGCCCAGTAAACCTGTGGTTAGGTAAACTGACCACACTCGACATGACCCCATTGGGTTGACTGGGCCATAAAACCTCAACACAAACAAAGACAGTAAAACTGGGGTTTACAGGGGTATACATTATTTTTCTTATTTCTGCTCAAAAACATAGATTGTGGGTACTCATTAGAACCGCCTCACCTCGTAACGAGTACCCACAATTTATGGTTTGAGCAGAAATATGAAAAATATCAGAATTTTTATCTGAAAATTTTCATTTTTTGGTGGTAAAATTTTCAGTACATTTGTTTTTTTTTTTAGTTTTTTTGTGTGTGTGTGTTTTTTTTTATTTGGGTTTTACGGCCCTTTCAAGACTATTTCACTTATATCTAGGCGATCATTCATTAAAGGTGGGCGAAAACCGTAGAATCCAGGAAAAACTAACTGACCATCCGTAAGCAGAACTTGGCTTTCCCACGTGACCCGAGCGAGACTTGAACCACAGCACAGAAACCTAATGGATTAAAAATCAACTCTCCTATCCACTAGGGTACGGGGGCCCGCTATTTAGTATATTTGAATAGGCTTGTTTTTGTTTGTGCTGAGGTTTTACGGCCCAGTCAACCCAATGGAGTCATGTCGAGCGCGGTCAAGTTTACCTAACCACACGTTTACTGGGTAGGCTTAGTCCTCTAAACTGTTAACCAGTATTGTGCACATTCTTTCACCAGAAACTGACAACTGTCCTTCTTGAATCAGCGGAAGGGAGAGAATGACCGTAGAAAGTATTTCATGATCAATCTCCACGAAAGAATGTTGCCAACCTCGGCGGGGGTTGAACACGCGACCTCCTGGTCTCCAGTAGACGGCACATCCAACTGAGCCACTGAGGCCAGCTTTTTTGTAATGAGGTAGTAGATATTGTAGAATGTATGCATGGACAGCAAAGGTCTAGGAGAACTGTGAAGATCAAGTGAAGGTCTCAGTGAAACTGCTCAAATCACACCTGAACATTTCATCCAAACCTGCTGTCAGTGCATATATTTTGCAATATCCAATATTTCTGTGGACCAAGGATTCCCTGATCAGATCAGATGTGATCTGCACAGTTTACATATGCCTGAAAATACCTTTTCACTTGATGAGGATCATATGAGACTCAAAAGGCAACACTTTCCAAAAAAGACTCAGATCAGTCTGCATATCTCAAAGCACTACTTAAGGCATGTTTTCTAACAAGAATAGTTTTCTTATTTCTCCATGAAAGCTTACATGTATGTTGTGGGTACTTATAAAGACACTTCTAATGACTACCACAATGTTATCATGGAGAAATAAGACAATGATTTTCTGGAAACTCTAAATGATGATGATTTTGGTGTTTTATAACCCTTTCAACATTAAGTCATATCAAGACAATGGAAGGGTGATAATGAAAGGCTCTGTGCAATGAAGCACCGTACAGTCATGACCTAATTCCTCCTCCAGTGGGATTTGAACCTAGGACCTTGTGATTCGAAGTCGGGAGTGCTACATTCATCTTAAGCTCTGATACCTGCTGTCTTTATAGAATCATTGTTGGATATATACAATGTAGACTCATAGAAAGTATGCCAATGCTATTTACAAACAGCAGGTGCCGAGATAAGCTGTTGCATCCATGGCGCCTAATCAAGGCATTCTCTGTTCATCATTATTTTCTTCATTATCCATTATGCTGTAAGCAGGCACTGAAAGCTTAAAAAGAGCACAAACATGTATGCTGATCTGCACCTTCATGAGAATAAAAGGCCTTTTCCTTGCATTGAACATCATACAATGAATATTGAAAGCCTTAAAAGCTTGCATGGTTGCACAGGTTGGTTCCACATAGCTGGCCTCAATAATATTATGGATTAACAGATCATGTGACCTGTCCGCTGTCAGACTGTGCAGTGATGTCTTGTAGTTGTACAATGTCTGTAAACACCACAATCATCCTAAATACAGTGAACCCTCGTTACGACGACAGCATTTGTTCCCCAAGAAGTTGCCATTAAAATGAATTTGCTGTTGTAAAGAATCCTTAATGGACAGAATGGTATGTAAGAAAGACCTTGTTTTATTTTTATTTCCACACAGAACATGTTTTGGATATTTGTTAGAATCACCTCAGTGAGGCAATTCTAACAAATATCCAAAACATATGTTGCTTGAAGTTTTAATATAATATTCTTGCATAATTATTCATTAACTGTCACCTCTTGAGCAAAGGTTTCGTGACATTCAAATTGTCACTATAACAAATTTTGTTGTTGTATCTAATGTCGGTATAAAGAGAATTGGCTGTATTCGGACAGCTTATCTTCTTACCATACTTGTCCTCAAATTTGCACAACACCATTTGACTACGATACGCAGAGCTACAGATAAAAGGGTATATTCTGATAATATTTTTATTTCTCCACAAAACTATATGTTGTAGGTATTTATTAGAAGCACCTTGGCAAGGTGCTTCTAATGAGTACCACAACATGTTTTTTGCGAAATAAGAAAAATATCAGCACTTTTTGGTTTTGTGAAAAAAGGCCCTTATCTGGAGCTATGCACACTAATCCTCAAATTTGCACGTCCATGTGACTATGTAGTAATGTGTCTAGTATTGTTGGAATGACAAACAGTGCAGACCCAGATCAAATTGCTCCTTTTGGACCCCATTTTGGTCCAAAAAAGTAAAAGATTGTACTGCTTTGTCAAGGAAAATCAGGGGAAATAGGAGCATAAGAAAACAAACTGGGAAATGTAGGACAGACCTCAAAACCTGCTCAGTTGGTATTTAGACGGGTTTGTAAAATCTAACTCCTAATGACAAAAAAAAAAAAAAAAAAAAAAAGAGAGAGAGAAAGAAAAAAAACATTTACAAAATATCTTTTTAATGCAATTTGAAAAATGACAAATGTAGATGTAAATCAAATGATACACTAATGAAATAAATGAAGATGAAGAAACACACACACACACACACACACACACACACACACACACACACACACACATTGGAAGCAGCCATATTAAAAAATGCAATCATCCTGCTATCGTCAAAAAGTAGCAATTATTATTTACAATGTGAGAAAAAAAAAAACTGTCTAAATGCATACAGTGATAACATAGATTAGCCAGCAGACTGCATGTCTTCTTAAGTCAATATATTATACAATATTCCAGTGGGCAATGAAGATCCTGATCAAAATGATCTCCCAATCTGGGTCTTAGCTGCCAGCTTATAGCATGTTCCCTTTTCCCATGTTGCCTATGCAATGACAAGCTGATTCACTGGAAGCAACCAACTCACACCTAGGGAAAAAATGGTAACACAATTAGAAAAAGATTTCTAAGATGCAAATGCAGAGAATAAAGCATCATGTTGGCCCCTAAACCACACAGCCTTATCAGTCTTGCAGAGAGGAACACCATGTAGACCCTGATCAGATGCCATGTGGTGTCTAATCTATATTTACTCAGGCCATTCTGTCCCAATACACAGCATATGCATACAGATGAAAGGACACACAGATAGATAGACTGAAGGGATAGAACCTAAAGTCCATTCTAGAAATCCAAAAGTCAGGACTAATATTTGTTTTAAACACTATTTCCACTAAGATATGATTGTTTTAAAGGAAAAAGAGGGATACAGAACAAATGGCAATGTGATTCACTCTGGCATGCTGAAACATGAGATAAATACCTTTTGCTAACCCTTTCACCCCTGTGTTTTGATGAAGGGTCTTCCATCTTTGTATTTGGACATGTCCGTTGTTGCAAATTGGCATATCAGTCAAACATAAAAAACAAAATGGCAAACAGTGTTGAACCAGATGAGATGACAAGCCATTACATCTGGATCTACACTGTCTGCAAATGTGTTTATATTAGGTTTAGAAGGCTGACAGGGTTAAGCAAAGACTTTTGATATTTTCTTACAAAAACAAACATCAATGGTATCATAACTAGATAAAAGCTCTTTTTTGAACAAAAAGTATTGACATTTTTCTTACTTCTCCTTGAAAATATGTAGGCACTCACCTGCTTGTAATGAGGACCAGCAAGCAACAGGTTTCCATGGAGAGATAAGATAAAATATTTATCGGGATACTCTCTTATCTTGAGATATAGGTGTTCATCAACAGGTTTCCATGGAGAGATAAGATAAAATATTTATCGGGATACTCTCTTACCTTGAGATATAGGTGTTCATCACCTTTGGATTAATTCTTGACCCTTCACCCTACTCCACCCCCAAACACACACTCCAATCTCCCCAGGCCCTCCCCTACTAACAAACACATATAAAGCTATAAACACAAAATAAGATTTATAATGTTAAATTACCATTCTCAAGTTTGATGCAGTATCCTACATCCTTCCTACATATGTAGGTATCAAAACCATTTCATTTGAAATGAGACTGACATTTCATGTAAAATTCCAATGAAAAGGTGTGCCATATTTCCTGGAAAAATAAACAAATACATAGCTCAAGATAAAACACTTTTTCTTCAACCAAATGTTTGAATATTTTTTCTTATTTCTGCACAGACATACATATATCAGTGAGGTGCTTCTAACGAGTACTCACAACATACAAAGGTATGTTTTTGTGCAGAAATAAGAAAAAATATTTACCTGATACCTCCTTTTATAAGACACTTAAGTACATGTATTTTGTTAAAATATGTCCTTGACTTTTAGTATGGCCTTGGCCTTCTACCCATCATTCCCTGCTGTCTCATTGGTCCTCTAGGTGGTGTTATGGCAATGTCTAAATAATCACCAATATTAAATCGTTTCGAGGCTAAACTAACAGCATCATCTTGACCCCTATGACCTGCACACGTTGTGCCTATCTCTCTCATTCTGTGAACAGGATTTCTGGGATCAGGGTAAACTATGGAGAAATCAAAAAAAGTCCCTTTTCTTCTGGCATCAGGATTCACTTCCTTTACCAAGCTTGTTAGTTCCTTTAAAGTGGCATCCAACCTGCAATATTCCAAACACATTGTGGAAAACCTAGCCTGAACTTTATTTGTTTGTGTTGAGGTTTTACGGCCCAGTCAACCCAATGGGGTCATGTCGAGCGCGGTCAGTTTACCTAACCACACGTTTACTGGGCAGACTTAGTCCTCTAAGCGGTTAACCAGTACTGTGCACATTCTTTCGCCAGAAACTGACAACTGCCCTTCTTGAATCAGCAGAAGGGAGAGAATGACCGTAGAAAATATTTCATGATCAATCTCCACGAAAGAATGTTGCCGACCTCGGCGGGGGTTGAACCCGCGACCTTCTGGTCTCCAGTCGGGCGCGCATCCAACTGAGCCACCGGGGCTGGCAAGCCTGAACTTTAACCTGCAGATTTAAGGTAAATATACTGTATTTGACCTAATTACCACACATGCTCCTATAAGTGCACAGTCAAACAATTTAGTATTTAGACTGCAACCAGTGTAGTTTTATCTACATATGTTGTAGGTACTCATTTGAATTGCCTCAACAAGTACCAACAACATATGCTTCAATAAAGGAAGTCATAAAAACATAGCATAAGCATCATTAAATACGTCCCTCATGAAGTTCTCTGCTGATCTTTCTTTAAAGTTTACCCATATATATATTTTTGGAGGATATTTTACTACAAGTTTTTCTAGTGATTTTTGAAAACCTAAGCACACTGTGCTTTAATGAATTAGAATATGGTACATATAGCTCCAGTGGAGATCACTAGAATGAAAGATTCTGCCTTCCTTCTCAAAGAGGTATGCTTAAAGGAGAAAATTTGCTCCTGAGAGCAAATTCTTTCCTTTAAAGCTAGCCCCTTTTCATATACCAGGGATCTGCTGGAGTGACTTCCTAAATATGAGATGGGGCTATGGGAGACAAAAAAAAAAAAAAAACTCCCAGCTTAGGCGCTCTCTCTTTGAAGTGCAGCCACTCAACTTAACCTATACCACTCCCTGGTCTGGTTCAGCAGATGGCAAATTGATAATATGTACTTTTATCATTTTCCCCAGAAAACAGACTTTGACATTTCATGCATATTGTCTTCAAAGCAGACAATTTGCATGAAATGGCTATGCCTACTTTCTGGGTAAAACTATGGTAGAACTGTTTGTAAAACACTATGCCCCTTACTTAATGCTTGTCCATACAAAATGTCAAAGATGAAAATGGGAATAACTCTTTAATCTATTTTTTTTTCCAAAGTTGTGCAGGTGACCTACTCATCACCAATAAGCTCACCAAGTTTCAAGGCCTTAGCTCTAATAGTTTTCAAGATCTCTTGCTCACAAGATTTCATTATGTCCCATAGGTTGATAATGCATGAGTCAATAAAGGGGCATAACTCAGGAACGATAAGCCCAAGGAAACGAAGAATCCAATGGAAAAGAAAAAAAAAAATAAGGGTCAGCTCATTTTTCATATGCAAAGCATATGTGAAATTTCTAAACCCTAGCACACACGTACATGGTTCCAAAGATATGAGAGGTTGAAAAAGCACTAAAATGCCTGTCTGAAAAGGTGCATAATTTCAACAATTACATGTATTTACAAAACGTCACCAAAAATCGATCAGGTCATCTACACAATGATCCCTGATTGCCTGCAAAATTTCATGAACCTAGCTCTAGGGGGTCTTGAGAAATTTTGCTTGCAAGATTTTCCTGTGCTAAATTACCAGTGTCTGAAAAGAGAGGCATAATTTGATCAAATATTTATAAAAGTTCATTAAAATTGAATCAGGTAATCTAGTGGCACACTGGTTCAAACTGCTTATAGAATTTCACGAGCCTAACTGAAGTGGTTCCTTAAAATATTTTGCATACAAGATTTTTATTTGCTAATATACCTAAGTCTGAAAAGGGGCGTAACGCTACCATGAAGAATCTGACAGAAAAGAAAAAAGTTACATGGTTTCAATGATATGTGAGGTCCCAAAAGCGTGATGTATGGACGGATGAACCGATGGACAGACAAGCGCAGAGCAATATGTCCTCCCAACTTCAAACTTCTTTGAAGATGGAGGCATAACAAATATTTCAAATTGGTGCCTGCTGTAATTTTTACCCAACATGCAGAGCATTAAATATCAGCAGACATCTCTCTAGATGGCTTGACATTTTATGTGAATTCTTTTCTTTGGAGACATTTCACATGTCAAGCCAAGGTTCCCACCCCTTACAACCTACGTCACAAGGGTGATAAATTGCGCTGAAATAATAAAGTTCTGATTTAATTCAGAAAATATGTGTGCGCCAAAATCAGTGTCACATGTACCCAGTACCGGCTAACTTTAGAAAGTGGGCATTTGAAAAGCTCAAGATCGGGTTTATGGGTAAATATTTTCCTTATTTCTCAAAAAAATAATATGTTTTGGGTAATCATTAGAAGCACCTCAGTGAGGCACTTGGACTCCTAACGAGTATGTGGGGCCTCTGTTATTAAGCTGGCATTAATGTTCTCTGAGAAACTGATTCCTCTGCAGAACTGGCTGGAAACCAATCAAAATGAAACATGAAGGTAAAAATTCAATGGTAAATGTTAAATAAACACTGCATACTGATTTTTACCTGTGTATTCTAAAGGTGAACCTATAATATTTGTCCCAGACAAAATTAACGCAATCAAACCATGTGGGCGTGGTTATGTATGTTCTATGGCAGACTCATTTTGGAGCCAGCAGTGAACCAAAGTTACATGGTTTCCATGATATGTGAGGTCCCAAAAGCGTGATGTGTGGACGGATGAACCGATAGACAGACAAGCGCAGAGCAATATGTCCTCCCAACTTCAAACTTCTTTGAAGATGGAGGCATAACAAATATTTCAAATTGGTGCCTGCTGTAATTTTTCCCAACATGCAGAGCATTAAATATCAGCAGACATCTCTCTAGATGGCTTGACATTTTATGTGAATTCTTTTCTTTGGAGACATTTCACATGTCAAGCCAAGGTTCCCACCCCTTACAACCTACGTCACAAGGGTGATAAATTGCGCTGAAATAATAAAGTTCTGATTTAATTCAGAAAATATGTGTGCGCCAAAATCAGTGTCACATGTACCCAGTACCGGCTAACTTTAGAAAGTGGGCATTTGAAATGCTCAAGATTGGGTTTATGGGTAAATATTTTCCTTATTTCTCAAAAAAATAATATGTTTTGGGTAATCATTAGAAGCACCTCAGTGAGGCATTTGGACTCCTAATGAGTATGTGGGGCCTCTGTTATTAAGCTGGCATTAATGTTCTCTGAGAAACTGATTCCTCTGCAGAACTGGATGGAAACCAATCAAAATGAAACATGAAGGTAAAAATTCAATGGTAAATGTTAAATAAACACTGCATACTGATTTTTACCTGTGTATTCTAAAGGTGAACCTATAATATTTGCCCCAGACAAAATTAACGCAATCCAACCATGTGGGCGTGGTTATGTATGTTCTATGACAGACTCATTTTGGAGCCAGCAGTGAACCATACACCTCTCTGACCTGCTGACCAGGGCCCAGTTGTTCAAAGCGTCGTTAGCTTAACGACGTCGTTAAGGGTCATTTCGTTAACTGTTTTAGCTGATTCAATACACAATATTCTGATATTTTTTGCTGAAAAAATGTGAGTAGCTATTGCACTGCAAAAGCTACTCACATTTTTTCAGCAAAATATTTGCGTATCACTCGATGTAAATTTTAACGAATCGTTAACTAACGACATTGTTAGCTTTGAACAACTGGGCCCAGTCAAATAAGAATCTACACAAACAATGGTAAAAGAATATAGTGGTAACTAGCAGCTCAGTTTAACAGGCTTCTTGATCTCAACTTCCCCTTATTGATGCAAATGAATATATGTACATGTAGGCCTACATAATGTACATAGCTCTAGATAAAATGGATATCCAGAATTTTTTTTTTCTTTCTTAATTTTCCATAAAGTTACTCATTAGAAGTGTCTCAATGTTTTCATGAGTAAATAAGAAAATTACCAATACTTTTGGCTGAATAAAGAAAAAAAAAGAGCAACAGATATTTTTTTAGATAATGGGGTATTTTACCTTTCAAAATTCAATCAATTGGGTAAAATCTTATTTTCAGTTTTTGAATTGAGTACTTTAACCCCACAAAATAAAAAAAGTTGGGTGAAATTTCAAAAATGAACAAAAAAGCACTAAAACAGGCATAAAACCAAAGACCAAGAGTAATTATCCATTTTAATAAGTTTAATTCATTAAAATAACTTGAAACAACTAAATATTTTAACCTTATAATTTCAACAAAGGAACTACAGCAGTGAAACAGATAAGGCTGGTATCTGGTGATAATTCCAGAATAATTTTCCTTGTTTCTCCATAAAAAACATATACTGTGGCCTGTGGGTATTCATTAGAATCGCCTCGGTGCTGGAGTTGAAGAGTGGAATGCGAGTCCATGAAGTACACATATGTAGCTTTACCACGGTGTCATTGAAAAGAAAGACAACAAAACCAAGAAATAGGGTGTTGCTGTTGTCAGAGAAAATGGTTAATACCAGCCTACTTTAATTACACAGCGAACATTGCCAAACTTTCAGTTTATTAAAATATAGATTTTTGTTTTTGTTGTTTTGCTTTTTATTTCAAAGGTACATGTATTGATATAATATAACAATAGTTGAACTCTTCCATCATTTGCTGCATGGAGGGCAGATATTTTTTCTGGTTTCTGTAGCAAACAATTTGAGGAACATTTCTTAAAAAATATTGGTCTAATCCTCCCAGTGGCACCGCTCTTTCATTTTTTTTCATTCAAATTCGGTACCCAATCCCACCCAAAAAGTTTGTTGCTGTCAGCAGTTAGCTTTTAGTTTTGAGTGTAATGGTTGTTGAGTGAAATACATGTATTTATCAATTAAAACCATTTAAGATCTGTTATATGTTATCACAAACTTATACACGAAATATACCCGCACATTCTGATCGTGTTGGCGTTTAATGACACATTAAAATGACCTTGTGGGTCATTTTGTGTCATCTCCCAGAGAAAGGGAGAAAAGAGATAGAAGAGATGAAAGAGAGGGACAGGGAAGAGAGAGGAACAGGAATGAAAGTGAAGAAACAGAAGAAATAAAAACATTTCCACCTTTACCCTTAAGTTACCTGCTACAAGTATAGCAGGCCTTGCCCAACTGTAAGTCAATATCAGTTGGACACCCCGGTGACATAAGATACACGACACCTTCGCACCACCCGACCACCCCTATATTCTGATCATGGACTTCTATTGAGCTTCCCGCAAAACATCATTTCAATGTTTACTTTGCATGTGTTGCAATCAACACATGTTAGGAATAAAAGTCAGTGTCTTTTACTTGCTAAATTTTCTATTTTCTGCTTTAACTCGCAGAATAAAGACTTTATACTTCAGTTTCCTTTTTTATTCCTATCTGTTTTATATGCATTCCTGATGAGGAAAGGCTCTACAATTTAACGAACATAAGTTTGTTTTTTTCTCTCAAAACGGTTTTCCACCACGATGTCACATGACGTTACCGTTATGGCACGCGGTTTCTTCTTGCAGACTGCAGAGTAAGGAAAAACTGTAAAGCAACCTGTACTGATAATTTGAACATTCCAGAATTGATTACAGTCACACAGGGCGCAACTCAGCAGTCCCATGAGAATCTTCACAATGTGTACTAGATAAATTATGTGGGACTTAGAAACTGCTTTTGGTCAATATGAATACGTAAGCCCTTTGATTCGCAGATTGATATCTCACATAAGCACTAAAGTACTATTTTGCTTGCCCCCGCGTATAAATCATCTTTCAAACGAAAATGGTTAATATTAAAATACAACAGCATGTCTATCATCTCGATGACGAAAATTTGTCATCCCAAAACATTTGAATGTAAAAAAAATACTGTTGAAATTTCCTGTCCAAATATTTTGTACATAAAAAAAAGAAAAGCAAGAGAGGAAAACTGCTACTAAGCAGATATGTTAGAATGAGGTCAGAGGATCTGGAAAAAAAAAAAAAAAAAAAAAATGATGTTATTTGACTGGGTAGTGTAATATATTTCAGAGGTGGACATGTCTGCCAATAATCTTAGCCTCAAGGGATGAAAGATCATTCTGATTCTGACACCTGCTGTCTTTTGTTTTAGCATTGTCCTCAAATGCTTTACAGCATGCTCAATGTCAAAAAAATCTAGACTGGTTTGCCGTCCATTTGCGGCAGTATCAGGCGCAAATGTTGTCCAGAATTTATGAAAATACAGAACTCAGCCTGGATAATACAGATAAATTTGAACAAATCAAATATGCACCAAGTGGAGGTGATTTGTGTATCAGAAAAACATTCTGTGTATCTGATACCCCTAATTTTCGAAACAGTTGAGTATCTAGACGACACCAGGGCAAGAGATAAGGGGAGCATCCGAGTAAAAAAACACATACGGTACATTTTGAGCAAATACTCAATTATTTTGAAAAACTTGGGTATTGATACCCAATTATTTCCAAATTCAAGGGTGAAAATTAAAGTTTCAAGGCCAGAAAAGCAAATGATTACTATTTTATATTATGATTACTGCACATAATAGGTGTTTTTAATCTTCATATGACAAATACAATCATAAATTTAATAGGGTATAATGAAATACCATCTTTTAAATACCTACCGTAAATCCGTTTTTTGTTTTTTTTTTGTGCTCTTTCTTTCAGTTTTATAAGTTTCCCCCAATTAATTTTCATTTTGGGGAGTATCTTTACTCAAACCGAAAAATGAAAATATGATTTTAGTCTAGAGGTGAAACGATTCACCAAATTTATGGTGCATCACGGTTCAGAGGTCATGATTCTGTTCACAATTCTTTTTCTCTGAGTTTCGATATGACTCAGTTCACTCAAGTGTAAACAAAAGTTGTCAGTTAGCTGCCAATTAGATCGGTAATTACTGCATGCAAAAGAAATATTTTGTTTCATTCAGATCAATTTAAGATAGTTGTACTGCTGCATGACTACTTTAGACAAGTTTTTAATGACTGTTACCAACAAAAACAATGTACTTAGTGCCATAAATCTATGTGTCATTAGTTTTCACTACTTCCAAATTTCACGAAAAAAGTTTAATTATTCAGTCACTAAACACTGTTATGAATATCAAAAGCACTCAAAACCCTCAGGAAATGTCAAACAGTCTTTCTTAGAATTTTCAATATTTCATGCCATTTTGCAATAGCGATTTTCTATAAAATGTCCGTCCACTGAATGAAAGGAACCACATTCATGACAGAACCTGTTTTACCTCTTTTCGAACATAACATATCTGGGAAGCTTTATTGCCTAAACTTGGTTGCTTATATTAGGTTCTTTTCTCTAAGAAAAAAAGGAAAAAAACTTTTCACACTATGAAACTTTTACAAATATGATATTAAGCCTATGACTGTGAACCATTTCAAACAAACTTTGAAGTATGGTGAGCAGTTTAGTTGACCACTATAGTATAAACCTTAATCACATGCGAGAAATGCTACTGTTTGTGCGTTACCAGGCCGCCTGTGTGCAGGTCTGCAAGCACAGCTTCCAGTGTTTCCTCACCTGCTGCCTTGCCGCTCGCCCATCACTACAGGGCTTTTTGTGTGGCTTGTGTATGTGTGCTTGCTGTTGCTGTGTGTATATGATTAAGATGACATGCGCTGTGAATTGGATTATAGTGAGGGAGAGGCAGAGTCCTCACTCTCTCGTCCTGACCTAGCTGGATCCAGAGGCAAGACATCCGGAGCTAAGCCCAGATGCAGTGGATGACCATGACTTCTGTTCTATGACACCATAGTATAATCCATATGCAGTTACTGATTATCTTAAGTCTGAAAAGCACATCACGATACGTATCATATAGCAAGTATCGCAATACCTATCATATCGTGAGGTGAGTGCAGCCTCAGATTTTACCAAATGGATTAAATTTTGATGGGGTTAAATACCCAAATGCCCCTAAAATTATCTGTTGCTCTGATAGCATAAAATACACAGATACGCTGCTTATCTCTTCTCCTGAAAAAAAGCCCTTTATCTCAGTAGATGTATGTTTTAAATGTATATGAACCAGCATGCATACACCAGAATCTAGTATGACTTCTTGTTCTTACCATGTATATATCTGTAATTCATTTGTTGGATAATTGCCTCGCTGGAACTCTTGTAGATTGTTGTGACGACCAGTGTTGTAAAATACTCTCAGTAAAAGAGGACAAGTCTGTAACAGAACATAATATTGTAAAGACAACATAGTCAATGTCCCCAGCCTCCAGGGCAAGTACTTAGATCTGGAATCCTCATTTCAACTCCTGGCATCACTGACCTGAATCATATACAATACTATCAATAAAGCACTGTACTGTTCAAGTCAGTGCAATTCACTAAAAAATACTTTTCTCCAGAATATTTTTAAAGAAAAAATATGCTTAAAAATTTAATGAAAAAAAAAAAAAAAAGTTTATAGGACAATTTCTTTCTGCCATGTGGTGAGAAAAAGCAACCATGCTACAAACTAAGGTGAAACTAACAAGGTTAGGGGTGAAATAACCAAGCTCTAAAATAAGGGTGAAACAACCATGTGCAAATGACCGGGCAGTGGGGGTGGCAAACATCCTGGGGGCAAGCGATTTATTACCGCTGTAAACCTCCCCAATTTAACCTACCAAGTACCATGTTTTAATCTGTCCTCCTTCACATTTTAACTTTTCTCAATTTTTTAAATAAACCTGCCTAGAATGTCCACTAGTGTGTACAATAGTACATGGCTGTATAATAGTGAGCTCTTAGCCTCTATGGTCGAGAATATGATAAAGGAAACGTAACATACAATAATATATTCTTTCAGCAGAAATTGTTCTGACCAATTTTCCTTTTTCTTCCCGGAAGTTGTCACCGGAAGATGGCAGGCTGAAAATTTGGCTCTCACTAATAAGCGTCACGAATTGACAAGAAACGAGTGTCAATAAATGTCATGAACATGTTTTCCTGATTATTTTTATTATTTATTTATGTATATTTTTATATACTGATATTCATTTTTAAATGATGCTGTGAAGGAATTTTGAAACGACTACAGATAGGTCTGTGCTGTGCTCGCATTTAGGCTAAGCCTACTTTCATACTAACGTAAATTACGCTAGCTTTTTTGAAAAGCTAACACTTGGTATAAAATATAACTCACAATATTCTCCTCTGAATGAAGTTAAAGTATTCAAAAATGGTTGTTACCTTTTCTCTATCAACTGGTTTTTCTGGCGTTCTATTACCATCATTCTGTTGCATCTGTACCGTAGATTCTAGAGCCATATTTGTTTAGAAATGTAGTGTAGAGATGTGCACGCCAGTGGAACTTGTAAGGAGTAATGACGAAAGCCGATCAACTCCGAATGAGGCACTTGGTCATTTGAACGCTTAGAATTATATTGACCGCATCGGAAAATGAAAACTCGAATTCAATGTAATCTGCGCGGGTACGAGTTGTCCCACAGTGCATGATCTAATCAAATATGAGCCAGCGCACGACAAAACCTGCAATAAAACTTGTACGACCAGGAAAGACGCAGATCAGCCTGTACATCCACCCAGTATAGCGAGGCTTTTCATTTATCCCTTTGGATACTGGAGGCTGTAAAATGCACATGCGATCAGCAGACTCTGATCAGACTGCGCGGATGCGCAGGCTGATTTCTTTGCTGATTGCACATGGCTTATTGTAGGTTTTGTCATTCGCTGTCTCATATATGAACCCAGCATCAGCCATTTATTAAAGCGAAAGTGGTAAAATGAAGATTTCTTCTTCTTCTTCTTCTTCTTCTTCTTCTCCCAGTTATGAGTCGAGATCTTTGCAGACCGTAATTGACTCTGCGGGGCAAGGCAGTGTGATGGCATCAGCACGCCCTAGGAACTATGTACAGGCTGATAGAATCATCGGTTAAAAACCATGTACAGTAATGTCGTCTTTGCCACTGATGGAGATGGTCACCCGCTAAGAAGTAACCGGAACGCCAGGGTGGCTGCAGGCGCTACTATGGACGGGAGTCTGTCCCAGTCCCTGGCTGTCTTTGGGAAGAAGGAGTTGGAATAGGTCGAGTTGATAATTCTTTCCTGGAAAAACTTCACCGTGGTCCTCTAATGCGGCTATCACTTCGGCTCAGATATCTGTTGGCAGGTATATCTACCATATTGTGCTCAATTCTGTATAGCATGCTTAGCCTGTTATGTCTTCTCTGAACTTCCAGTGGTTCCCAGTTAAGATTTCTACTATGGAAGCATTAAAAGTGGAGTAATCCCGGACACATAAGTCATTTATACCACGCATAGCATTGGTGGTAAATCCTTTGAAACAAGAGTGGAAGTTTCCAATTGGCTCTAAATGAGGGAATATAGATAGAACCCACACCATCCAAATTTATGAAAAAAAAAAGAAAAAAAAAAAAAAAACGTTTGCTGTGGATTACGCAGGCCATTAGGATGGAAATAAGAAAGCGGGGTAATCCCTTTCATAAAGTCAAAACATCAAAAACTCTAAGCGGTTACTAGAAAGACCGGAAAGTACCTTAATTATGACCGAAAAAAAAAAAAAACAAAAAAAAAAAAAAAAACGAAAAACGCCGAAAATCACCCAAAAATATAACATGGAGCCGGAACATATGACCATGGTACTTATCGCATATGTGAACAACGAACGTTCAGTCGCTAAGTAGCAGTACTGCACATCCGCGCAGTCTCACCAGAGACTTCACTGTTAGGACACACATAGTAGAGAACTAGACGAAGGTCCGTTCTGCATTAATTACCGGTGGCATATTTAAAACAGACAATTTTTTCATCTGTAAATAAAATCATTTTATTTGATAAATTAAGCCTTTGCTTTTAAATAACTTGTACTTGATTTTTTAAGAGTTAATTATATTTAAGTTGCCTGCAACGTTTACACCGGTATCGGTCTAATCCTTTTATAATAAACACCTTGGTGTGAGTTACTGATTACAGATAATAATCAAACGTTAGCAGTGAGCATACTTAATCCCATTACCTGCTGTTAATCCTCAATTTGTACACATGCAAACAGTGCAGACCCAGATCGGACTCCGCTTAGCCTATAGCACAGCTTTTTTTTTTTTTTTTTTTTTTTTTTTTTTTCATATTATTCTCGCTAAGCATGTTGGGTGAAAACTTCAGCAGACGACATTTTGAAATGTTTTCTTACTTTTCGAACTATCATCTACGAGTATGTTTCAAAGGTAATACAAAGTTTCATTTGAATATTATTTCTATATTCCATTTCTTAGTTTATGAAAGAAATATACTTCTATATGCATTGTTGATTATATGATATGAGAGAGAGAGAGAGAGAGAGAGAGAGAGAGAGAGAGAGAGAGAGAGAGAGAGCATAGCTGTTCATAATGTTACTTTCATGAAAATATAATAATAAAATGTTTGATTTTATCTATTATTTACTTAATCTATTTATGCCGAGTGGACTCTTCCACCTCAAGTCTTTGGAAAGGTCCATTCCCAGTTTAAGGGGTTTCTAGTTAGTTATTATCTGGGTAAACACGGTTTGCCTATGTCCCTTTAATGCGACGCTAGGCATAAATGGGTTAATATTCATACCCGATTTATATGCTGTGTCGGTATCTCGCCTTACACCGAAAAACTGCAGTTTATATCCACCAAACCCTTTCTTTTATAAAACATACCCATCCTCTCTACACCCCGCCCCGCTCCGAAACAATACCATGTGTTTTTTTATGCAGAATTTTGGTGTTTTTCGATGTTTGTTTTTTTGGCCAACAGGTGTTTTTCACTCTTTCTAGTGACCCAACTCTGAGTGTTGTGTTAAACAAAACAAAAAAAATGCTTATAACAAGTATATTGAAAATCTCCTTGGCACATATGGAAAAAAGATGATGACACAGCAAGTAAGTCAAGTCTACCTTCTCCAGAAGAGACGCTCTTAAGTTCCCTGATCAAATGTGATACTTTGGGTATAGGCCTGTTTGAAAAGGCGAGTCAATCTGTACAACAAAAACAGACAAAGCGAGCCTGCTAAACTGATATGTATATATAGTTCGAGTCAGTATTATCAATATAATCACCACTTCATTTAGGAAAACCCGCCAGTGAACACTTCTTGTTCAGCAGTTCAGCCCTTGAAAACCTGAGCGTGTGCGGCGTAACATGTACCATACTATTCCAAACATTCATATTTCTGTAAATGGAGCAGCGAAAGATTTGTCAACCATGAACGCAGCAAAGCAGCTGACCTGGAAGCCATTTAGCCTGCTGTCATCAAAAAGTTAGATTATATTATAACACCGTTTTTGCTGCAATATTTCAGACATCTCTTGACTCTGGAAGAGATCTATTAGATTCGACTGGAAAAAAGCTTCGGTATGCACCTTGCTTAAGAAATTACCTACCAATCTCTTTAGCATGTGTACTTTTTAAGACAATCGAGCACATAGTGGCTTCTAATCTTACAAACACTTAAACAACAATGAGGTCTTTAACGGCCTTCAAATTCAAATCCCCAAATGGAGCTCCGATATCAGAAGAATTAGTTTTATTGGACTGAAGTTTGATTGCATAGACCTGATTGTTAAAAATAAATGCTGTCAATACTTGTTAAGCAGGCCATCTTTCTTTAACGACTCGATCAGCTCTGATCATTATGTCGTTGTGCGCGGCGATAATTTAGAATTTAGCACAAAAAAGGGGCGAACATTTGGGTGGGCCATTAAAACTATTTACTATAAGCTAAACAGAGACATGTTAAAGCACATACCTTTGTTGTAGAAGTCTAAACTAGTACTTTAAACTCCTCAGTGGACCCAAACAGAGACCATAGAAGAAGGCAGACCATCCCACAACGGAATAGTACTAGGGAAGAAGGAATGTTTAAGAGCGTCAGAACATGAAAGAGATCGTGTATATTGTAAGTTGTGTGGCGCTCTAGTTAGTCTCAATCCAGGTGTAGGGGTCAGATAATTAGTCATCAATATCTACCAGGGCCCGGTTGTTCAAAACTAATGATGTCGTTAGTTAACGATTTGTTAAAATTTACATCAGGTGATACGCAAATATGCTGAATTTTTTTGCTGAAAAAATGTGAGTAGCTTGCAGTGCAAAAGCTACTCACATTTTTTTCAGCAAAAAATATCAGAATATTGTGTATTGAATCCGCTAAAACAGTTAACGAAATGACCCTTAACGAGCTCGTTAAGCTAACAACGCTTTGAACAACTGGGCCCAGGACATTATGTATTTTATGGAAGAAGGCTAAGGAGGGCTGCTCCTTCCGGGCTTCTAGGGTTGACCCTTGCAGCCCATCCAGCATATCACCGACCTGGCTTGTGTTCCTCCATTGCCTGCTAGTCCGGCGAGCAGCAGTCCTTTGCATCTTCTAAAGTTGGCTACATTGAGTTTTAATGTATGGGTTCCAAACAGCGACTGCAATTACAGTTTAGGGCGCACACGCGTTTTATATGCAACCTCCTTGGTTTCTCGAGGTGCAAAAGAAAGGTTTCGACGGAGAAATCTAAAGGTTTTACTAGATTTTAGAAGAAATGTCCGATATGTGTTGACCCCAATCTAAGTTATCTATAATGGTAATACCGAGATATTTGGCGGACTGAACTTTTTCCAAGATCTGATTATGTAAACTATATTTATGATGAACTTGTTTATTGGGGAGGTGTCGCATCACTCTCATAGAATGACATTTGGCAACATTAAATTTCATCTGCCAAACTGCCTCCCAACTTGCAAGTCTATCAAGGTCTTCTTGGAGAATAACACACGCCTAAGGGGATAAGATTTCCTATATAAAACACAGTCGTCTGCAAATAGCCGAATTGAAGACCTTAAATGGGAACGTAATTTAAATAAAAATGGTAAGAGAAAAGTCCAGGGAGTGCCACAATCACAAACCACAGCCCTTCCCAGACACCAAGAGGAAGAGGAAACCGACAAATCCAAATAAGCAAAAATCGAACAAACGTACGAAAAGCACTAAGATTAGCTCTCTCTTCCCCAAGCGAGGTAATCGCAATGCTAAAAGGTCTGAAAAACACAAGAATAAAATGACACAAGGTAAGACATAAAACAAATCGCCTCGTAGAATAAACCACAAAGCTACAAAGAGTAACACTAACACCTGGACTACCGCCTTAGAACAGTCAGTAGAGTAAACCACCGGGGGTTGTAAGTTGTAAGGATATCTTGGAGTAAAGTGCTTAGCAAGTCATTTATTTTGATGCAAAAGTTTTCAAAATCGGCCTAACAATAAGGAAGTTATGGTGGTTTGAATATATTTAAAAAAAAACGTTATGCATGCCGCCATATTGTAGGCTTTGTGACGTAACACAGCCAAAATTAAATATGCAAAACCAGATTATAAAGGGTTTTAAAGAATAATTTTGCGACAGATTTTTTATAATCTTTTAATTCTAGTGACAAGCAATCATTTCCCCCAAAAATAGACCAACTTTATGACAATAACTACCTTTATGAAATGAATTTCGATTTTTATGAAACCTCATTAAATATTCAAAATGGCGGCGCCCATTCCACCAATATTGAAATATTCAATTGTCTATGACTTAGTTAATTTTCCACCGATTTTGATTAAATTTGTGTCAAAATTCATTATTTGTAAAGTTCTTTACGTTAAAGCATAATACCTTTTAAGGTTGCGTTCCCCTTTAAGTTATCCGGTAAGTCATTAATAAAAATCAGAAAAAGGACCAATCTTAGAACCCAACCTTGACCCCGGATAAAACTAGGACTGGATCGGACGCTTAACCTTCTAATATAACTCAGTTGGGACGTCCAGATAACCATGGTTTGATCCACATATGGGTGGATCCTCTTATCCCATAATAACCTAATTTATATTGTAGTCTCCTGTGTGGTACCTTGTCAAAGGCCATATCGAAATCCATGATGGTTACATATGTCTGCTTATGTCCACGATTTACTGCACCATCGAGGTTGCTAGCAAGATCATGGAGAAAAAAAAATGGACCAACTGGGTTTTGCAAGACCTCCACCTTCGGAAACCATGCTGACTGTCAGCAAGAATGCTTTCTAAGGCTAAGTGCTTACTTATACTACTGACAATAATATGCTCCATGGCTTTCAACAGATATAGGTTTACGACCCATGTCTATAATCAGCAGGATCATTTAGGTATCTAGAAGTAGAATTGAAAGCTTCAATAATATTAGCCGCTTGATTTTCATCAGAGAGAGATAACATGACGTCACTTTCATTAAAAAAAACAAAACAAACAAAAACAAAAAACAAAAAAAAAAAACAACAACAACAAAAAAAAACAAGGGGAGCACAACTGAAGGGGTTAGTGCAAGAACGGGGCTAAGTCACATTGTTATAATTTCGAGAAACGCGATAAACGTAAAATTTTGAAAAAAAAATATATTTTTATACTTGCTTTTAAATTATTGCTTCTAATGTATTATTCTATTATATGAAATGTCGTAAAAATCGTACAAACAGTTCTGAGTATATCGCAGGTAACCATTTATTTCTAAAATGGTTTAGTGCAAGAACGTGGCTAATCCAGGTTTTACGGGACTTAGCCACGTTCTTGCACTAAATGAATAAGACTAAGTTTTCTGTATTCAAAGTAGAAACCCATTATATTTAGTTTAACATTTAAATATTATCTAATGCAGACTATATATTAGTACCTTATAAGAATGAACGAAAAATAACTGAACAACACATGCACCAGTCACTCAAAGTTTTATGTCGTACAGTGGATTGATTTAGCCACGCTCTTGAACCAAACATTCGTTATTAGACTTCGCCCCATACCAAAAATTTAATAAACCGTCATTTTTAATATCAATAAAGAAAGAAGGTATAACAAACTATATATCAGATTGTAGGTCTTGATATGATATATCTAAATCTGACTATATCTCATATCAAAAAACCAAACTGGTATCAACACTTAAGAAGTTCTATGGGAGACATCATGATCTGGTCAATCCCTACAATGTGGCAGTTTCCAGAACTGTTTCTGATGTTTTTACCAGTGACGCGCCATAAGTAGACTTCCCAAATCCCGGACATACGCTTCTACCGATATTTCCTTCGTTCAGGCCTCTGGGCATGGTGGGCGATGCTTGCCCACCAAGTAAAGCTTACTATCCGCGGACGCCTGATTACACCCTTTATTCTGGGGTTCATGTCTGTTGAACTGAACATTCTGATTCGTCATTCATTAATGGATTTATGAGTTTGGATTACGGATTAGGTACCATGACCGCAACTAATTTTTCCTAAAATGGACTTAGCCCCGTTCTTGCACAAACCCCTTCACATCGGAATACCAACAATTTGTCTATAAAATTTAGTGCCAAATCTAATAAATATATTATTCAAAAGACAAAGTTTAGTTACTATTTTTACATGACAATATGTTTCTGTAATCCTCAGAAGTAAACAAGCAAGTTCTCATATACAGTCCCTTCGCAAGTAAATGTCAATTCAATTACTTAAAGATCAAACGACAATGATTTATATTCTCATTTCTCCATTATAGCCTTTAAGGCATTATTTCATGAATCATGATGCAAAAAGAAAAAGCACATGCAAAAATTCCAATTAGTTCCCGAGTTATAGCGATTTGGACTTGAGCAGTTTTGTTCTTTTTTTTCAAAACAGTTTTCAAACAGTTCGTGAATATTAATGAGGCTTTTATGACGTCATAGTGGTCATTCAGTTTTTTACGAAAATAATTTTAAATATTAAGACCTGGATTTGTTTATGACCTCTAATATGTCAGTTGAGACAGTAGTTTATCATAAATTTTAGTAAAAGACTTGTATTTTCTTTCATGTTTAGAGAAAAAAAAAACACATCAAAATTTAAAATAAGGAACCATAATATTTGCGATTTAAATTCCATTTAAAAACGTTTAATTTGATTTTGAGATTGAATTTGACAAATTTTCATTAAAGTGCTTAAAACCCTCGGTGGTTTATTCTTCTGACCATTCTAAGGCGGTGGTCCCGGTGTTGGTCTTACTCTTTGTTGCTTTGTGTTGTGTGAGATTTTTGTTTTTATTTCTACGAGGTGATTTGTTTTGCCTTTTGTTATTTTGTTCTTGTGTTTTTTTTTTTGTTGTTTTTTTTTTTTGTTTTTTTTTTTTTTTTGTTGTTGTTGTTTTGTGTGTGTGTGTGTGTGTGTGTGTGTGTGTGTGTGTGTGTGTGTGTGTGTGTGTGTGTGTTTGTTTTGTTTTCAATCCTTTTAGCATTGCGATAACCTTGCGAGGGGAAGAGACGGCTAATCTTAGTGCTTTTCGTACGTTTGTTCGATTTGCGCTTGTTTGGTTTTGTCTGTTTTCTCTTCCTCTAGGTGTCTGGAAAGGGCTGCAGCTTGTGATTGTGGCACTCCCTGAACTTTTCTCTTACCTGTTTTACAAATTCACTTAAATGTATATTTAAACATCTATATTTGGTGTAAATTCTATACTGTAACTAGCTATAATGTGGATTTTAAGATTTTTTTTTTAAATCAAACTTCAACTGCAATATGGTTAAAAACTATAAACCATTATTTATTAGATTGTCAATCAAAGGTTACTTTATTAAATATCATAAAACATATTTTATGTTTTAAGTTTTAATCAAAAATTTTAAAAGACTCAAACGACACCACAGAATGTTGCATTGTGGGATATAAATATAGCATTGTGGGTTATATTTCTACCTATAGCATTGAAGTGTTCTCGGATGTGAAAATGTTCTATTTGATTTTCATCTGGCATAATTTCGCAATGTGTTGGAATTTGTTATGCGGTTTTCGGCAAAATTAATCGCATTAGCAGCTTTATCAGTGTTCAAACATTCCATTGAAACAATAAAAGCTTCGTCACTAGATCTTTAAGTTAACCTTTCTTTAATCAGAGTGGAAAAAAATCATATGTGAACATAACGGAAGCCCGGCTGAGTTTGTCTTATAGACCAAGAAGATTTTTATTATTCCTTTCATAAACATTTTCACAATATATTATTACATGACTCTTAACTGCAGTGAAGCAGAAAGTTAATAATTTAGACAATTCACTAGTTATGCAAGAACTAGAATTAGCATTAAGACGTGCGTTCATGTTTCTATGAAGCTTAGGTAACCAGTATTAAGTGGGAAATAAAAGTCAAAAAGGATTGCCTTTGGAAACAAAGACCACACAAAATCACGAAAATCGGAGACTCTGTTTGATTGAGTCTCTTCATATGTAACACTGTAGTTTGCGAGGCTGCATATGCTCCCCTCCCACCCCCCCCCCCTCCCGCCCACCCCCGCGCGCACACCCACCCACCCACTAGCGCCGGCTTAAGCGGTATTTGATTAATTTTGCTTTGATTTTCTAGTTTGCTTACTTCAAACTCAATAGCATTATGGCAAAGTGCTAATCAACACCACTTTCAACTCTGATTCAGTTACCTGTTATTACCTGTCGTCAACACCACAGAGTAAGCCATTGTCTTCTTCAGGCGCATTTTGATAGTTTCCTATTCTACTTGAAGTCTTCAAATCTAAGGATAGTTTGGAATCTAGTTTTCGATTCGTCTTTATAAATATTTTACCAACTGGATGAACCACAAGTTTACTAGGTGGGTAATTTGTGCGTTTTAAAATGACGATAACGCAGACGCACAGGCTGATCTGAGTCTTTACTGGGCTCTCACGCAATCTTCCAGGAAATGCTGTGCCCGGGCTCATATAATTTCTCAGTCATTACTCGTAGCGCTGCCTCTATGTGACTCAGTTGCCTGGTAGCGTTAAAAAATCTGAAAACTGAACTGAACTGTACCGTCTCATTTTAAGATTTAGCACTTTGAAAGCTGCAACTGTAAATCATTTTCTTTACCGTTTGACTTCGTCATGAAAATTATTGACATATTTTCATGTTTTCGCAAAAATTAAGCCTTAATATATGTGAGTCACAATCTCATTTTGATGACAACCAGACATGTTTACGCAATCTTGCAGAGTGTGAATCTCAGAAAAAAATATTTGGATCTCATAGATCCTAAATGTAATTATAAGATGCTTCTAAACTGAAATCAGTAATAAATAGATTCACGTCCCTGTTCTAAAACAACTGTTAATATTTACATTCATTCCACAGATTCCGGGACATCTCGGCCACCGCACCCCGCATCCCACCCCGCCCCCAATCAAACTCTGTCCCTAGCAAACTCGGCCCATAACCAACTCGGCCACGAGTTGTCCAGTATCATTCCGCATACACTTTTTCCAGTGAATCAGTATCATTACTGGTACTGGGATTGTCTCCTTTGGACCATGCACTTCAATATTGTTCTATGTTAGGCCAGGATTTTCTTTTTCTTTTATCCTCCTTTGAAATACAACAACATATGCTAATATATATGTGTATATTATGCTAAACCCTCAGAGCAACTGAGGAATGCTGTTTAACAATCTTATAATCTATGAACTATAACCTTTAGCTTATGTAAATAATGTTATGAGTAGGAGTTATAGATAAGGTTTATACTTGGTAATGTCTAAAGGCAACAACACTACACCTCCTTGTTCTCCTCGTTGATTTCACTTTACCGTTAATGAATTAATAGCCTTTAGCTATTTCAGGGTGGTTTCTTACTGTGAGCATGCGAGTAATTTATTTACATTCTGGTCCATTAGACGACGTTTCAATTAACTTAGCTGACAAGCGTTTTATGATATTGATTAGATAGGTTGTTGGCGAACGTAGAATTGGAGAAAATTTCCCGCAACAATGTCAGAAAGAAAAGTTCTTAATGTAAGACTCACTTTTATTTAAGCGAAGTTTGAAAAAGCCAAAAAAAAAAAAAAAAATCTAGTCCATTTTTCCCCCTGAAAATCTGTATGGAATACACAACAGATTCCCTTGTATGATTACCAGTTTCTGTCATTTAGCGTGTTTAGGCTTAGCAGTGTAAACACTTCAAATAATATGAAAATACGCTTAGCCTAAATGCGAGTACAGCACAGACCCTAACTGTAGTCTCTTCAAAAGTCCTTCACAGCATCATTAAAGAATGCATTATCAGTATATAAAAACTTGGACCCAATATACACTGGACTAGTAACTACGGTACAGGTATTGTATTTATTGGGAATATGTTGTCGTGGCTGAGTTCTTATAATTTTGTATGATGAAGTTTAAATGCTCATATTTCAATTACTTTTCAAAATAGCTCCGATTTGTTTTCAAAAAGCAATAGGTCAATATATTACCTTTAAACCCACAGCATTATATTTAAGGAAAATACAATAGTTTTTGTAAACATCAACGAGAAAACTAGGTACCCATTTTAGCTATTTTCACACTTTTAGCAGAAAATGATCAGGAATTCGCCCAAAATGATGTTATAACTTCAATCTAATTAATTGTGACTTAACATTTTTCAACTAAACTTGTTAAAAATAATTTTTTACAACTTCAGTTTTTATCCGAAATCATTTTTAATGACTATAGTGCTGTAAAATAGCGCTAAAATCAAGCCACGACAACATATTTTGGCAGTTCCGTTAGTGACAAGTCCGGGTATTATTAGATCCGAGATAAAAAATATATGTAAATCAATAATAAATATTAAAAATAATCAGCAATATATGTTTGTGACACTTATTGACAATCGTTCCTTGTCACTTTGTGATGCTTATAAGTGTCAAGTCCACTCCAGTCCTGTCAACTTCCAGTGACAACTCACGGGAAGAAAAAGGGAAGAAAATTGGTCAGAGCAGTTTCTGCTGAAAGAATATATCGTTGTATGTTACATTTCCTTGTTCATATCTTCTACAGTAGAGCTCACTTCGTTCGCGACGCGCTTCCCCAGCTGTGCTCCCTATGAAAACTGGTTCTTAAAATGGGTGAAGTAATCAGAGGCCAGTTGGGGTTAGTGTCTAGCTTACAGGGTGCATTCTATTCTGTTTGATTTTCTCTTTTGCAACTGCGCAGTTGCCGCTTAGCAACTGATTTTGTCATTTACCAGCGGCTATATTGGATTCAATTTGATCCACTATGCTGTGATATGTGTGAATTTCTGACACACAATTAAATGTGCAAATGCCTTGTTTTTCTTCATTTCAAACAATTCTAATCTCTGACATATTGAAATTTGACATAAATAAAATAAAATGGTAAAACTCTTCTTTGTTTCTGAGATTTTTTTTTTTTTTTCAGAATTGACTTGACATTACGTACCAGGTCTTCTTCGTGAAAAAGCAATAATGACCCAACATAAAATGCAGTACACATGGCATTTCGGGTTTGAAACTTTGATAGAAGTGCACACTTAAAAATATAGAAGAGATCCTCCCACTGTGTGGGAAAATATTTTGTGAAAAGCAAACTTTAGTTTGAATCCAAACCATTTTAGCATATAAAGGCACATGCAAAGAAAAGAAAGCAAAGATGCCATAATGAGAATGACAGTTTTTAAATGAGCTGATAAGAATCAGGCTGGAAAGGGTTGTTGCTTTCTTTGACATTTGCGTTTGGTCCTGGTCAAAATCCAGAATGATGCAGACAATACCAATATGTCATAGACATACAAAAACTCACTGTGTCATGTTATTTTCTTACATGTCAAATTACGCTGCAGTAAGTTAAACTGGACTTTAAATAGGTAGTTTTTTTTTTTGTTTTTTTTGTTTGTTTTTTTTTGTCATCTAAAGTATCAAATCAAAATGATAGCATTGTAAAGACTTCACAGATGGTCCCCTGATTAAAGCTGCATAGGAGAAGTCTGGCATTTGATGTACCGGCAGTTGTATTTTCAATAAATATATACATACAGGTTTCCTGTAGGTGGACTTTGTCAGCTGGAGGCCAAAGGACTTGGCCGGTATAAATTGAAAGTGCAGCTTATTTCTAGGATAACTCATTGTCTTCCCACTATGATAAAATGTAAAATTTTAAGTTTAGTTGTACTTCCAGACAAAAATGCTAGGTAGTACTCGGACTTCCTGTTTCTAAATGTTAGTGCAAGCATTGTAGTAAGTACATGTAATTGGATTTTTTCATGTACATTATATTTAAGAGATGACTAGTGATTGTAACTTGACTTGGGTACTACTTGACATGACAATGAATTGGCTACAATTTACAAACCCTTAACCCTGTGACCTTGTTGAAGATAAAGTAGCATAAACTCTAATGAAATGGATGGGACTTTCTCTGTCATTAGCAGTATCACTGTATGTCATCTGTGAATGTAATTAGAGATAACTAAAATCAAGGCAAGGCATTTCTCATGTGTGCCCACAACATGTTTTGGTGAAGCAATAAAAAAAAAAATATTAGATGGATCCATCCTCCTATCTGGAGCTGTGATGTAGGGTAATTACAGTACAATATGTATTTTTTTTTCTTTCCAGAAATATTATCCTCCAGATTTTGATCCATCAAAGATCCCTAGAGGAAAAAGGTCAAGAAATGCCACATTCAACATTCGTATTATGGCACCATTCAATATGAGGTAAAAAACCCTTGTCATGCTGAATAAATTTTAGATGCCAAGCCCACTTCTAATTTTCAGATTACTTGATCCAGATTGTTGATAAAAATTCACATACTTAATGACAAACAGTGCAGATCCAGATCACTTGGCTTCTAAGCCAACTGATCTGAATCTGCATTGTTTGCAAAGACAGGGTATATCTGGATTCAGCAGGACTAGGGTTAAGTGTAAAACTATTTTATCCTAATTATTTGGACACGTTATCTCCTTACCATACTTCTAAAATTTTAAAATTTGAACAAGTCTTGTTTTCTGTTTGGTGCTGTGTCTGAAGACTGCTGGGTGAGATTGTGTCAAACAGTGTAGACACTGTTTGGTCCTCTGATCTACCGTATTTACCCTAAGTATTCGGACACCTCAACTCCTAACCATATATGTTCTAAAATTTGAACCAGTACAATTCACTACCCGATGTTGTGTCTAAAAACTGCTGGGTGAGTGGCAAACAGTGTAGACCCAGATGAGACACCACATTCTGCGGTGTCTCATCTGGGTCTGTACTGTTTGCTCAGGCCTGTCTGTCCGAATACATATGGTAAATATGGTAGGTCTACACTTTTTTTTGGTCTACCTGTTCTAAACCTAGCTTAAAAAAAAACAACAATAAATGTATGCATCATAATTCTAGATAAAAGGGGGATTCAGATGACTATTTTTCCCATATCTCCACAAAAATGTACATGTTATTGTATATTGTGGGTAAATGAGTGCTCAGAACATATGTTTTCATGGAGAAATAAGATATCAGTATTATGGAAGAAACATTAAAAACATTTCATAACAAGAAAAACAAAACTATGACCTGTATTTCTTCTCATATAGTGCTCATGCTAGGTCTAAATAGAGATAACACCTTGCAAGACAACCTTCTTGGCAAATTTATTTGAATTTTACTTTTGCCTGTTAATGGTTCTATTTCAAACTGAATTATTCAGTTCTGACAGCTGATTTAATGAAACTTTACTCTTTCACCAATAGACCCATTTTCAGTTAGTCTTCCCAGTGGATCGTCTAAAAACAAAAACATCACGAAAACATGCCTATATAATATTGACCCCCTTAAACCCCACTTTTATGTAGTAAAACTGGGGTTTACAGGGGTATGCATTATTTTTCTTATTTCTGCTCAAAAACATAGATTGTGGGTACTCGTTAGAACCGCCTTGCCGAGGCGGTTCTAATGTGTACCCACAATCTATGTTTTGAGCAGAAATATGAAAAATATCAGTTTTGATCTGATTTTTTTTTTTCAGTTTTTTTGAGGTGAAATTTTCCGTATGTTTGAATAGGCATGTTTTCGTAATGGAAAGACAAAATCAGTGAACATAAGGATTAGACAGCTCTGGATACTTGGTGGTTTTGTAACAAAAAGTGTTGATAGTTTTCTTATTTCTCTTTGAAGATATATCCTGTGAGTACTCATCAGAAGTGCTTTAGCAAGACACTTCTAATAATTACAGACAGCATGTTTCCATCACAAATAAGAAAAAGAAATGCCAGTACCATATACATGTATGTTAAAAGTACAGCCAAGTGACAAAGAGAAATGAATATACTTTCAAGGGAGGCAACTCTGTCAAAATTGTTTGCCTCCCTCTGAAATAAGAAAAATATTTGCTAGTATATATGTTAAAAGTACAGGCCTGAATACACTTTCAAGAGAGACAAGGCTGTCAAAATTACTTTACTTCCCTTCTGATGAAAAGGTGTCAAATCCCGAGGGGAGCAAATTCTTTCCTTTCAGAGTGGACACGTTTTTAGAAGGGCTTGGTGTCCAAGAAAGCAAAGATAAACAAAAGTGGTCTCGGACTCGCTTCTAAAACAATGGTGGAAAATCTACAGAGTGTATCCAGTCCTCGTCATGATCCACACCTATTTGTAACAATGGATATGTCCAAATTCAGAGATGGAAGAGTCCATTTCAGAAACTCAGGGGTGAAGGGGTGAAACAGGGGAATCAGATTTTACTCCCAACTGTCGGTGGTCCTAAATTAATACATTTTTGTTCTTGCAGATGCAACACATGTAAGGAGTATATTTACAAAGGGAAGAAGTTTAATTCACGGAAGGAAGATGTTGTCGATGAGTTCTATCTTGGACTGAGAATCTTCAGATTCTACATTAAATGCCCAAGATGTGTATCGGAAATTGCTTTCAAGGTAAGATACAGTGCTTAAATGAGGTATTAAGCAATTGGGTATTTCACTGTAATGTAGTTTATAGTTTCTGGTCCTCTGAGATCATTGAGCCTATGCCAGAAATTTTGAAAAGTCACTGATGAGACCTAATTGGCCAAAATTAGTTACTCTGGCCAAGAAAATGTCAACTCCAGCTAATTTTATGTTTGTGAGTGTATGCATTGCTCTCATGGGCCATTACTTTTGGGATATTTTTGCTGGCATGGTGTGACACAGGCGTCCTGTTTTCCGTGCGTATGTGTGTCTGTCGTCAACAATTCATTGACATTTGCAATCTCATCAGTTATGATAGTAGTACTAATAGGTAGATCATTCAAACCTTGCATAGCATTTCTCCTGGACATCCTCTCTCAGCACTCACCTTGACCCAGTGCCCTTGACCTATATTTTACGCTCCAGTGATCTTGACAATTTCGCACCAACCCTTGCGATCTCATCAACTATAGTTGCTAGAACCTTCAAACCTTGCATAGTGCTTCTTGACATCCTCACTCAGCACTCACCTTGACCCAATGATCTTGACCTATATTTTACACTCCAGTGACTTTGACAAATTTCGCGTAAACCCTCGCGATCTCAACTAGCGTTGCTAGAACCTTCAAACCTTGCATAGTTTTCTCCTCAGCATCCTCACTTAGCACGCATCTTGATCAGGTGACCTTGACCTATATTTTATTCTCCAGCGACTGACAAATTTTGCATCAAACCTTGCGATCTCATCAACTATAGTTGCTAGAACCTTCAAACCTTGCCTAGTGTTTCTCCTCAACATCCTAACTCAGCACGCACTTTGACCCATTAACCTTGACCTATATTTTATAAGTATTAATGGAGTCCCAACTGCTTTGTCCCCCCCCCCCCCCCCCCCCAGCAGGTGTGACCACGTTCCACGGAATTCTTGTTGTATATACTAACCTTAGGAGTGACAACCCTATCGGTTAAGATCACTGCATCATGATACACAGGCTGCAGAATCCTCAAGTGTTCTGTGGAACAAAGTTCTTGTTAACCGTTACCACTCTCTTGGTAAATTCAGCAGATGACAAAATGAAATATTTTTCTCAATTTTCCTAGAAAATAGAATTTGACATTTCATGCAAATTATCACCATTGGTCAAATCCTGTTTTCTGGGAAAAATAAGAAAACTATTTCTGTTTGTCATCTGCTGAATATTTTATCCAGCATTAATATTTGTAAGTGGTGAGAATTTTTAATGACTGAAGAAAAGAAATGTTTATCAAAGTTCTACTGATAGGCTGGTGTGGTGATGAGGGCCTACTGTACTTGCATGTAGGCAAAGGGCACGTTTGTACCATATTACTCCTAAGTATTGGGACGCCTTATCTACTTACCATACTTGTCCTAAAATTTGAAATAGTCCATTCTACTACTACTTAATGTGTCTACAGTATTGCTGTATGTATGGCAAACAGTGTAAACCCTGATCAGAAACTGCATTCTGAGGCGTCTGAGCTGGGTCTACACTGCTTGAAAAGGCCTATCTGTCCCAATACTTAGGGTATTTATTTTACGGTATTTATTTTGTTTCTGTATTGTCATTCACATTTTCCCTACCCTCATCTTTGTCTTACTTTCCTTTTATTAACTGCATGTAGCTCTTATGTACTTTACCTTTCTGTGGGAGATGAAAAAAATGACTCGCAAGGGTTGAGATGACATTAAACAAGAACTAGAAATTCTATTAAATCTTTTCAACCAAGTTTTTTTCTTTCTTTTTTTATTTCTATGATAGTAATAATATTGAATGAATGTTTGTTTTTAGACTGATATAGAGAACACAGACTATACCCTGGAGGCAGGTGCTACTAGATTGTTTGAGGCAGAGAAACTGGCCAGACAGATGGAAGAACAGGAGAGAAAACAGATTGAGGAAGATGAGCTGAACCCTATGAAGGTAAATACAAATCAGACCAGGAGAAAAGGTGTCTTTAGTGCATATGTAACCAGTAAAGGTCAATATCAGCCTGTGCTTCTGTGTAACCTGATAAATGCTTTCCTTTGCCAGTTACAGTATCATTGGGTATTCTTAAATTATCAATGCATACCGGTGCTTGCATTAAGGAAAGTCTGAGTCTCCCAAAAATAGTTCTGGGACTTTGAAATAGTGTGTTTTTGTGTGTGTGTGTGTGTTTTTTTTGTTTTTGTTTTTTTTTCAAAGAAAAATTGGCCAGATATTTCATTTTAATTCTAGCAGCCTAGGGCCACAGTGATCAAATAATCTTGGTGGTTTTTTGTGGGGTTTTTTTTGTTGTTTTTTGTATTTCTCTATTTTTTATAACCTGCCATAGGATAGTGGCAGAGTATTATGGTTTCACATTGGTCTTCTGTGTATCCGTTTGTTTGTTTCCAGATGATAACTTGAGTGAATATTAACAGATTTTCATCAAACTTTGTATGTGATTTGATTTTGTAGACATCTGGTTTTGGATTGCTAATAGGCAAATTTTGTCGTTATGACAGAGTTACGACACATCTGATTTTTCATTTCTGGACAATAACTTGAGTAAATATCAATGGATTTTCACCAAACTTAGTGTGTGCATTGATATGGTTAAGATCTGGTTTGGGAGTGCTAATGGGCAAAGTTTGTGTATTTTTGACAGAGTTATCTGCCAATGACACAACCATATTTTTGTTTCCAAATGATAACTTGAGTAAATATCAATTGATTTTCACCAAACTTAGTATGTGCATTGATATTATGGAGATCTGGTTCAGTATTGCTAATGGGCAAACTGCGACAATTTTGAAAAGCGTTATCTGTCTGTGACACATTCATATTTTTGTTTCTGGACATAACTTGAGTAAATCTCAACATATTTTGACCAAACTTGATATGTGCATAGGTATTATGGAGATCTGGTTTGGGATTGCTATTTGGTACATTTTTGCCAATTTTTGACAGAGTTACCTCCCCATGACATAATAATGGCAGGGTGTTATTGTTTCATGTTTTTATTTATAAAGACTATTCAGGAAACTTCTACAGATAAGTAGAGGAATCCCAGTTTTTGCACAAGCTTTTGTCAGTACATGGAGTTTAGTTTGAACATTATTTTTATACATTTGCAGTGTAATTCTAACCTTTAATATTTGAACCAGGTACTAGAAAATCGTACAAAAGCAAGCATACAGGAGATGGACCAAATTGACTCTCTGGAAGAACTACGAGAAATAAACAGTCGTAAAAATGTGGTGAACACAGAGGAAATGATAGAGAAGTACAGAAAATATGAGGAACTTTTACAACAGCTACAGATGGAAGAAGAAGAGAAAGAAATAAGGTAGGGGTGAGAGATATGATGTCTTGGATCATAGCTCCAGGTACAGTAAGAGCAGGTATCCACATAAAATTTATTTTAATTCTCCGTGAAAGCATATGTTGTGGGTACTCATAAGAAGTGCCTCAGTGAGGCACTTCTAATGAGAAACCACAACATATGGTTTTGTGGAGAAATTAGAAAAATATCAATACTTTTTAGTTTACAATAGCATCTTATCTGGAGCTACAATAAGAGTGAGAAATGTGGTGTCTTGGATAGAATTTGTGGTCAGACAAGGAAGATAGTGAAAAAAGAGGAAAGAGCAAAGTTGGAGTCAGTCTGAGTAGTTTTGCAGGTTGGAAGGGGTCAGGCAGGTGAAGTAGAATGGGTGGATTGAGACTATATTGTGTGCGGGCGACAGGAGATGAGCTTTTAAAGAAGGAAACTTTAAAAACAGCGTATGACTAACTTCTGCATATGATGGATGGAAGACAAGACAGGAGGAGATAGGATAAATAGATCTTGAGTATGACACAAGTTTAGTCTTACTTTACCTGTTAGAATTGTAGTAATTTTGATTACTAGCAGTCTCGCTTATGCTTGTCCATTGTCTGAACTTTTAGGTGACATCTCTAGAACTGCTAATTCTTGTTCAGAATTTTGTATGTTCAGAAAATTTTTCAGAAACAACTATTGATAGCACCATCATTATTTCATTAATGCTTAGCACTCTAGGTACAATTTTCAATAGATGACATATTGAAATATTTGTCTGTGTTTCCTCAAAAAACAGGTTTTGACTTTTCATTCAAGTCATCTCCAATAGAAACAATTTGCATAAAATGTCAACTACTGTTTCTGGGAAAAATAAGAAAAATATCATCAATTTATCCTCTGCTGAATTAACCTAGACAGAGGTAAAGAAACATCTACTAAGATAGATTAATATAAGATTTTAAGAGAACTGGATATACCTGGTAGATTTTCTGCCATTTCATAGAAAGGAAACAACTCTGTGATCCTAAAGGACCTGAAAGTATTATCTATATTATGATGAATCTTGTTGAGATATTTTCATGGCTACCACACAGCACTAAACACTAGCTTTTATGTTTAGTAAAAAGAACAAGAGCCCCCTCTTTCAATGAGCTTAAAATTTTACTTTGAAATATTTAAAGATAGATGTTTAGATACTGGTCAAAATATGTGTTCAGAGCAAGAGTCCCTTTGCTGCAAGTGGCCCTGAGGTCAAATCAAAGGCTTATTTTTTTTTTTATATATCATGGAGAAGCATGATTTCAGGTGAGCTTTCCTGTCATGGTACAAGGCTTGCTTTATCAACTTTATAGTGTAATTTCTTCACTTTGTTTTAAAGGGAAATCTTTGGAAGTGAAGGAACAAAGATTGTGAAGAGACTACATGATTCTGATGATGAGGATGAACCTTCTACCAAAAAAGTAGTTCCCAGTCTCGACAAACCAACAGATATCCTTGCACAGGTAAGTACAAAGAAACACCCCAATCGTAGTGATCCTTTTGGAATACAGAACAGATTAAAAGCAGAAAACAGTAGATCTGGCCCAAATGAAGAATTCTGAAAAAATGCTACATGCCTTCCCTACCTGCCCGCCGCCTGAATAGCTTTAAGCAGTTGTCTTTGTTTGTTCAGTGTATGGGCCCAGTAGTCCAGAAGGACCAGAAAATTCCATGCTGTATATATCAATTATGAAATGTCTGCCTGGCCAAGTGATTAACATAACTGAATAAGATCATGAGGTCTCAGGTTAGGATGCTGCTAGAGGCGGAGTTTAAAGCTTGACCTTATGGTGTTTCATCAGTTCATCATTATCTTTTATTGTCGTGTTTTGATGTGCATTATGTACATGTAGGTTGCAGTACTTTAATACTTAGCACATTGAGTAAAATATTCAGCAGATTATATATTGAAATATTTTTCTTATTTTTCCCAGAAAACAGGTTTTGACGTATCATGCAAATTGTCTCCAGTGGAGACAATTTGCATGAAACATCAAATCCTGTTTTCTAGGAAAAATAAGAAAAATATCATCAATTTGTTATCTGCTGAATCAGCCTAGAGAGTGGTAAAGCACCCAACATTTTGGCCATGCTCCTTCTCCAATTCTTTTCTGTCCTTTTTTCCAAATTGTTTGCTTCTATAAATACATGTAATGCTTTCCAATTTACAAAGTAAAATCTGATAAATCTATTGAAATTTCAATTCGTAAGGCTTGTTTATCATCTAACACAAAGTGAACGGTTAGAATGTGGATGGATAATACACAGTATAACTGTAGTAAGCACTGCTCCAGATAAGTGGGTGTTCAACTAAATCTTTTTCTTATAATAAGGAAAAGGTTTATCTATATACCCATTATCTGGAGCTGTGCCATATTTCTCCAGGAAAATCTATATTGTGGGTACGCATTAAAAAGGCCTCAATTAGACACTTCTAATGAGTACATACAACATATGTTTTCATGGAGAAATAAGAAAATAACAGTACTTTTTGGATGAAAGAGAGCCTTTACTGGAGCTGTGTAAGTAAGCAAAATATTTATATATATATAATGTTCTTGTTTTAAGTTCAGTTGTACTTAAGTACAGACAGAGTTATAGTAGTCATATCTGACATCTGCAGCCTTCATATTAACCCTTATCCTGCTGTTCACGACAACCCATACCTTTGCAAACAGTGTAGATCCAGTTCACGACAACCCCTACCTTTGCAGACAGTATACATCCAGATCAGATGGCTTCTGAAGAAGCCATCTGATCAGGATCTACACTGTTTGTCATTCAATTTGTGAAAATTGAACAAAAACATATATGATGTAATCTGAATGGCTGATAGTCAGAAATGGATGTTGCTAATTAAATTATTCAGCAGGATAAGGGTTAATAATTTTGTGTTATGTATACCCATATATTCCCTATAATGTATGGTGAAAATAGGGGTATATATGTGTATATATCATCAAACAAATTTTCAGATCTTTTTATCAATTTTAGTCAAACCTGCTTAACCATCTCTGATTAACTGTAACACCTAAATTCATGGAATATGCTTTCCCAATCATGGTCTCAAACACTGCAGTGTCCTTAGGTAAAAAATTAAGAGTAATTTCACCTTAAAGTTTTTGGTGAATTATAATTGTAATAGAAGTGTTTTTGGTGGGTTTTTTTTCAGGACTCAAAGGCTGAAGTTAAAACAAATAAGAAACCAGAAGTTTGGCAGAGAAGTATTGGCAGTTTATCCTCTAAACGAACATTGTCAGGTTTGGTTGTAAAGAAAAAGTCTAATCTACCTCCACCATCAGTTTTAAATAAAAATTCAAATCAGAAGTTAAATTCCAACACAGAAACAGAAGACAGTTTACAAGAAAAAGAACTTGCAGCAAGGAATACTACAGCAGAAAATATTTCAACCACTCTGAGATGTTCTTCTAGTGACAGTGATTCAACATCAAAAAAATCAACCAATCAGAATAGCTGTTCAGCTAATGATATTACAGAAGAGAAAAATTCATCCAGCCAAGGAAAGGAAGACATTCAAAAGGCTGAGAAAGAAACATTAATAACTGAAAAGAAACAAGATGAAACGGTATCAAATAAGATAATGGTAAAACAAGGTGAAACCATATCAGATAAGATAACAGTAACAAGTAGTACTAATGCCAAGTCACAAGTTGGCAGTACTGTGACTGCAGTAAATGGTGAAATTATTAGTAAAGGCATTCAGGGGAGTGATGGACTAGGATTATTGGGGGCTTATTCTGACTCGGAAGGCAATGAATCAGATTGAATATTGGATGTAATCATAGTTACAGATAAGAGGGGGTATCCACATAATATTTTTCTTATTTCTCTACAAAAACATATGTTGTGGGTACTCAGGGGTGCTTCTAATGAGTACCCACAAGATATGTTTTTGTGAAGAAATGGGAAAAAAATCAGCATTTTTTGAATGAAAAAGGGCCTTATCTGTTGCTATGTGTAAATACAATGTACGAGCATAACTTGTAAATTCGCATACCCAATTTTAAACTATAGTGGCCCAGTAAGATATCGCAGGTTCAAGTCAGCCTGGCTGAGTCATACATACGACTTTTAAAATAGTACTAGCTGCACTTTCCCTTGGCACTTGGTATTTAGAAAGTGGACCAGGAATCAGAACTGGTTGACAAAGTTTCAGTATAATTAAAAAATTAAACGAGACTTGCCTGTATGTTGAAGTTTGATTGGAATTCTACTTCATCACTGTCGGAATGGGAGAAATCACGAGATTGCACAACCTAGAAAAGCTTCAGTACTTAAAGCAATTAGTCGAAGAGAACAGAAAACAAGTATGGAAAATAAAAGAAACCCGTAAAGCAAATTCAACATTTTTACTACCCATTGGATGGGATGTGATTTCTCAGTTCGCGACTATGATGTAGACTTCCAATCAGACTTCAACTTACAGGTAGTCTCGTTTAATTTTTTAATTCTTCATCACCTGTCTAGGTCACTCGGAAAGTACATGAGATTTGAAAACCTCTGAGACTATTGGAATAAAAGAAAAACAGGTAATTCAATTGAAAATTTTTGTAATCATACATAATCAAAATTATCAAACTGAAACATTAATTCAATGAAACATGCAAATGGCATTTATATATATTGAATGCCTTTATATGAACTGAGCCCTTGTACAACTGTCATGTATATAAAATAAACTTCTGGGCCCAGTTGTTCAAAGCTAAAGACGTCGTTAGTTAAGGATTCGTTAAAATTTACATCAAGTGATACGCAAATATGCTGAAATTTTTTTGCTGAAAAAATGTGAGTAGCTTTTGCAGTGCAAAAGCTACTCACATTTTTTCAGCAAAAAATATCAGTATATTGTATATTGAATCCACTAAAACAGTTACTGAAATGACTCTTAACGAGCTCGTTAAGCTAACGACACTTTGAACAACTGGGCCCTGTTAAATATGACTTTCTAGACCGACAGTCAATCGCCACTCTGTAATGCACCTTTAATGATACAACTGTCAGTGGATTGATTGATAGGTTTATTGTGGAATCGGGCAAATGATTCGGCCAATGACCATCCAACTTTGGTCAGAATAATGTCTATAGAAACTCTGAACTATTAAAGTGGCTACCGATGCTGATGCATATCTAGTGCTATGCTGCTGAAATACATTTGTATCAATTTCACTGTTTTCATACCACTTTTTATCCATCTAGACAATGTATCTGTTGATACTTATTGATGGGGTTCTGATAACTGATAAGCAAATGGTCAGAAGATCTTATCCCTTTTGTCACTTCACTGTTTTTCAACATTGTTTAACAAATGATGCATTATAGAAATGAATTTTATTTTTGTGGATTTTATCTTTTATCAGTGTGTTAACTGAAACGAATCACTCTCAAACTGAATCATGCCCAACTTTGTTCCTTTAATGTATATTCCAACTTTGTCATCAAAATATTGCCAAAAATGGCAGTCTTTTGAGAGAGGGAAGGAAAATAGATATAACGGATTCCTGCTCTGGACTTCAATGAAGTATAAAATGTTTCCTTCAACCAATGAAGATGAGGAGTTGAAATCACTGAACATAGAGGACATACATGTGATTTGTTTCATTTAACCATTAAGCTACCAAGAAAAACTACATCTGAAAATGTCAGCTGTTTTTGCCGTATGCTGCTTCTTCTTGCCAACTTTTCAAACAAATTAAAGTAAACATTTTGGACCCTGATCAGACTGCTCCTAGCAGTCTGATCTGGGTCCAAATGTTTGCAACAATGACTTTTAAAATATCTGGCAGAAAAAGACAAAGCATACGACAGTTGTTGTGTTTGTCATCTTAAGGGTTAATCTTGCTACAAGCAGATTCTTTTTTTTTCTGACAAACTGCTGATTAGTTGAGTACCTCAGCGGATAGGTACTTTTAGTGAGTCCCCACAGCATATGTTATTGTGAAAAATATCAGTATATTTAGGTTGGAAAATGCCTTAATTGAAGCTATTTGAAATGTTTTGTATGGTACGTTGCCACAGATGATCAGCTCAGGATTTCTTCCATATATTTATTGGCATATTTATATAGCCAGCATACAAATAAAAGTCAAAAAGGATTGCCTTTGGAAACAAAGAACAAACAAAATCACGAAAATAGACTCGATTTGATTGAGTCTCTACATATGCAATTTTGTAGTTAGTGAGGCTGCATACGCCCACAGGATGGGCTCACTGATCCCAAAGTAAATAAATTATTACCTGTATTATGATGATTTACGGGGAGACTTTTTACGGCCACTACACGGCACAACACCAGCTACAGTAGAGCCGGCCTCCGTGGCTCAGCTGGATGCGCCGTCTGACTGGAGACCAGGAGGTCACGGGTTCAACCTCCGCCGAGGTCGGCAACATTCTTTCTTGGAGATTGATCATGAAATATTTTCTATGGTCATTAACGCCCTTCCGCTGATTCAAGAAGGGCAGTTGTCAGTTTCTGGCGAAAGAATGTGCACAATATTGGTTAACCGCTTAGAGGACTAAGCCTGCCCAGTAAATGTGTGGTTAGGTAAACTGACCGCACTCGGCATAACCCCAGTGGGTTGACTGGGCCGTAAAACCTAAACACAAACAAACAAAGCCACAGTAGAGTAAAATAAAAGTCGAAAAGGGAATGCCTTTGGCAGCAAAGAAATTTACAAAAGGGTATAATGTTTTCCTCATCTCTCTGTTTATCCATCTGAATGTCTGCACATCAGTTAAATTGTGCATTAAAGTTTTTTTTTAGCTCACCTGAGCTGCTGAGCCAAGTTTGCTCAAATTTCATATGGAGCCTCCTTAGGGTGGGGGAACGAAAGATTGCTAAAATGGTCACGGTACATTGACGAAGATGGCCGCCGTGCCCATATATGGTAAAAACCTTTAAAAATCTTCTTCTCCAGAACTGAGGATGCCTTGGGGCTGAATCTGCACAAATCACGGGGAAGAGAGGTCTACCAAAGTTGCTAAAAGAATTGTCATACGTTGACATATGTCCTTTTTACGGCAAGGTCAAGTTTGCTTCCCTGTGCATTTGTATGAGCCCCATACATTTGAATGGAAAAATTGTTGAGAATTTCAAATGACGTCTCCTCTGAAGCCTCTGAGTCAATTTTGCTCAAATTTCATATGGAGCCACCTTAGGGTGGGGAAACAAAAAATTGCTAAAATTGTCATGGTCCATTGACCAAGATGGCCATCATGCCCATATATAGTAAAAACCTTTAAAAATCTTCTTCTCCAGAACCTAGAATGCCTTGGGGCTGAATCTTTGCACAAATCATTGGGGACGAGAGGTCTACCAAAGTTGCTAAAAGAATTGTCGTACGTTGACATTTGACCTTTTTACGGCACGGTCAAGTATGCTTACGGCAAGGTCAAGTTTGCTTCCCTATGCATTTGTATGAGCCCCATACATTTGAATAGGAAAAGTATTGAGAATTTCAAAGGACTTCTCCTCTGAAGCCACTGAGCCAAATTTGCTCAAATTTCATATTGAGCCTTCTTGGGTCGGGGAACGAAAGATTGCTAAAATGGTCACAGTTCATTGACCAAGATGGCCGCCATGCCCATATATGGTAAAACACTTTAAAAACCTTCTTCTCCAGAACCAAGGCTGCCTTGGGACTGAATCTGTGCACAGATCATCAGGGACAGGAGATCTACCAAATTTGCTAAAAAGATATTGTACATTGACATATGTCCTTTTTACGGCAAGGTCAAGTTTGCTTCCCTATGCATTTGTATGAGCCCCATACATTTGAATGGAAAAATTGTTGAGAATTTCAAATGACGTCTCCTCTGAAGCCTCTGAGTCAATTTTGCTCAAATTTCATATGGAACCACCTTAGGGTGGGGAAACAAAAAATTGCTAAAATTGTCATGGTCCATTGACCAAGATGGCCACCATGCCCATATATAGTAAAAACCTTTAAAAATCTTCTTCTCCAGAACCTAGAATGCCTTGGGGCTGAATCTTTGCACAAATCATTGGGGACGAGAGGTCTACCAAAGTTGCTAAAAGAATTGTCGTACGTTGACATTTGACCTTTTTACGGCAAGGTCAAGTTTGCTTACGGCAAGGTCAAGTTTGCTTCCCTATGCATTTGTATGAGCCCCATACATTTGAATAGGAAAAGTATTGAGAATTTCAAAGGACTTCTCCTCTGAAGCCACTGAGCCAAATTTGCTCAAATTTCATATTGAGCCTTCTTAGGTCGGGGAACGAAAGATTGCTAAAATGGTCACAGTTCATTGACCAAGATGGCCGCCATGCCCATATATGGTAAAACCCTTTAAAAACCTTCTTCTCCAGAACCGAGGCTGCCTTGGGACTGAATTTCATATGGAACCACCTTAGGGTGCACAAATCATCAGGGACAGGAGATCTACCAAATTTGCTAAAAAGATATTGTACATTGACATTTGACCTTTTTACGGCAAGGTCAAGTTTGCTTTTCTATGCATTTGTATGAGCCCCATAACATTTGTATGGGAAAATTGTTTAGAATTTCAGACGACTTCTCCTCTGAAGCCACTGAGCCAAATTTGCTCAAATTTTTAGCTCACCTGAGCACGAAGTGCTCTTGGTGAGCTATTGTGGTCAGTCAATGTGGCCAATTGACTCAATACTTGGTAGGAAGCATCAGGGTGACTTGTAGATCAAAAATAGCCGCCATGGCCACCATCTTGAAAATCTATTTTTCACTTCTTCTCCTGAACGGAAAGGCCAGTTGACTTCAAACTTGCTAGGCAGCATCAGGGTGACTTGTAGATCAAAAATAGCTAAAATCGTCCCTATCAGAAATCCAAGATGGCCACTATGACAACCGTCTTGAAAATCTATTTTTCGCTTCTTCTCCTGAACTGAAAGGCTATTTGACTCGAAACTTGGTAGGAAGCATTTGGGTGACTTGTAGATCAAAAATAGCTAAAATTGTGCCGATGGCAGCCATCTTGAAAATCTATTTTTCGCTTCTACTCCTTAACCCAAAAGCCAATTGACTCCAAATGGTAGGAAGCATTGGGGTGACTTATAGATCAAAAATAGCTAAAATTGTACTGATCGGAAATCTAAGATGGCAGCCATCTTGAAAATCTATTTTTCGCTTCTTCTCCTGCACCGAAGCAAAATTGACTCCAAACTTGCTAGTAAGCATCGGGATGATTTGTAGATCAGAAATAGCTAAAATCGTGCCAATCGGAAATCCAAGATGGCCACCATGGCAGCCATCTTGAAAATCTATTTCTCGCTTCTTCTTCTGAACCAAAAGGCCAGTTGACTCGAAACTTGGTAGAAAATCTATTTTTCGCTTCTTCTCCTAAACCCAAATGCTAATTGACTCGAAACTTATTAGGAAGCATCGGGGTGACTTGTAGATCAAAAATAGCTAAAATTGTTCCAATTGGAAATCCAAGATGCCATCTTGAAAATCTATTTTTCACTTCATTTCCTGAGCCGAAAGGCCAGTTGACTCCAAACTTGGTAGGAAGTATCAGGGTGATTTGTTGATCAAAAATAGCTAAAATTGTCCCTATCAGAAATCCAAGATGGCCACCATGACAGCCATCTTGAAAATCTATTTTTCGCTTCTTCTTCTGAACTGAAAGGCCATTTGACTCGAAACTTGGTAGGAAGCATTGGGGTGACTTGTAGATCTAAAATAGCTTAAATTGTTTGGATCAGAAATCCAAGATGGCCACCATGGTGGCCATCTTGAAACTCTTTTTTTCACTTATTTTCCTGAACCAAAGGGCTAGTTGATTTGAAAATTGATAGGAAGCATCGGGATGACTTGTAGATATAAAAATAGCTAAAATTGTTCCAATCAGAAATCCAAGATAGTGGCCACCTTGAAAATCTATTTTTCCCTTCTTCTTCTGAACTGAAAAGCCAATTGACTCAAAACTTGGTAGAAAGCATCAGGGTGACGTAGATAAAAAATAGCTCAAATCTTTGTGATAGGAAATCCCAAATTGCAGCCATGGCGTCAATCTTGTAAGTCTGTTTTGAAGTTTTTCTCCTGAACCGAAAGGGCAATTGACTCAAAGTTCATTGGAAGTATTGAGATGACTTGTAGATCAACATAGCTAAAATAATTCTGATTGGAAATCTAAGATGGCTGCCATCTTGTTTATGTTTATTATAGTTCCCTGCCACTGAGCTGTTTACATGTATAAAATCATGATTCTTCAGACACCACTTAGCCATTTGCCACCAAATTTCACATTGATCCTACTGTTGAAATGCGATTGAGAGTTTGTTCAAATGATCATGCTCCATTGACTGTTCTTCAAAATTAAGAACTGCTTAAATGATGATCTTTTCATTAGTTGCAGTGACAGGATTGGAAAAATGTTGCATAACATCTGCATATCTGCAGTGGCTATGTCACTCAGGTGAGCGACCCGTGGCCCGTGAGCCTCTTGTTTTCTTTTGCTTTGTTCAGACTTGAAGTTGTTAAATACTATCAAATTTTTTATCAAAATTTTGTCCCTCGAGTGTCCAGGGGGTTTTGTACATGTATAAAACCATGAAGCAAAATCCCCATAAATTCAATCAGAAGTTATTTATTTATTATTCTTTTTTCTGGGAAAATACAATAAATGATTGAAATGTAAAAAATGTTTGTTACTCTTCATAATTTTTCCCTTAGATGTTGTCTGGAGCTATATACACCTATAGTCATAACATTCCCATAAAATCAGAATCTTAATCTTTACCACTCTCTGGGATAATTCAGCAGACGAGAAATTGATAATATTTTTTACTTATTTTTCCCAGGAAACAGGATTTGACAGTTCATGCATACTGTCTCCATAGGAGACAATTTGCATGAAAACTCAAACCTGTTTTCCGGGAAAAATAAGAAAAATATTTCAGTAGTTCGTTTGCGGAAAATGTTACCCAGCAAGCTAAGCGTTAAGCGATTTTCACTGACAATGAATAATGGTAATATCAGAAGCTTTCCGTTACTATCAAACTTTTTCCTTCAGATGTTGTTTGTCCCTACCCTGAGAGTTTCTACATGTATGAAAAAATAAAATAATAAAACCCCGTTGCGGGCAAGCGTCCCCCAACGTCATGGCTTTGTTAGTAACGGGTTGTGAGTTTTAAATTAATGCCTGAAAAAAATAATGATAAAAGCAGAATTAAAATGACAAAAATTAACATGAGGATTATATCCAAATGACATGCACACCTTGAGACCATGATAAAAACACCTAAAAAGTTTCAAAAAGTTTGGTGTAAGTTGCACCCAAAAGCTACCCATATCATCATGTAACACCTAAAAAAATAGCAGAAGATCACACAGCTTTAGAGCATGTAGAACAAGTAGGCATCGTTTCAAAATGATCGGTGGATAGGAGTTGCGTCCACAAGGTATCTATTCTAGTGCTTATCAAACCTGGAAACAACTGAGTAAGTTAAAAAATGTTGATGAAAATAGGAGGATAACCCTAAAACCACACGCACATCTTCAGATCATGTAGAACAAGCATGGACCTGGAAAAAATAAATGGAAAAAGTTGATAAAAATAATGGAAGACTAACCCCAAAACCACATCTACAGACCATGTTGAACAAGTATGCATAGTTCAAAAACGATCGGTGGAAAACTGCAGGATGAGTTGCATCCACAATTCTAATACTAATCGGTTCTGAAAAAAAAAAGAAAACGAAAAAAAAAAAAAAAAAGTCGAAATTATGGAAAAAAGTTGATAAAAAATAACGGGATGATAACCCCAACAGCACATGCATATTTTCAGACTATGGCAAAAACAACAAAGTTTCAAAACGTTGGGATAAAACTGTAAGAGCTGCCCGTCATCGTGTCACACATAAAAAACAACTAAGTCGAAAAAGTGCTAAAAATTGAAAAAAAAAAAATAATGGCAGAATAACCCCCAAACCACACGCACATCTTCAGACCATGTAGAACAAGTATGCATGGCTTCCAAATGATCGATGGAAAAGTCTAGGGGGAGTTGCGCCCACGATATCAATTCTGCTACTAATCTGGCCTGGAAAAAAACTACGCCGAAAAAGTGAAAAAAAAAAAAATGATAAAAAGAACAATGGGAGAATAACCCCAAAACCACATGCACATCTTCAGACCATTAAAAAAAAAAAAAAAAAAACACCTGCAAAGTTTCAAAAAGATCGGTATAAAACTGTAAGAGGAGTTGCACCTATAAGCTACCCACCTCTCATTGTGTCTACAGACGGACGGAATCTCGGACGGGCGAACCCATTTTAATAGTCCCATTCGACTGCCAGTATATGAATATGTGAAAATCTTTGTCCCTTTGGTGCTGTCCGCGCCTGTCCTGGGTCTATATAATCGCTGCGTCGTGGGGCTTTAGCTGCTGGTAGCGAGCCTTTTTTGGGTCGATTATTTACAATGGAGCCGTAGTATACAAACTCCATAATTTCCTTTAGATAGTTGCCCACATGATTATAATTTACCAATGAAATCAAACTGCGCGCGTTTGTTCGAAATCCAGGTAACGGTTATTTATAGCCGCGCTGTTCTTGTTGCTGTGACGTCAGAGTGCTGTTGATTGAGGGTCATGTAGAAAACCTGGACTGGGATATGGTTATCTGTAAAACCTGGACTGGGACATTTGGGACATTGGCAAGCAGTGCAGAGCAAGATCAGACACCAGAGAACATGGCGTCTTATCGGGTCTGCACTGTTTGTTTAAATTACTGGAAGTTAAGGGTTAGGATGTCCCACTTCAGGACCATTTTCCAAGCTTACACTCAGAGACAATCGACCCACCAGTGCTGTCAGCGCTTTGATTCATGTTTTGCTTTGTATGTTGTATTTTGCGGATCCTGTCTGGCATTATGATCACCTCCTTAGGGAAGAGGGAGTTGGTTGCTTGCCTTTTCATTGGTTTGTAGCATATGTGCTGTCTGTCGTAGTTTGATTAACTTTTCGGCGCCAAAGTTTAGACATCTGTCGTCTGCATTTTTGGACGGGTTTTCTTTAAAAAAAAAATCCGTCCTTTAAAATACGATGTCCGGGCGGGTGGGCGTCTGGCGTCGGGCATCGGGCGTCGTCCCAGGTTTACTTTTTGGTTAACCTTTTGGTTAACCTTTTTTCAAAGTTGTATGTTACCTTTATTCTTCAGTGGATTGCTTTAATATTTGGTAGGGATGAAGAGGAGGACCAGTAGGTGTGTCACATGCAAGAGAGACAACTCTCACTGTGTTCGTTATGTACTTATCTCCCCTGACGTCCGGACGCCCCAGGTTTACGTTTTGGTTAACCTTTTTTCAAAGTTGTATGTTACCTTTATTCTTCAGCGGATTGCTTTCATATTTGGTAGGGATGAAGAGGATGACCAGTAGATGTGTCACGCAAGAGCGACAACTCTCACTTTGTTCGTTATGTACTTATCTTCCTTGACGTCCGAGGTTTACCTTTTGGTTAACCTTTTTACAAAGTAATATATCACCTTTATTCTTAATCGGATTGCTTTCATATTTGGTAGAGTTGAAGATGAGGACCAGTAGGCGTGTAATGTGCAAGAGAGAGTTTTCACTTTCTCCGTTATGTACTTATCTCCCTTCACATCCGAGGTTTACCTGTTGGTTAACCTTTTTTCAAAGTTGTATGTTACCTTTACTCTTCAATGGATTGCTTTCATATTTGGTAGGGATAAAGAGGAGGACCAGTAGGCATGTAGGGTGCAAGAGAGACAACTCTCACTTTATTATGTATTTATCTCTCCTGATGTCAAAATCTTGTGCAGGCCATAACTCCTATACTTTTTGAGATAATCTGATAATATTTGGTAGGTACATACATCACGTCAAGTAGAAGTGTTGCATGCAGGAAGGACAACTCTTGCTTTATGTACTTATCTCCCCTGAAACCAAGATCTTGTGCAGGCCCATACTGTTTGAGATTATATGATAATATTTGGTGGGGACATATATCAGGTCAAGTAAGAGTGTCACATGCAAGAAGGATAATATCTTTGTTCTTTTTTCAAGTTATCTCCCCTGAAAGAATTTCTAAGCCAAATTCTTGTGCACTTCATAACTTCTAACTGGTTTGCAATATTTTGATAATATTTGGTAAAGGCATAGATAAAGACCAGAAGGCATGCCTTGTATAAGAGAGACAACTCTGACTTTCTTTGTTAGGTACTTATCACCCCTGAAGCCGAAGGCTTGTGCCGCCAAAATTGAATTTTGGACGGATTTTTCAAAAATCTGTCCTTTATAAATGCGATGTCATGGCCGTCGGACATTGGGTCTTCCGAGGTTTACCTTTTCATTGATCTTTTGCAAAACACGTCCATAATGCCGTTAGGCATTCTTTTCTTTTCTTTTTCTTTTTTCAAATAAACTATTGATTTGAAAGAGTATGTATATAAAGTTGAAAGACTGAAATGGGGGTGGTAGGGTGTGGCGAAGGTGTCGTGTATCTTGCATCACCGGGGCATCTATTTGATATTGGCTTACAGTTGGGCAAGGCTTCCTATTCTTGTAGCAGGTAAGGGTAGAGGGGAATGTTTTTATTTCTTCTGTTTCTTCCCTTTGATTCCTGTTCCATTTTCTTCTCCGTCTCTCTCTTTCATCCCCTTTACTATATCTTCTGTCTCTTTTCTCCCTTTCTCTGGGAGACGACACAAAATGACCCACAAGGGTTGACATGCCGTTAAACCCCAACGCAAACAATGAAAGACTGAATGTCAAACCGCGTAGATCCTGATGAGACGGCTCATTATGAGCCGTCTCATCTGGATCTCTGCTGTTTGCAAAAGCCTGTTATTATCGCATGTGGCGGTGAAAGAGTTAATCTTGTGGTGTTATATATAGGCTATGTTATACGACTATGATTCTTTCTGCGAATCGTCTCTACTCATTTTCTGTTGCAGTTCCTCTTAGTGACCTTAGTCGTCTGTTGTTCTGTTTTCATGGAAGTTGTTTTGTGCTGCCATAATATGCCAGGTGCCTAGGTAGGGCTGTGTACCGTGAGTGTTGTAGCCTGGAAACCCATAACTCCGTTCACCTAGGGTTCAGCAATCCTGCTATCATTTTTTATTGGAAGAATGATTTTCTGTATATATATTATATATGACTAAGTACCTATGAGAATCTTAAGATTAAAAGAAATAAAACTCACATCTTTACATTCTACAATCTTCAGAAAATGAAGGGGTGTTTTCGGCATGTTCTCATACCTCCGTTCGTTCAAATTTCTTTGATTATCACAGGCAACCAGATTCATTCTATGCATATTGTATATAATGAGCATTTAATTTAGACTATAACTGTTCTAAATTGTTGATACTAATTATATTCGTTCACATACACGACACTGGTTAGTGATTTTTTCGGTGTATCCCCTAAATATCTAGCACTTTGTGACAAATTTTGATTTTTATGCAGAAAATTGCAAGCGAAAACGGATTTTTTTCAAAATTTGCTATAATGTTTGTTATTTCTTATTAATTTTAATGTGGCATAAATTTAAGAAAGATTTGTTTTCATATTATTCTAAGAAGAGGGTGAACGGAGTTATGGGATGAGAATAGGCCATGATTGTGCTGTGTTTGTGCGTCGGTGGTTTCATATGTGGAATTTGTTTTACTATAGTCGAACCTCAATGGCTCGAACATCTTTGGGACCATGGAAATTCGTTCGAAACATGGCTAGTTCGAGCCACTGAGGGTTAATCATTGCACCAGTTCAGGAAGCAAACAGCGATAATTTAGGGAAATATTTTCGATTTTCTACACAGTGATTGTATGTTGTGTACTCATTAGAATCGCCTCGATGAGGCGATTCTAATGAGTACACACAACATACAATTCCATGATAAAATAAGAAAAAAAATCCCTGAATGTTTGTTTTCTTGAGTTATGGGAAGAATTTTGTAGGGACTGAAAAAAGAGTTCGAATTATCCACGGTAAATGAGCCATCCGAGTTCGAGCCATTGAGGTTATACTATACATGTATTTGTTTCTCATCTCTTCTTGTTTTGGTGCCTCGGGAAGACTTCGTGGCATTTCCAGTGTATCTTCACTTATATTTTTGCTTGCATACAGTGAACCCTCGTTACAACGACAGCATTTGTTCCCGAAGACGTTGCCATTAAAATGAATTTGCTGTTGTATAGAATACTTAATGAGCAGATTGATATATAAGAAATGCCTTGTTCTATTCTTATTTCCTCATAGAACATATGTTTTGGATATTTGTTAGAATCGCCTCAGTGAGGCGATTCTAAGAAATATCCAAAACATGTTTCCTTAAGTATTAAATACAATAATCTTGCATAATTTGTGGCTAATTGTTATCTCTTAAGAGAAGGTTTCGTGACAGTCAAATTGTCATTTTAACGAATTTTGTCGTTGTTTCGAGTGCCGGTATAAAGAGGTTTGACTGTATATTGTTGGATGCAACAGCAGGTCTGATTCTGGGACCTGTTGCCTTTATTTATGTCTCGATTAAAAATTAGGCGTTTCATTCGTTGGCTTGGTTTGCACTTACACACAAACACCTGCATGCTCGCAAAAATGAAGCGCATTTTAATTTTAGGTTATGTCACGGAGTAAGTCTTGGGGTGTACAATAAATGGCATAAAGTAATGAGAAAGTGCCGAAATAAACATAAAATAGTTTTTATTTTCCATTGATAGTTTATTTACAAACATAAAAATTTAGTATAGACCAATTAAACTGATCTGTCGATTTGCATTCACGTTTGAAAAAATAAATTATGTTACATAGGAATGACTGGCGAAACGCAGTCTTCCAAAGGCACCGAAAAAAATATGGAACAAATAATCACAAAAGAAAACCAATATTTTTAAGAATAAACCCAGCTAGCATTCTTAATAAATCTATAGCGGGCCGTTCTCTGCCCGTCAGCTACCCTGACGGGCCGATAACGGCCCGCTATAGATTAATGAAGAATGCTTACTGAGAAAGCCGTCACCCAGTCAGGTAGATACTTTTTTTGTGACTTCCTGATTGCTTTCCTGCACATCAACTGAAAATAGGTCTCCTCTTAAAGAAAAAAAAAATGCTCCCATGTGGAGTAAACCCTTTTCTGAAGGGAGGAAACTATTTTGACAGAATTACTTCCCCTGAAAGTGTTTCCAGCCCCCTTAAATTAAGGAGATATCTGTTTACACAGTATACATGTCCTAATATTAAAATCAGATTATTAAACCGACAGGTCTGTACGGCGTTCTATATTTTACTTCAAAACGGCGATTCAAACGCAAAGATGATTTTGTATACAGACAACATAATTCAGAAACAAGTCTTTAAGATATTTATTTATATACGGAACAAACAAAATAGAAGGTAAGATGTCCAGGAAATGCCACAATCACAGTATGGACTATCAATGACTAAAGAAACTAAGAAGGACAGGACACTCGCAACAAACCATCATGAAAACACACCTATAAAATTTTGACCCCTTAAACCCCATTTTTATACAGTAAAAGTTGGATTTACAGGGGTGTACATTATTTTCCTTATTGCTGCTCAAAAACATTGACCCACAATCTATATTTTGAACAGAAATATGAAAAATATCAGTTTTTTTTTTATCTGAAAATTTTCAGGTTTTGGCGAAGTGATCACAATGCCAGATAGAACCCACCAAACTCAACAATAGGACATTAAACTGGACAAAACATTAAAAATACTTTGCAGAAAAAAAGTATGGATAAGTGTAGAAACCGAAAACAAAGTAACAGAGATAAAGTGGATTCAATAAAGCTGGTCTGAAGTTATAAAACTTTTTTCATGCTCAACTGAGCTGAGCATGAAATTTGTCCCGATCAATTAATCTCAAAATACTTACAATGGCAAATTCTTTCTTGTTAAACTAATCTCAAAATACTTATAATTGCAAATTCATTCTTGCTAAACATAGCTGAAGATAAAAATTTCCCGGCTAATAAATATGAAAATGCCAACTATTGTTAGCATTTTCATATTTATTAGCAGAGAAAAATTCACACTCAGCTGAGCTAAGTACGAAAAACAAATTTTAACCACGAAGCATGGAAGGATATTAACCCTTTAAGCGCTGATCACAACTGCAGCAGATGACACTTTGATTTTTTTTTTTTTGTTTTTTTTTTTGTTATGTTTTCCAGACAAAAAAGGCTTGGCCTTTTATGTGAACCAACTGCTTGACAGACAATTCACATGAAATGTCAAGTCGCTGTCTGCTACAAATTTGATAAGTGCTTTAAGGGTTCAGTGCTACATTTAAATGTTTTATTTTTAGATACTTTCTCTCTACAGTATGGCGTGGCGCCTTTTCGCAAGCTGACGGGATAGAATACAGTCGACTCTCGTTATCTCGAATTCCAAGGGACCCTCTGAAATACTTCGAGATATCCGCACCTCGACATATCAGATTTGCAGAACTGAGGAAAACATAATTCGAAAAGCCACATTTAACAAATATATATGTAACTGGACTCTTGAAGTTAGAGTATATTGAAATATTGTGGAAAAGAGGAGAAATTGCTCCTTAGGAGCAATTTCTCCTCGTTTCCACAATCTTTTTTTACCCGTTGTTAGATTTTCATGTTTAGGCAGGGACCAGATTTTCACTTCGAGGTAAGCGGTTATTCGAGATAAGCGAGGTCGAGATAACGAGAGTCGACAGTAGTTCTAAAACACAAATAAAGTTACACAGGAAAAGCCAGTATCACAAAGCACAGCCTTCCCGAAGTACCGAAAGTAGAGATGAGTTAGCAAACATCACGAAAACATGCCTATATAATTTTGACCCCCTTATACCCCACTTTTATATAGTAAAACTGGGGTTTACAGGGGTATACATAATTTGCTCGCCGGGACTATGTACCTGGAGAGCTTATGTTGTCACCCAGTTGTTGGTGTCGGCGTCTGTCAGCGTCCGCGTCCGCGTTAGCATAATGTTTAAGTTTTCAAAGGTGTGCATAGTTTTTTAATTGTTTAAGGTACTGCTTTCATATTTGACCTATACCTACCTTAGGGTAAGACCTCTCAATAACATACACCCCCATCCCCAAGTTAGACCCTTTATGTAGGTCAAGGTCAGTTCTTACTTTGTCATTTATACCCATGTTTAAGTTTTGCGTTTTAGTTCTGAAAAGTGTACATAACTGCTGAAGTATTTAAGATAGAGATTTAATATTTGGCCCACACCAGCCTTAGGGTTAGGCCGTTCAATAGCACACACACCTTCCCCCGTTTGACCTTCTGCCTAGGTCAAGGTCAGGTCATACTTTGTCATTTAAACCCATGTTCGAGTTTAAGTTTTGAAAAGTGTTTGTAACAGCTGAAGTATTCAAGATACCGCTTTTCGTTTGGCCAACACCATCCTTAGTGTAAAACCTTTCAACAGCACATCCCCACAGCCCCCTTCTGCCTAGGTCAAGGTCAGGTCATACTTTGTCATTTAAATCCATGTTTGAGTTCTGCGTTTAAGTTTGAAAAGTGTACGTAACTGCTGAAGTATTCAAGATACCGCTTTAATATTTGGCCCACAACTACCTTAGGATAAGACCTTTCAGTAGTACACACCCTGCCTCAGTTTGACCTACTGCCTAGGTCAAGGTCAGGTCATACTTTGTCATTTACAGCTGTGTTTTAGTTTTGAAAAGTTTACATGACTGCTGAAGTATGTAAGATATACCTTTCATATTTCGTCCACGCCAACCTAAGGGTTTCAGCATGTAAGGTATAGCTCCACATTTTGTCCACACCAACGTAAGGGAAGACGTTTCAATGGCATATACCCAATCCCTGGGTTTAACATCAAAGTCAGGTCATACTCTGTCATTTACAGCTTTGTTTAAGTTTAAGTTCTGCATTCAATCTTTAAATATTTAAAGATTGTTTTCTTATCCGATCAGCCCTTTCCGGCGAGCTGCGTTGTCTTTTGACAACTCTTGTTTTTCTTATGCGGTTCTAACGAGTACCCACAATCTATGTTTTTGAGCAGAAATAAGTAAAATAATGTATACCCCTGTAAACCCCAGTTTTACTAAAAGAAAGTGGGGTTTAAGGTCAAATTTATATAGGCATGTTTTCGTGATAAACTAAAGCCAGATAAAAAGAAAAGTGGGATCTAAACAAGCCCGACCACAGACATCAATATTCAAGCGCCAATCTTCTGAAACAGATGGAAGGAACCGTCATTCAGTCTGAGGCCAAACTCACCGTGATGCTATTAAAGAAGCAAGGAAAGGTATCAGTCATAATTGTCAACAAAAGATGCATGCAATGTGTCGAAGAACATTTATGCTGTAATCTTTCCTTTTGTAACGAGTGACAATCTTTGAATTGTTCCGATATGTCTGTATTACTAACAAGTCTGAATATATAGACTCAGTCACTTCCCATAGGAGCCTTATTTTAACCTATTTAAGCCTAGCTTCCCATAAAAGAAACATTGAGAAACAGTGTAGACCCAGATCAGACGCCGCAGAACGTGGTGTCTGATCAGGGTCTACACTGTTTGCATTAAATTCAGAAATTTCTACAAAACATAATAATAAAAACTAATCAGACAACTCTTGTATAGGAAATGGACGTGTCAAAAGTGTTAAGGTAGAAGAGTTCATTCGGCATAAATGGGTTAAATACAGCCTGCTGATATTTATACTTTGCTTGTTATAGAAGAACTGCTTTCAACTTTGGATTTCAACTTTGATAAATATTTTCTAAGGAAAATGACCGTTGAGAGCAATGAAGACAGTACACAACTGAAAACGCTGAAGTGACAAATTCTCTTTAATTTGCCTTCACTAACTTTGGCTTCGCCGGTTTCAGTGTGCAGTCTAATATACAAAACTTAGTCCTGGCTTTTATCTAATGTAGTAAACACAAATATAAAAAAAGAAACGCTTTAATTAGTCATTATAAAGGATAATCCCAAGCTAGCATTCAAGCTGTGACCTTTAAGATATGTATTCAGTGATTCTACTTAAATATACATCGGGCCGTTTTTGGCCCGACAGGATTAATCGTGTTGGTCCGATAACAGTCCAATATAGATTTATAAAGAAGAATGCTCACTGGGTCCCTTTTGGTTTAAACAATTAACAATTACAGAATAGATAACATGACAGATATGATAACATATAAACCAAGACTAACAGAAAATGATGTTGCAGAGGATCTTCTGTCTGCCTTTATCTGGTAATTAGGATTATTACAGGCGGCCGTGATTTCACCAATAAGTGACTGTATTCCTTTGCCTAGCGACTTGTCACATGTAGAAAACACCGGCGTCACACATGAACCTAACGTTTTAAACAAACTGAAAATGTAAGAAGAAAATTTGGGTTAGTTGCAAATGATCGCATTGACTGTAAAACTGGTTACAACAGAGGTTTATTATTCAAATAACGGGGCTATCAGCTCCTTAGTATAGAGTAAATAACATGTTGTGTGCGGGCTGCCTATTATCTGATTGGCTTAGAACTGAGAACCTATCAGGAATACAATCTAGAACTGAGAACCTATCAGGAATACAATCTAGTTATCTTAGAGAAATTATGATAATAGCTTTCACCTCAGCGGTACTTCATTAAATATTTACATAAATAATAATTTACATGTAAGCTGCCTAGTCAAAGTTGGTTAACATTGGGTGAAAATTTCAGCAAGGAACATTTTGAAATACTAATTTATCACACACACACACATACACACACACACACACACACACACACACACGCACACACACACAAAACAGGTTTTGACATTTCGTGCAAACTATCTCCCTAGGAGACAGTTTACATGAAATGACAAACCCTGTTTTCTGGGGCCCAAAAAAAAAAAAAAAGAATAGAAAAAAGAAATCAAACTGTTTTCTGCTGAATTTGCCCAGATAGTGGTAAAGCAAGGATAGTACAAACTCAACAAGACAAAATATTTAGACGTAAACGTATAAGTACCAGCACAAATTTTGTGTTCATGTTTCCTTGGAGATATGGGATAAAGGGTATACTAAAGTTTAATAAATTTTCAATGTAACAGGTAAAAAAGAACAACATTGCGATTCTTTAATGTATGAATGTATGTTTTTATTAAGCTTTATGAAATTTCTTGATTGAAATGAAAATAAAATAGAAATTAATCTGTTTATAACACAGTTTGTTATAAGATTTTATATATATATATATATATATATATATATATATATATATATATATATATATATATATATATATATATATATATATATATATATATATATATATATATATTTGCTGGGATCGTCACACACAGACGATCCCGGCAAATATAAATCAAAGCGCCAAAGGCACTGAAATGACAGATTCTATCAGAAATTCATAAAAAAAAATCTTAATTTGTATAAAACCTTTACAAGAAGAATGCCTAACGGCATTATGGACGGGTTTATCAGACATATTAACCAAAAGGTAAACCTGCCGGACGACGCCTGCCCGGACTTCTCTATTTCAAAAGACGGATTTTTGAAAACCCGTCCAATAAAAAGGTTTTAAATTTGTTTAACAATGTAGTACTACAAATTCAGTTATCAAATGCTTGCAGATATATATATATATATATATATATATATATATATATATATATATATATATATATATATATATATATATATATATATATAGTGCTATGAAGTTCCATTTGATGTTTTGAAGTTTCAAAAGAAATACTTTTATCTCAAAATGTTGCAAAAAGCCAGTTATCCTGCAATATAGAGCAAAAATGGATAAATTTTCTTTATAACTTAATACATGTACTTACAAATTGGTTGCAAATGACGTCATTAAATTTGCTGTGCAAACCTGCAAATTTAAAACAAGATGCGGACCTTTCGTTGGGTTCTTTTTAAAAAAGCCAACTTGTTGTCTACTTTCACTTTCACAATCGAGCATTCAATAAGAGGAACTAACCGAAGTATCTGCGCTGCAGATAGCAATATAGATTTTCAACACTTTCCTTTTTTTCTGACAAATAGTAACACTTTAAACCCAAACGTCCTTTTTATTAAAATGCCGCAGCTAATATATTTTAATGTTAAGCAAATCAACAACAGCGAGAAAACATCTTATAATGTTTGACTAAAGCCCTGTCCCTTTAATCCGACAGTGTTGAATTTTTTACACACGTCAAACAAATGGGCTGTGTAAAAGTTTCATCATATCATATTTTGAAATATTTCTTTTTTATTTTCCCAAGGAGACAGCATTTGATATTTCATGCATATTGATTCCTCTTTTGAGACAATTTGCATGAAATGTCTAATTATGTTTTACGGTAAAAACATCTACTGAATTTGTCCAGGTTAATTTTTGACACGCGGGTCATGAGATAGTGCCTGTTCTATTAATAGCTACATGTAACAACAAATTGTGCAAAATCAACCTTACAACCTATCAAACGCACTGAGCTAATATCGAAGGAAACACTTTGCAGCATGATTATGAGCACAGCCTTTTTTTTCTTTTATTATCAAGCATACAAAATCTTCAGAATCTATATTAAATTTGGACAGTAATAGCTGATAGACAGTGTTTATATTGCTGGTAAAAGTAGCTTACGGTCTTACTTCTTGCGCCACGTCTTTAGTTCAGCCACAAGTATATTGATATGTTAACCCTTAAACTGCATACTACGACTGTAGCAGACGTCAATTTCTTTTTTTCTCTTATTTTATCAGAGAAATTTATGCGATTCGTCCGCTGGCAAATAATTCATATGAAATGCTTAATCTGGTTTTCTCTGCAAAATAAGGGAGAATTCTGAATGTCGTCTGCTTTAAAAATTGCATGGCGCTATAAAGATATTAATATATAGCTTTATTGATGTAAATCGGACTACATTTTGAGCGGACACATATTTCAGTGGTAGTGAAAGCCGGATGCAACTTGAAAACGCGTATGCCAGCAAGAAATGACAGATAGAATCTGTCATTAAAAAATCCTTTGTGAGCTAATCGAATACTCTGCCATATATAAAAATTCAAAGCTATATTAAGAGACTGGCACGATTCTCGCGCCGGTCATTAATGCCAGTCACTGCTGGAGTCAGCTAGCCAATGAGATGGTTTGTAAAAGGGTGCATTCCACAGTTTCGCACTTGTGAACCTGGTCAAATATGTCAATAACTAGGGGTAGGGCTAGAAACCTGTCTAAAAATACTTTTTGCTGCACATTTGACCAAACCTGAAGTTTTATGCTTGTCAGTCATTGTTAACACTGAAGAAAAAGAATTTTCTTGAGGTCACATGACCTTATTATAAAACAGTGTAGGAAAATACGAAACTGTTGAATTCTGTCTGATACCCAGTTTTACCTTGTCAAAAATTGTAGCATGTTTTTCTGTGGATTTTATCTAGAAAACGACATGGCTTACAGGTATTGATTTCTGGATAAAAGTAATATTCTGTAGGCGCTCTGTCAAATTTTCAACTGTTCCAGGCCAGTGCATCGTCCTGGAGTTTACATTAGTGCAACAGCAGGTTTGGGTACATTGCAGTTATTTTTATGATGATTAACTTATTAATTAGTATGTTTGCAATTTATTGATACAGTACCTAATGGATAAGTACTGCTGTATTTGCTGCGATTGCATTTTATTTGTGTGACGGCTGTGGACACGTAGAAATGGAATTCAAAACTGTGGAGTGCACCCAAAACCATTGGCTGCTTGGTTCGATTTTTGTCTGGGTTCGATTGATATCAGCGTTATATTTCAAGTCAAAGAAGGTCAGTGACCGAGCGTGTAAAATCAATGCTGATGTTATAAAACCAGATGCTTGTCCGGCAGATGCAAAGATTAATTCACCCCAGCTTCGCCGTCGTGAATTAATACGTGCAAAGCAAAGCGGGCTCGAAGGGCCAGCGTACGAAGCACGCCTATAGATAACACGTAGCATTTAAATAAAGTTCATTCAAAAGTAGTTATGTACTTATGAAACTTAAAAACTTTAGACAACATTGCACCTTTCATAAATAATGGTTGACCCAGCATCAAATATGAGTTCTGACCGGCGCTCAGTGAAACCGGAACATATTTTTGCCCATAATTCTCTCCACAAAATATCAATGGAGGATTAAACTCTGTTTACTTCGCATTTAAATTAATCCATTTTTTTTTTCAAAGTCCAAATTCAAAATTAGATGCCAAACGAAATAAAAGATAACCGAATTTACATCATACTGGAAAAATAAAGAGATAAAATGTGCACGAGAAAGTTGGCATTACGTCACGACTTCGGAAATTCCGTGACGAAGCTTTTGTTGTCTGCTAAATGTTCCCGTGTGTGTGTGGAAGGGGGAGTGGGGGTGGTTTCTGTCGCCGTTACCGCGTTTGTTTACACTGTGTTTTTTGAGATTTAAAGCAGGTATTTACGAAACATACAGAGGCAAGATTTTAAAGTAATTTATTCATTTATCTAATCCAGTAAATATAGTTTATTGCTTGAAAAAAAATAGCCTAATAGGTTTTACTGGAGGTGCTCTGTAGCGGTTAAAAGCGCTTGTCAGTGGTGTTGATTTTGATTCCTAGAAAATAAAGAATGAGTGCAAATCATACAAAGGTTTTCTGACACAATTTAGTTTATTTCATAAAGAAAAAAAAAACATTTTATTTTGCCTAAACGTAAGGGAAAACCCCTCTCTGCAGAAACATGTTTTTCCCCACCAGGAGATTACTCCCAAGAGATTATTCAATTATCCACTGCACCTGTTATGTTCTAGTTCAGAGGGTGGGAGTTGGGTAACGAGCATACTCCTGTGAATAGTTAGCCAAATTATCCCTGATGGACCTCTTTGGTTGAAGGCAAATGCCTTGCCCTGTCTTATACCTTTAGTCAAGAAGTCCAGAAGAAATAGTAGTGTAACTAGTTTTCTGTGTTTTATTTATTCTTTGGGGTAACATGTTTTTTTCCAAGCAGGCTTATGGCGTCTATACAACGTTGCGTCAGTGTTTTGAATCTCGGAGAAGGATTTTAAAGATCGAATGACATAGTTCTTACTGTTTCAATGGAATTGCCATATATAATGATAGAGCTTTTTGCCGAAAACCACATTAAACGGCAAACCCACTGCGAAGTTATGCCAGCTGAAAGTGAAATAGCACATTTTTCACATTCAAAAAACTTCCATTGCTATAAACAGAAATACAACATACAATGCTATATTTTCTTCCCACAAACTGGCCACAATGCAACATTTTATTGAAAGGTAAAACTTCACAAACATATTTTGAAAAGGTTTTCCCTTGATTTTATGGAAAAAAAGCAAATCGGAACTGTGGACCAAGCTATACCTTTGAGGCTAGTATAAGGGTTTTGGAGATGTGGTATATTTGCCTTTCTACTTCAAGAGGTATGGAATATTTGACATTTTACTGCCAGAGATGTGGTATATTTGTAACCCCTTCGGTACTTTTATGGATATTCGAAAATAATATAAATAAAAGTAGAGATATTGCACGGAATATATAAAAGGGATATAGGATATTTGGCTGTTGATTTCCAGGGATACAGGATATTGATGATCCCACTCCCCCATCCCCCATCCCCACCACCACTTCCACCACATCCTACACAAGCCTCACTATTTCTCATACACGCAAATGAATATGTGCTCTTTTGTCTCTGGGCAACCAGACCTGTCTCAGCCTATCAATGCGCTGGAGTCATGCAAGCGGCGAGATTTTCGCATAATGCCTGGGTTATGTACTATGTATGAAGTCCTTGGTGAGGTCTTCCCAGGGGTTTTGGAGAACAAGGGATCATGCTCCTCTTGTTGCAGATATGTTTCTGTTTCTGTTATGAAAGTGATTTCATGAAGTCTCTCTCACGGGAAAATCAGGCTGACATTATTGAGGCTTTCAATTCCACTTTAAGATACCTTGATGATTTACAAAATATTCACACTATTTACTTTCACCAAATGGTGGACCGCACATATCCTACTGAACTCCAGTTAAATAAAGCCAATTCTTCCAATTCTCCCGATACCATAGCACCTTTTTTGGTTTTGAATCTATGTATATCTAATGGTACAGATTTCACCAAAATTTATGATAAACGGGACGATTTTGATTCTGATATAGCCAATCTCCCTTTTGTGGATGGCGATATCCCCCGACGTCCCTCATATGGGGTAAACATATTTCACCTTTTTAGATTCACCAGAGGTTCTTAAATCTTAGTGACTTTGACTGCCGTAATAAAGCCCTTACTGCCAAACTTCTTAGGCAGACAAGGTTATTGTTATTTTATACTTCGTAAGGCGTTTTTATCGCAGACAAACGAGACGAGATACTATGCGATTTCAACAACGACGGCGCTTTGATGTTGGGTACAATGTTTGGGTTCTGGTTCGGTCACTTCCTGAGGTATCTTTACTCCTTTAATTCAAAATTGAACCGTTGGGTTTTGGGTTTCCATTTTTTTTTTCAACCCCACTGAATCGAAGAAATTGCGTAGCACTGCATCTGACAGAAAAGAAATATTGAATAAAACTCTATCCTACAGTTAGTGATGTAGCCGCTCATATTTAAAACAAAGAAACAACGCGTGATTCCTATCTTACGGCTGTCAATATTTTCAGTGTGATTCTTATCATATGTATCTACTAATTTTCCCAAGCCTTCTACTAATTAACAATAGTTGTCTACTTCCACAAAAAACGGCACAGAATGCACAATCTGGCTAAAAATCTCAACAAAACGGCATTATTTGACAGAAGTGTGATTCCTACCAAGAGGCAACCCAGTAGGCACACAACATTAAAATGACGTCGTATCAACATCGATGCGACGTGATCACGTCGCATCGACGTTGATACGACGTCATTTTAATGTTGTGTGCCTACTGGGAACGATTCGTTGTGCAAAGAAAATCAGGAAAACGGGACCTTTCTAGCGAAAAAAAATCACGGCGGAGAGAAGCTAGTTCCAGTCCGGGTACTCTGCACTAGGTTTTACATCTAAAGCTGCCACAGTCAAGAGAAATAAATGAAAACATACCCTGAATCGAAAGAAAAACAGCGTTAAACCACATGTGTATCACGTGATTGGCCACTCTGATAAAGGAAAATCGACATCGTTCAATGTTTTCCAAAGAACTATTTTGCAGCGGACGTCGACAGAAGTAAATGTTTACATGCGACGTCATTAAACGCGCCCTTTTGCACGCAATACGTTGATGATCGGAGCTACTGTAATTTGGCCACAGTGACGTTCCTTTGTTTAAGAAATAGATCAGCTCTAACAGTGATTTGTTGACTAACAGATTACTATTTGGAGGTCAGTAGTAAAGTTGATCAAATCACGAGCGCGGAGCGGTGTGATTTATCTTCTTATAACTGACCGACAAACTGTGATTTATTACTGAATATATCACGCTCAAGAGCTGATTTATTTCGATTCTAACACATAGAAAACGACGAAACAGTATGTGTATCCTTCAGATTCTTCCAACTTTCCGCCATCGAATAAAGAAATCCCGCTAACAGTTTTGACTGTAAAGCTGACGTTTACAGGCATTTCTTACGTTGTTGACATGAGAAAAACGACATTACACCGTCTAACTTCGGGGAAACGAAGATTGACGTTAGCAAAGTGCCAAATGACGTCGGAACGGAGCCAGATAGCGCAACACGCTTCCGCCCAGTGATTTGTTGCTGAATAAATCACCGAGTTTAACCATTGTCTAAATAGGCGAGTAGTGTTAGAATTAATAAACTAAATTTAAAGATACCAGTTCTAAAACCCAATACTTATAAATGTTTTAAATTATTTTATGAACTGATGAACCCAAGTAGTGCTGTAGATACAAAACTTATTTGTAAATTTATTCATGAGGCATTAGAATAAAGGTAGTACATCTGTAGATTGTTTTCTAATGTTTACTCTGTTTAATGTTTATATTATATATTCAATGTCAATTGAGAACACTTGTATATGTGGGTTTTCCAATAAATAAATAGATATTCTATTCTATTTATTTCATAAGGCGCTTTGGGAAAACGTTAACGTCATGTTAGAATTCTTAAATAATTTAAAACATAGTAAAGGTCATATTTTTCGACTTACCCACACGTGGATTTAACCACTTCGTCAATTGGTTTTCCGGCAATACCCGTCATGATTTTACCGTATTTTTCAGAGTGTTCAGTAAGGCAGTTCTTAGAATTATTGGAGAGATCTGTAAAGCCCTGCTTAATGCAAGCCATTTGCGGCTTCAATTCTGTAAACAAGATAAGATCCGTATATTACAAATGTACCTTGTATAGTACTTGCGTTTAACATTTAACCACTCTGGACAAATTCAGCAGACGACAAATTGAGGACATTTTCTTTTTGTTTCCTAGAAAATATATTTTGACATTTCATGTAAACTGTCTCCATGAAATTTTAAATCCCATTTTCTGGAAAATATAAGAATAGTATTTCAGAATGTCGTCTGCTGAATTTTTTTCAACATGATAAGTGCAAAACTCGAGTCTTTTCGCAATCCCTGTATGGACAGCAAACAGCACTACGTTATAGTACTGATAGTACCGTTTGTGTGTGTGTGTGTGTGTGTGTGTGTGTGTGTGTGTGTGTGTGTGTGTGTGTGTGTGTGTGTGTGTGTGTGTGTGTGTGATATCCTGATTATGCTGCCTCCGAGTAATTGGGCACCGATATTAAAAAAAAAAAAAAATAAAATCTCATCAATGAGGATGCATAGGACTGCGGCTCGACGGACTCATAGGCGTTGGCGAAATACATGTACGAGTTATTTTAGCGAAATTCTAGGTGAATTGCAATGGCCAAAACTGGAAGCCCGTCGGGAGAAGCCATCTTTTTTCTTCATCCATAAATTTATACTAGCGTGTTTTTCATTAGTGAAGTTAAAGTATTGGACTGGAAAAGATAAGGACATCCTATACTATATACCGTTATTCATTGTGTATTCCCATTCGGAACAGTCTTTTACTATAAAATTAGACTGGCTCCAGTCGTTTCTGTTTCTTTTTTAATATATATTTTCTGAACATTTTTTTTCTCTCTTTTTAATCCCTATTTCTACTGCTTATATTCACATGTTCTGTCTTTTCCACTAAGGGACGTAACTGAATAAATCATTATAAGTTATACCAGATTTGTATACCTTTGAAAAGAAAAGAGGAAATGATAGAAAAGATAGTCTGGAGACAGACTACTGAAAAATAAGCGCGACGCATTATCACTTTATTAGACCCCGCTGATTTAAATAATGAGACAGTGTGAGGAAATGCACCTACCCTGATATGGACGAAAACAGGCTACGTCAAACAGTGTAGATCCTAATCAGACGCCGCAGAACGCGGCGTCTGATCAGGGTGAACACTGTCTGTCACTCATCTAACAGCTTTATAGACACATCAATAGTTAGTAAAGTGCTCTTGTATAAATGCTAGGACGAGTATGTTTAGGAGATAAATCTTTAACTGCCACAGGCGATAATAATAGGTTTTTGCAAACAGCATAGACCCAGATGAGACGGCTCATCATGAGCCGTCTCATCTGGATCAACGCTGTTTAACATTCAGACATTCAACTTCACATATAAACCTCTTTCCAGGCGATATTTTGTGAAAAAAGAAAAAGCAAGGACAAATGTCGTCTGAAATTTGCCACCGAAAGAGTTAACCATTTTAACCCGGCAGATCAAAACCAATATCTGTGCAAACAGTGCAGATCTAAATAAGACGGCTCATGAGAATCTACACTGTTTGACATTCCGATTTTTTGTTTTAGACTGAAACCCCTATTTGCTTCCGTGGACGTGTCCAAATTCAAGGACTGAAGAGTCTATTAGTGTCTCTGTAAACGGACAACAAAGGCCCTGTTCAGACTGCGCAAATGCTATAAGACCACTTTTGTTTTGTTGCAGCCTCAGGTGACTGGATGCTTTGGGTAGATTTTCCGCAATTTTTAAAATTGGACACACCTTTTGTGGTACTAGAAAAATCCTCACCCCGCACCCCCTAACCCCGGAAAACTCCACACCTCGGAAAATTACCCCATGAAAACCGCCCTGGAAAACTCCCACCGCCGCGAAGAAAATTGCCACCCGCCCCTCCCCCCCACCCCGCCCCCCACCCAGCGCCCCCTCCCCCCCCCCCCCCTCGCACACACCGAAAACTGCCGCCACCCGACCGCACATCGACTGAGAAAAATGTCCCCAGGAGAACTGTTATCAGGAAAACTGCCTCTCTCCCTCTATGAAAATTGTCCCGCCCATATATTTATATGATGCAATTGAGTGAACTAACTGCTTCTGAACACTAGTTGAACATTAGTATTTGAACACAAATCCTCGTGTCGGTCTGCCGGTGAAAGTGTACTCAAAGTAATTTAGCACTGACATTAACCTATCATCGACCCCAAATTCCTCAGATACCACCTTTTGTGATTTCCTGTTTGTTTTCCAGCACACCAATCCTCTTCTGAAAAGGGGTCTACCTTAAAATGAAAAGAAATCGTTCCCCTTCTTCGTAAAAGGGTCTGCTCTACAAAAAAAGATTTGCTCCGCTTCTTCTGAAAAGGGATCTACTCTAAGTAAAGAATTTGCTCCCAAGGGGGGGGGGCAAATTCCTTTTCTTTTAGAGTAGACTCCTTTTCAGAAGGGAGGTAAACCATTTTCAGAAGGGAGGTAAACCGTTTTCAGAAGGGAGGTAAACCCTTTTCAGAAGGGAGGTAAACCAGTTGTCTCCCCCGAAATTGTATCTAGTCCTTTAGTCATACCTGGCACTAAGGCACATGTCCGTTTTTGCAATGGCTTGATATTTTTTGGTGCAATCAGTTTAGCGATAAATATATCCATCGGTTTGGAAGGGTTTGAATACACTTCAACCATGCAGTCCGCCATCTTCTCTATTTCACTGAAAAAAAAAACATCACAAAATATGGTCCGCGCCATGTATAAACATACCGGGCCCGAGGTAATAAAACTTTTTTTCATGCTCAACTCAGCTGAGCATGAAATTTGTCATGATAATAAATCTCAAATTACTAACAATTGCAAATTCTTTCTTGCTTAACGTAGCTGAGCATGGAATTTTCTCTGCTTATAAATATGAAAATACCAACTATTGTTGGCATTTTAATATTTATTAGCAGAGAAAATTTCATGCTCATCTGAGTTGAGTTTGAAAAAACGTTTTATAACCGCAGGGCCGCATCCGCACATTTTGTAGTAGACCTTCACTTCCCGCTAACAGAATAATTTGATAGGCCTAATACAGAATGCATGAATGGAGAGCAATGGTCGGATGGTATTGTTCGTGCATATGGCTATCTTAATCTGCGAATTTTTGCGCATGTTCGAAAACCCTTTTTCGCTTGACGTGACCCGATATAATAATGGGTATTTTGTTCACCCAATTCTTGGGAACTCAGTCTCGTCAAATAGAGATGAAGCAGAGCTTGATGGACAAACCGGTGTTGGTGAAATACTATCCGTGTTGGTGAAATGCAAGTTGAAATACAATGACCGACGCTGAAAGGCCATTGGGAGCAGATCTGTCTATCCTCCAGCCAAAAAAAAAGCATGATACTCTTTTCTTTTTTTTTTTTTTTTGAAGTGGGGGGTGGGGGGGGGGCGGGTGGGGGTTTCGCGGTTCTCTGGTAGCTTTGCTTTGTATTTTATGGTCATTGCTGACTGCAATATTTGGCTTTTTGTATAGCTGACTCTACCAGGGTTTTCCTTCAAAGTTTTAAAATGAGGGTCCCAGGGACTCCCTTATGTGGAGTAATGGGACCATTTGATATGATTTAGGGATTTGTTATTTTAAAGGTTAGCCCTTAAAGCACTTATCACAACTACAGCGGCTGACACTTTGAAATATTTTGTTTCAGAGAAAATTTGACTTGACATTTCATCTAAATCGTCTGCCTAGCAGGCGATTCACATAAAATGCCAGGCCTTATTTTCTCTGAAAAATAACAAAATCAAGTTTAGAATGTAATCTGCTACAAATCTGCTTAGCGCTCTGAGGGTTAATTATTGTCCAAAATAACGATAACTCTTGTAGAATTTAATAATAGATTGAAATACAAAGCCATAGATAAACAAAACATATTTTGGATTGCATCACTAAGGGCCTTTGCCCAGAGGACTTATTAAGGAGGAGTATTTGATGATAATTCTGTGATAATTTTCCTTATTTCTCCATAAAAACATGTTGTGGTACTCATTAGAAGCGCCTCGCCGATACGCTTCTAATGAGTACCCACAACATATGCTTTTATGAAGAATTGGAGAAAATTATCCCAGAATTATCATCAAAAACTTCTCTTTAACAAGTCCACTGCCTTGCCCCTAACTTGTGAGGGTCAAGAACACGAAAATCCTGTTCTATAGACAAAGTATCGTATCCACGTCTGGTTAAGCACAAATGCTTATGCTCTCTGCTCAATAGTTCCATCATTAACTCTTTGCATGCTGGGTAATTTTGCATGCCTTTTTTGTCGTCTGTTTTTTTTTGTTTTTTTTTTTTTTGTTTTTTTTTTTTTTTGTTGTTGTTTTTTTTATGGACTTTCAAAAAAAAAAAAACCCTCTTTTAGGAATACCATCAGAGTGTCAAACAGTTTGGATCCAGATCATGCCCGGCTTTTTAGAATGTATTTATCTTCACTACAACTGATGTCAATGCCGTGTGGGGGCCGTAAAACGTCTCCCCGTATTTCACTATAGTGTAGTTTATATTTTCTGGTTCTTTGTGATCACTGAGCTTACTCTGGAATTTTTGAAAATTTATGTGACGGGCACTGATGAGGCCTAATTTGTCGAAACCAGCAACTTTGGTCCAGAAACCTGACACTTCAGCTGTTTTCAGTTTTGTGAGTGTGTTCATTGCTCTCAAGGATCATTTGTTTCAGAATCTGTTTATATACGAAGACACATGTCTTTCTTATATCTTGTGTGTACGCAACAACGGCGCAAAAAAAAAAAAAAAAAAAAAATAATAATAATAATTCAAAATGGTAACTAGGCTTGTGCGAAAGATATTTAACTCTTAGCATGCTGGTTAAAAAAAATTAAGACGACATTTTGAAATATGTTTCTTTTTAATTTTTTATTCCAGAAACAGGTTTTGACATATCATGCAAATTGTCTCCTAAGGAGACAATTTGCATGAAATGTCAAAGCCTGTTTCTGGGAAAAGTAAGAAAACGTCATCAATTTGTCGTCTGCTGAATTTGTCCGTAGGGTGGCGCTCTTAATAGAAAGCGACATTATGGAATATAAGGCATCATTGCCCCAGATCAGCATGCTTATCCGCACAGCCTGATCTGAGTCTGTCTGATCGCATATGACATGAAGTATTTTTTTTATCTGGAGCGGCTGATTCGTCATCTAAAACTTTGATGGAGATAGATCAAATATTTATTTCTACGGCCATTCTCCACCTTACGCAGACTCAAAAAGAGCAGTTGACAGTTACCGTTGACTTTCTTTTGAATCCCCTTGTTTAAATGTATTACGGGTAAGAACCATATGTTTTTCATTGCCCTTATACGAAATCAAATATATTAAGTTACTGGCGAAAATATGCTTAACGAAAACATACCTATATAATTTTGACCCCCTTAAACCCCACTTTTGTATAGTAAAACTGGGGTTTACAGGGGTATACATTATTTTTCTTATTTCTGCTCAAAAACATAGATTGTGGGTTGAGATGGTTCTAACGAACAATCTATGTTTTGTTGAGGCAGTTCTAACGAGTACCCACAATCTATGTTTTGAGCAGAAACATGAAAAAATATCAGATATTTTTTATCTGAAATTTTTTATTTTTTGGTGGTAAAATTTTCAGTATATTTGAATAGGCATGTTTTCGTAATGGTGCAAATGGTTAATCGCTTAGGGGACTGAGTCTGCCCATGAAAAAGTGGGAGTAGGTGAACTGGCCGATTCGACATGATCTTTACCCATTTTAGTCTGGAGACCGCCAAAAGGGTAAATGACAAACAGTGCGGACCCTGATCGGATGCCACAAAATGCGGCGTCCGATCAGGGTCTTCAATGTTTGTAAATAGTTTAGGCATTTTTCTCTAGGAATATCTAAATCACATTAATCTGCCATATATATAATTGAAATCAATTGTCCCAATATATAGTGTGGGGGACTTTAGTTAGTCTACAGTTGGTTAACTGTTGACAGGGCCGTAAAGCTCAAACAGATCATCTAAAACTTACTGATTGCAAATGTCTTCCATCTCTTGACCAATGATGGCCATGATATTGGATTCTCCTTTCATTCTCTGCTGTAGGCCTTGCATATAGATTGAATAGCATTTCATGGCATCTGTCTGTAAACATAGGAATGTTATTGGGCCACCGGCTGACAATAAAGGCCCATAGGGCATATACGAATGGCGAAACCACAGACCAATTCGCATAGGCATGCGTCGGGTCAAGATCTTCGCTATTAGTCCTATATCTTCATCAAGGTCCCTATATTGTGACATCAAACATGGAAGATCCTGATCAGACTGCGCAGATGCGCAAGCTAGTCTAGTACTGTTACCGTATGTTCTCTGGATCCTTTTCTCAGCCGCCGGTCCATTTATTAACAAGGACGAAGCTTGAATATTTTATGAATGCAAATTCGCTCTGTCTCTTTCTGTCTGTCTGTCACTCTCTCTTTCTTTCTTTCTCTGTCTGTATCTCTCTCTTACTGTCTGTCTGTCTGTCTGCCTGTCACACACACACACACACACACACACACACACACACACACACACACACAGCATGATCAGCACGAACAAGGAAAGGCCAGATCAGCCTGCGCTTACACGCGCTCTCATCAGGGCCACTTTTTTCTTCGATATCTTCTGAAGAAATTGAGTTTCCCTTTGCATTTATTTGGTAAATTTGCTCTAATTTTTATGGGCCGTGTCATGCACAAAATGTGTCCGGGCTGTAGGCGGACAGCGAAGACTCAGTCTGACCAGAGCCTTCACTGTCCTCTAGCGGAATCATTGGATACTACAGAATCTTTGAATAGAGAGCAAAGATCCGGATGATATTTTGTGCATGTGCAGGATGATCTGAATCTGCGCATTTGTGCTAAATCGAAGGCACTTTTTCTCTTGACGAGGCCCGTTTATCAAGAATGAAATACTATTGAATGTCTGCCTTTTGTCGGCTCCCTGTTCATCATCTTAATTTGGTTCTGCACCTCTCATCTCCGTCATCTTCCGTTTCTTCCATAGACAAAAGGCATCGGGTGCGTTCAAATGTGCAAATTACCCGCGTTTTACTCTGGGTCCCTGCTCCTGTTGATGCTCGTCATTGGGTACAGGAATCCAGGCAAAAAACACATTCGTTATCACTATGCGCTTCTGAACGCAGCCAAAATTAACAAAGGAGAGCGTAAACCAAACAGCCAGATGAAAGATAGCTCACGATAGTCTGAGTTCAAAAGAGCCAAATGGATAAACTGACAATCTACTAGCCATCTTCTATTTTCTGGAGGACATATCGCTCCAGTTCTATAGTTACTTTGGTCCAGAAATTTCGACACCAGCTATTTTCATTTGCCTGTGTGCGCATGTGTGTGTTCAATACTTTCAAGGGTCATCCCTTTAAGTCTCTATCTGGGTTTTTGCTCATCACGAAAACACCCCTATATAATTTTGACCCCCTTAAACCCCATTTTTATATAGTAAAACTGGGGTTTACAGGAGTATACATTATTTTTCTTATTTCTGCTCTAAAACATAGATTGTGGGTACTCGTTAGAACCGCCTCACCGAGGCGGTTCTAACAAGTAACCACAATCTATGTTTTGAGCAGAAATATGAAAATGACATAAGAGACAGTAATTCACTTACTTGTTCGGATGGGTTAAATCCCTCATGATAGCAGGTTGGACCAAAAAGGTTGTTGTAGAATTGTTCCATCACCGACACAAACTTTGTAAAGCAGGATTTCAGCTGGCTCGTCATGCGACAGGATACTGCAGTTTTCAACGACCTAAATAAAGCATCAAACTGAACCTGAATTAAAATCTTCGTGGACATTATTTCTTGTGTTTACTTTCTTTACTTAAAAGCAGGGCTAGAACATTTCAAAACAGTGCTGTATTGCTTTTATAAATTTGCATACTTTTGGTATACTTTTTGACATGGATATCTGAAGCCTTAATTTCAGCGTAGATGTTATTATTGAATAAAAAAAATAATAATAATAATAGTTATTATTATTTTTATTATTATTATTATTATAATACAAATAATAATAGTAACAATATATGGAAATACATTGATTGTAACGACGACGTCACAAATGAGTATATGCACTGTGAGGACTGCTACTGGTATCCCGCCTTAGTTACTAGTCGATAAATATGAAGGGAAGGTCAGTCTGGCTATTATCTATTTACGTTTCTTCTCAAATGAGACCACACTTGGCGGAATAAATGCTCTTCCTCCCTTTTAGAAAGGGTTTATATGTCAGGCAAATGTTTTCGTCTGGAGTGTTTCGTTTTGTAAAGGGTGACAATAACTCGGAATATTCTCCCTTTGAGGATGGGACACATTTCCAAGGGAAACAACTGTGTCAGAATATTTAGACTCCCCCTGAAAAGAAGTCTACTCTAATAGGAAAGAATTTGCTCCCAGAGGGAGCAATGTTTTTCTTTTTAGAGAAGACCTTTTTCAGTAGGGTTTCGCTGTGTAAGAAAGCAGACAAGATGTTGTCGTCACGACTCTGAATTTTGCCTGCTACATAGGCTAGGACTAGTTTTTGGGATTCAGAATTTTGAATTTTATTAATTTTTTCGGGTTGTTTGGTATTGACCATTTGCAGTTATTTTGTTTGTTTGTTTGTTTGTTTTTTTGTGGGGGTTGTGTGGGGGAGTCACTTTCAGAACTTACTATTTTTGGTGTCTATCAAAATTCTCGTTTTTTTTTTTTTTTTTTTTTTCTTTTTTTTTTTTTTTTTTTGGGGGGGGGGGGGGGGGGGGGGTTGGTGCGTATTGTAAGAAGCAGGGTTAAAACCTTCTGTTGAGCTGATATGTTGTTTTATTTAGTTTTAAAGGCTCTATTTCTGATATTTTTTGTGGGGCGTAAACACTAGATGCTGGGTCAAGCCTATGTAGCAAACAAAAATCAGAGTAACCACACCCCCCCACCACCCCCCCCCACCCCCCCCCCTACCTCCTCCCGCTGGGGTTGTTTCCTTTGTAAAAATGGCAGAAAATGTAAAGTATATCCAACCTCCTTACTGGCTTTCTTTAGAAATACATTTAATGGGCCTGTTGACTTATGCCATATATTGCTCGGCGAGCAATCTTCATGCCGTTTGACTTGTGCCACCTATTACTTATGTGCAAACTTAGTGCCTTTTGGTTTAGGGGCCTCTGTTATACAGTGCAAACCTCTTCTTTTGGCATATACCATTTATTACTCACGTGCACACTTCATATGCTGTTATTCCACTTTGTCGTGCCATCCTTTCGGCGCTCAAAATGAGGTCTTCAACTCCACCAAAGCAACTTCCATCGGACATGGCTTTGTAAGTGCACTCGTACTCATATAATATCACTGGAAACATACAACTCACCACGTCAGTCAATCAATAAGACAGCTTTAATTATATTCGTGATAGGCTGGACGAGGTATTGTTAACCCTCCTCTTGCTAAACACGACATGCGCTGTCTTAGCAAACAATGTAGGCCCAGATCAGTCGGCTTCTAACTGATCTGAATCTGCACTGTTTGTCATTAAATATGTGAATTTCTATCAAAAACCCCGGATCAAATAATCTGATTGGCTAAAAACTGGGAGTGGGCGTGGCATCTTAATTTATTCAGCATGACAAGGATTAAACAAATGAACTGGTGCGAAACATTTCCTGCTAGATTTCATGTGCGTCCAGCGAAACCCAGATCAGCCTAAGCATCCGGTCTGGTCTAAATCTTCGCAGACACTGTGGGTAGTTGAGGATCAAAAGTGTTTCAAGGCAGACAGCAAAGACTGATAAGCCTGGTGCACATACAATCTGGTAGGAAATGCTGTGCACCGGGTCCAATCTTACGATTACAGTTGACTCTCGTTATCTCGACCTCGCTTATCTCGAATAACCGCTTATCTCGAAGTGAAAATGCTGGTCCCTGCCTTATACATGAAAACCTAACAACAGATGTAAAATATTGTAGAAAAGAGGAGAAATTGCTCCTAAGGAGGCAATTTCTCCTCTTTTTCCACAATATTTTCAATATATCTCTAACTTCAAAAGTCCAATTACCTATCAGTTTGTTAAATGTGGTTAATCAAATTATTTTTTTCCCTCAATTCTGCAAACCTGATATGTCGAACTACGGATATCTCGAAGTATTTCAGAGAGTGTCCCTTGGAATTCGAGATAACGAGAGTCGACTGTATTTACATAGTTTCACCGTTTACAGTGAACCCTCGTTACAACAATAGCATTTGTTCCCATCGATGATGCCATTATAATGAATTTGCTGTTGTAAAAGAACCCTTAAAGGACAAAATGATATGTAAGAAAGACCATGTTTTATTCTTAGTTTTTTCTCATAAGAATATACGTTTTGGATATTTGTTAGAATCGTCTCACTGAGACGATTCTAACAAATATCCAAAGCATGTGTTTCTTTAAAGTATCAAATACAATATTCTTGCATGATTTGTGACTAATTGTTGCCTCTTAAGCGAAGGTTTTGTGACAGTCAAATTGCCATTATATCGAACTTTGTCGTTGTATCGAGTGTCGGTATAAAGAGGGTGTGTGTAGTAATACTTATAAAACATGAGCGTGTTACCAGAGTGGGAAATCAGAGAAAGTTCATCGATCACATAAGCAATGACCAATGTAAATCTCTACACACATCATTGACCTATCAAAATCTGTCTTTATGAGAACAAAATGAGAACGGGAAAGAAAATAACGCACTCTCCAAAACTGACCTATTCGGCCTACGTTTGACAGGCCCTGCAATGCATCCATTTCTACTGATATATGTGTAGTTTAGTAACTTCGTGGCTGATCTATCTATCTATTTATCTATCTAGCGGGCACATAACGTTAAGGCAACGTCGCATCAACGTTATGGCGATGCATTAATATTGATGCGACGTTGTATAACCCGTCATATACCCGCTGGGATCTATCTATCTATCTATCTATCTATCTATTTATTATTACTGTGTTAAACCTTAAGCAAAATCATGAAAAGGTAACGGTAAACGCTGAAAATCAAGCAAAATAAAAAAAGATAACACTCTATGGGCAAATTCAGCAGACGACAAATTAATATTTTTTTATTATTATTATTTTTTTCAGTTTTCTCAGGAAACAAAATTTGACGTTTCATGCAAAACATCGTCTCCAATGGATTGTCTCCAATGACATAGGTTAAGTTAAAATATGTTTTACTTTTAAAAACTTCATTTTTCTCGAAAAAACAAAACAAAACAAAAAAATATCATCAGTTTGTCATCGGCTGAATTTGCCTATAGCAGGTCAGTGTTGAAGTGGTTTATTCGACAAAAACAATGCTGGCGAGATATATGATCATAAATTGTTTCGGTAAACAGAATTAAACATTATTGTTTTGTACATCTCATCACGAAAACACGCCTATATAATTTTGACCCCCTTAAACCCCACTTTTATAAAGTAAAACTGGGGTTTACAGGGGTATACATCAATTTTCTTATTTCTTGCCAAAAACATAGATTGTGGGTACTCGTTAGAACCGCCTCATCGAGGCGGTTCTAACGAGTACCCACAATCTATGTTTTGAGCAGAAATATGAAAAATATCAGATTTTTTTTTATCTGAAAATTTTCATTTGTTTGGTGTTGAAATTTTCAGTATATTTGAATAGGCATGTTTTCGTAATGGTACATCTATTTTTCGCTGCTTATGATTTAACGGACATAGAGAAGTTCTCTCTATCTTCTGAAATCTACATTGTTCAACACTTGGTGGGTGGGGGAGGGTGTGGGGTAACTTCCTATATATGCATGTGCGTGCCGAATGCATCCCCCCCCCCCCCCCACTCCACCACCACTTTTCAGCGCTGCCAGGTATACGGTGGACTCCCTTTTAAAACAAAAAGTATATAACTAACTAATTTTTTCTTGGTTGGTGTATGAAGGCCCCACTTTTTCTGACATCCCGGTATATGCACATATTTTTTCATTCAGAGATTTTTCAGGCTGTTTGTTCTCTTGGTAATTAATAAATTGACTTCAATATTTGTCTAGCTACCAGCAATAAATGGGTATAAAAATAAATTAACGGGCAGTACATGGATGTATCAACATTTCAGATGATCTAGTATATGAATGGGTCTGTTTTTCGAAGGCCAGGTATATGAATGGGGTAGGTTTCAAAATACTGGCTAGCACACCCCTACCAAAATTATCTCTAAGCTAACCCCGCCACTCCACCCCCACCCCGCGCCACACCCCCAAGAGGTTCAACACCGAAGTAAAAATGATCATAAGGCTTCTATAAATATTGGCCCAACGACTGACAACTGAGGAAAGGAGTTATAGTCTTTTAGACAAACTATATTAATTTGTTTTCATATTTCATAATGAACGCACATGTTGAGATATTCAGTCTCGGAGTCATTGTCATGAGTAATTTGCCCCAATGCCGGTCCGTTTTCTGTCAGAAATAATGATAAACTAGAAAATGTGAGAATTATGTACCATCACTGGAATATTAACGGCTAAAGCATTTAGTCTTTGGCCAAGGAATTAGCTTTCCCTGGAATCAATTTCTTTTCTGAAAGAGGTGACCTCTTTGAAAATACATGTAGAATCGCGCATCTGAAAGTCTATTCTACTGCAGTGGCCTCACCTTGAAAACTGGAGACAAAGCATTCGGTTTACTTGGAGTGTTATTGGAGTGTTATAGGTAAAGCATTTAGTCTGAGTTATCCCTAGCAATTAGCGCTTATCATGTTATGTATAAATTTCATTCAGCAGACGACACTTGGAAATGTTTTTCTTCTGTTTTTTTTTTTGTTTTTTTTTTCCAAAGAAAATAGGTTTTGACATTTCATGCAAATTGTCTCCTTTAAAAGAAAAACAGAAAAGCATTATCAATCTATCGTCTGCTGAATTTGCCCAGAGAGTGGTAAAGGTTTTTCTCAATATCCAGTGGGCACACAACCTTGAAACAACGTCGATTCAACGTTGATTCAATGTCAAAACGTTGAATCAACGCTGAAATCGATGTTGTTTTAACGTTGGGTGCCTGCCGTGTACTTACATTCCTGATTATTACAGAAGACATCAAAAGCTTTCTGGAGAGTATAGATGCTTAAGACTTTGCCAATGAGACGATCCTCAATACTGGACCCGCTTCTGACAAGCTGTACGATGCATGCCGCATACTGTGTCCGTTTCCTATATGTGAAAAAGGAGCAATTCTAATGAACAAACTAAACGATATTTTAATGCACTAAACAATATATGCATTAGTTATAGTTTATTTTAATGTTATGCTCTGAGATAAAACAATGATTTTATTCTCCACAGGAAAAGATTCAGTTTAAAACATTCATCACGAACACACGCCTATATAATTTTGACCCCCTTAAACCCCACTTTTATATAGTAAAACTGGGGTTTACAGGGGTATACATTATTTTTCTTATTTCTGCTCAAAAGCACAGATTGTGGGTACTCGTTAGAACCGCCTAGCCGGGGCGGTTCTAACGAGTATTCACAATCTATGTTTTGAGCGGAAATATGAAAAATATCAAAGTTTTTTATGCGAAAATTTTCAGTTTTTGGAGGTGAAACTTTCTATATATTTGTATAGGCGTGTTTTCGTAATGACCCTGAGCAAAATTGTAGCAGACATTCTCATTTTTCTATCAACTTCTTTTTCAGGGAAAAAAGACTTGGCATTTCATGTGAATCGTCTGCCGACGTTTCACATGAAAAATCAAGCCTTGTTTTTGCATCAAAATACAGAAAACATTACGAAACATGCCTATTCAAATATACTGAAACTTTTACCACCAACATATGAAAATTTTCAGATAAAAAAATTCTGATATTTTTCATATTTCTGCTCAAAACACAGACTGGGGGTACTCGTTAGAACCGCCTCATCGAGGCGGTTCTAACGAGTGCCCACAATCTATGTTTTTGAGCAGAAATAAGAAAAATAATGTATACCCCTGTAAACCCCAGTTTTACTATATAAAAGTGGGGTTTAAGGGGGTCAAACTTATATAGGTATGTTTTCGTGATGTCAACATGTTCATAGTTAAACCAGTGTATATTATCCGCAAATAACGTCAAGTGAATATAGTCTATTCTGACGTTTTAGGGGTTTATCCGTTTTCATAAATATTGAGATAGGGTTGCAAATAGATATTAGTCTCTTTTATGCTGATATTGAAGTTCCTGTTCAGATCATTGATTTTTACCATTTATTCTTTGGTGACATTAGTTTTAAATCTACCACATAGATGTCGGTCAGTTTTAGTCCTTAATGCACAAATCACAACTACATCAGATGACACTTTAAAATATTTTTGTTATTTTCCTTATCCTCTCTGTGCCATCCAACACTAATGAATCATAGAACCAGGGAAAATAATAATAATAATCATAACACAGTCATTTGTTATAATAAACGCGCTATGACACTGCCTTTTACAAAAGGCGTCATGTGTGAAACGCATTTGGCATGCAAAATAAGATGGATTTAAATTTCTTAAATAGACGAAAATTTACTTTTTGGATGACGTTAAAGTTTAACACATTTATTGTCAGAACATCTCATCATAGGGAAAAACCTATGTTTCCTCATTTATTTTATTCTAAGAAAACATTCCGGAACCGCTTATTTGAGACGGTGGTGGAGGAGTGGGGGTTGTAGGGGGGACTTTTATTAGAAAACATACTACGGTTTACTTACCCACAGAATTCTTGCATTGACGTTTCCTGCTGCAATTTTGCGGCTGTTATGTTCGTAACTCTGGCCAAGGTCGATTCAGAGGGAGGGAATAGTTGTTCGAGACTGGAACTGAATATCTGGGCACCGCAATCAAAGATAGCAGACCGCCTAATATCGACGTTAGCGGTTACTGTCTCCGTAGTAACCGTAGGACTATAAATAGAACAGGTATGGTACATGTATTAATGTGTTTATTATATGTATAAATAGTGTACACCCAGATCAGACTCTGATCTGTAGACCCTGATCAGGCACCGCGTTCTGTGGCGGCGCCACAGAACGCGGTGCCTGATCAGGGTCTACACTGTTTGCCAATCAGTCAACAATTTAGATACCTTAACAAATAGTAAAATTGTTGTTCAAAGTTAAGAACCAGTAGTAGAGAGAGAGAGAGAGAGAGAGAGAGAGAGTAAGAGAGAGAGTGAGAGATAGATTTATACAACTGATATACATACGTTGGCATTGTACATTCCCTTCCGACCAGAACGGGAAACACGACTTGCTTCAAAAAGGCATCCATACCAGCAGAACAAGGATCTCCTACCAAGACACAGTCGCTTGGTTTTACCGGCACGCTGTAAAAGAGTGAAGGAGGGATATTATAGCTATAACCATATCTATTATTCTTGTTTTACCTCATCTTGCAAAATTTAAATGTAAGTAAGCGGCATTTTAAAGGGACTGAATACACCTGGTATATTATATTTCATTTTATAAGGGAGATAACTTTTGTAATTTCCTGTTTTATTTTCCTATTGTGGTATATTTGAAAATGGAGTTCTGCTCATGTATACGCTAGAGGGCATAAGCAGTGTTGCCAACTTCATTACTGCTTATGAAGAGTCTCAATAAAACCGAGACTCCCATTTTCTAATCCGTAGTGTGTTCTTTGTTTCCAAAGGCAATCTTTTTGATGTTTATTTTACTGCACTGAAGCTGGTGTTAGTGCCGTTTAGTGGCGGTAGAACGTCTCCCCGTACATCACCATAGTGCAGATTATCTCATTTTTGGGATCATTGGGCCCACTGTGGTATATTTGAAAATGGAGTTCTGCTAATGTATACGCTAGAGGGTGTAAGCAGAGTTGCAAACTTCATTACTGCTTATGAAGAGTCTCAATAAAACCGAGACTCCCATTTTCTAATCCGTTGTGTGTTCTTTGTTTCCAAAGGCAATCTTTTTGACGTTTATTCTGAAAAGGAGTCTTCTCTAAAAGGAAAGAATTTGCTCCCCTTGGGAGCAAATTCTTGCCTTTTAGAGTAGACTGCTTTTCAGAAAGGGGAAAATTTTGACAGTTGTCTCCCTTGAAAGTCTATCAATTCTACTTAAAAAGTTCATGGACTGCTCTGCTAAAGGTTACAGAGCACCGGTTTGGTTCCATATGAATATAGATCTGTATTAAATAGTTTTTTTGTTTTTCTTTTTGCTTGTTTCTTAAGTGTTTTTGTCTGCTTTGATGTCAGAATTGGTCAACATGTATAATTCAGGCAATTAGCAAAACTGTATATCTAGGGTGGGTGGTTGCTTCGAATATCAAAATAGAAAAGTATCTGGGGTACAAATTAACCCTAACACCTCGGTGACCTACAAGATCTGTGTCAGTGTCTGCAAAGAGACGGAAACTGATAACGTGACACATAACCTACTATTCCATTTCTTAGTCTGAAAATTTTAGAGGGACTGCTGTTAGGCAAGTTCCAAGCACTGGCTGTTTGAAATTAAAACAACAACAACAAAAAAAAACCTGTGGGCTGTAAAACATTTGCGAACAATGTATAACATTTGCGAACAATGTATAAAATACGAAAGGAAAATGGTAGATTGTAGTCTAAAACAATGGTAGTCTGTAGCCTAAAATCGAGAGAAGTCTGTACCAGACACATAGCCTCTACTCGGTGGTACGTGTACTTAAAGGATCCATATTCCTATAATAATGACTTTTTTTTATCCAAGAAAGGTTTAATAAATTGATATATAGTATTAATACTATCATAAAATATGGCATCTGACAGCCTGTAAAATGTTGGCAACATTAATTCAGAGATACAATAAAAAAATCATTTCATTTCAAGAATGAGAGACTAACTGAAATTTTACAGGCTGTCAGGTGCCACATTTCATGATTGTAATAATACCATATATCAATTTATCAAACATTTCTTGGATAGTAAAATGTCTATTTTTGATAAATATGGAGTCTTTAACTCTTTCAGTGCCAAGGCAAAAAAGCGTAGATCCAGATGAGACGGCTCATAATGAACCGGTTTATCAGGAGCTACGCTGTTTGACATTCAGTCTTTCATTTTTTTCATATAAACTTCTTCCCATCCAATCGACAGTTTGTTAAAACAACAACAACAACAACAAAAAAAAGACGACAAATTTAGTCTGAAAATTGGCGCCAAAAGAATTAAGAGGACTTAATACGTATATGCATTTTAAGTAGGAGGCAACTATCACGACTGGTTCTCTCTGTTCTGAAAAGGAAACTTCCTTACAAGGAATAAATTTGCTCCTCCCTGGAAGCGAATTCTTCTGTTTCATAGTATACCCCTTTTCAGAAGAGGCTTTATTGCATATAAACATTTGTGAAAAATCAGTGATTTATTTACAATTTTATACCTATGTGTCCCAGGACTCGCTTGGGCTATAGAAAGTGAGTCCTACTAGAAAATCATTGCGTCCATTACAGAATTTTCCACTATAACTTTGTGAGTCCTGGGACTCGCTGAGATTTAAAATGTGAGTCCCAAAGCAAAAATGTGAGTATGGGACTCGGGATGCGCAGGTAAAAAAATCACTGAAAATGGCAGAAAATATAGTATATTTTGGCGATAACTAAATGCTTAGCATGCTGAGTAAAATTTTCAGCAGGCGATATTTTTTTTCTTCATTTTTCTCAGAAAATAATTTTATAGGTCATGAAATGTCATACGTTATTTTCTAGCAAAAATAAGAAAAATATCGTCAAATTGCCGTCTGCTGAATTAGCCCAAGGTAAAGGTTAAAAAGACTTACCTATTACAAATGTAATTCTGCATCTCCAGTGAAGTACTTAAACTGTAGTTTAGAAAAATCTCGCGCAGTTTTGACAGGACCGTATATGTCTGGTTGAAGCACGTGTTTCGTTCCTGCATCTTATTATCAGAATCAAGGCAAGAGAAATCTGTGGAAGAAATACGGATACATTGCGCACGTCAGTACTTCCCCATGATCGAACAATAGAAAACCAGACCAAGGTGCATATCTGCGCTTTCTGACTAGAATCTCTCTTGGTCTGGCCGTCTAAACAATTTGACTGTCACGAAATCTTCTCTTAAGAGATAACAATTAGTCACAAATCATTCAAGACTATTGTATTTAACACTTCAAAAACATATGCTTTGGATATTTGTTAGAATTGCCTCAGTGAGACGATTCTAACAATTATCCAAAACATATGTTATATGAGAAAATAAGAACAAAACATGACCTTTTTTATATATAAATCTGCTCATTAAGTATTCTGTACAACAGCAAATTCATTTTAATGGCAACGTCTTTGGGAACAAATGTTGTTGTTGTAACGAGGGTTCACTGTATTCTACATTATTCTAGGCTTCTCTAATCGGTCAGGGAAGGCCCAGATCTGACTGCACGGATGTGCAGGCTGATCTGGGCCTTCACTGTCCGCACATGCGCCGAAGGCACAATGTCACGTGGGTTGGATCAGTTTGGTACATTACTGATGAATGTCTGGACAAATATGCTTCAATTTGATAGGTACTACGAGTACTGTATGGCTGAACGTACGAACGAGTAGATGATATTGCGAAAAAAAAAAAAAAGAAATTATGAAAAGAGAAATATACATACCATATGCTTCGGAATTAGTTAAATTGCTCTTCAGCTGTTTTGCCATGTTCATATCGAACATATAACCTATGTACCATTCCATCGGGACATCACTTTTTCTAAAGCCGGGCAATTTTGATTGTATACAACTCATGATGACGTCATAGCCACTGCAATAAAAATATTTACTATATTGAAATAACATATACGATATATATAACAATACGGGGAAAACAATACGATATATCCGTACAGCGCAGATCAGCCTGCGCTTCCGTTCAGTGTAACCACGTCCGTCGTTGGTTTTCCGCCCACAGAATATCCTATCTCATTACGAAAACAAGCCTATTCTAATATACTGAAAAAAAATTACGACCAAAAAACGAAAATTTTGAGAAAAACTCTGATATTTTTCATTTTTTGCTCAAAATATAGATTGTGGGTACTCGTTAGAACCCTTTCGGCAAGGCAGTTCTAACGAGTACCTACAATCTATGTTTTTGAGCAGAAATAAGAAGAATAATGTCTACTCCTGTAAACCCCAGTTTTACTATATAAAAGCGGGGTTTAAGGGGGTCAACATTATGAAGGCATTTTTAGTGATGTGCGGTTATTGACAAAAACTAAAATAATTGATCAAGCGGGGTGGGTAGACTGGCTGATTTGGGCTTTCGCTATGGCACATGCCCCCGAAGATCCTTTTTCATAGGTAGAACCCAAAGAAAAATAAACAACAATCAGCTCTGTCGTAAGAAAAGGGGTTTTGGTATAAATCTCAGGTTTTAAATAGGTCTCTCATATGGCCAGGTAATGCATTTTTTTTCAGCCGAAAAGTTTTGACATTTTTGATTTATTTCAGTATAAAAACAAATGTTGTGGGTACTCATTAGAGAGCGAGGAGCGAGGTCATATGTTTTCATTGCGAAATAAGAAACAATTGTCCAAAGAAACAGAAGAAATAAAAACATTCCCCCTTTACCCTTACATGCTACAAGGATAGCAGGCCTTGCCCAACTGTAAGCCAGTATCAGTTGGACACCCCAGTGAGGTAAGCTACAGACTCCTAGAGGAGCAGTCTGATCTGGGTCCACACTGTTTGCAACAATGACTTTTAAACTAACCGGCAGAAGACAAAGCAGACGACAATTGTTGTGATTGGCGCTTTAAGGGTTAATTAACACATTTGAATGCAGCTCAGGTATTTTAGCAAGGAAATCTCAGGTAAATACGGATTTTTTTTCCTGGCTGAAATTTTATCTTTACATTTAAAACGTTAAACCTAAAACTAGTGTAGGGAATCGGCCAGAATTTCATAGTCGATCATCGGTTTTGTAAAACCGACTGGTCATTGATTAATAATCGAATTGTAGAAGAGATATTCACCTTAAGCCCTCTTCAAGGTACTTATTCATAGCTCCAGTTCAGTAAGAGGTGTGTCCAGGTAATATTTTTCTTATTTCTCAATAAAAACATATGTTGTGGGTACTCATAAGAAACGCCTCCGCGAGGCGCTTCTAATGAATACCCAAAACATATGTTTTCACAGCATATGTATACTCATTAGAAGCGCCTCCGCAAGAAGAAAAATATCAGCACTTTTTGGTTAACTAATATAAGGCTGTTTTATCAAATTTCTTCATTTTTATTTGCCACAAATCTAGAAATACCCAAATAGACAGCTTTGAATTTACTTTCCATATAACTTGCTTATAAAAATAAAAAGTTAGAAAAAAATCTTAAGATAGAACTTTCCGATTACAACTATAAAAACAAAACAAAACGACAACAACAAAAAAAAAACAAAAAAAACGATAATCAGTCATAAGAGGTGAAAATGACTGATGATCGATTATAATCGCTCATCAGTGGCAAGAATGCCAAAAACAATATACATGTATTTTGTTTAAGAGGAATCGATAAATTTCCAGGAACGGCAACTATATCCTAATTGTTTTGCCCCTTCTGAAAAGATGCCTGCTCTAAAAGAAAATAGGTAGCTCCCCTTTAACGCTTAGCACTCTGGGTAAAATTTTCAGCAGACGACATTTTGAAATATTTTTCTTATTTTTCTCAGAAAACAGGATTTGACATTTCATGCAAATTGTCTCCTTAGGAGACAATTTGCATGAAATGTCAAATCCTGTTTTATGGGAAAAATAAGAAAAATAACATCATTTTGTCGTCTGCTGAAAATGCCCAGAGAGTGGTAAAGGTTAAGAGTAGACGCCGTTTTCACATAGGACAGATATGACAAAAGCAAACAGGAAGTTATAAAAATTGTCCCCTTGTAAAGAGGGCAGAAAATGTATCACTTTCATGACCATCTGATCTAATATCCCAAGATTTGACGACATATACGGTCTCTAATTTTGCTTTAATTTTTTCAGCTCTCTGATTCAGTAGAAAACACATTCCTAATATTATACTTTTCTAGATTTTTGCAAATTTGAGGCGGTTCTAACGAGTGCCCACAATCTACTTTTTTGAGCAGAAAAAAGAAAAATAATGTAAACCCCTGTAAACCCCAGTTTTACTATAAAAAGTGGAGTTTAAGGGGTTAAAAATTGTAATGGCGTGTTTTTGTGATGAACCTTGGTGTGCAGGAAAACAAACAGGAAATTACAACGCTGCCTACCTTGTGATACAGTAATTATTCTAAAATTTCGAACATTTAATTTCATCCTTTTTTTTTTTTTTTTTTGGCTTTCTTTTTTTATTGTATTTTTTTTTTATTTTATTATTATTATTATTTTTTTTTTTTTTTTTTTTTTTTTTGCTTTTTGTGCTGTTGTTTCTTATAAAAATAGTGGAATGGCAAACAGTGTAGACCCTGATCAGACTGCTCCTTCAGGAGCAGTCTGTTCTGGGTCTACACTGTTTGCATATGCAATTTTGTCAGGCACTTTGGTGCACGAAATTTTAGGACACCGTAAATGCGTTCCCATTAATTTAAATGGTTCTTTTTAAGTGGACAGGATAAATCTGGTAAAGGTTCTACCATTTTTTGACAAGTAAGACAATTTTTTTCTCTTCCTGAATGTCTTCTCTTCTGAAAAAAGAGATCTTTTCTCAAAGGAGAGAATTTGCCGCCAAAGGTGTGTGTGTGTGTGTGTGTGTGTGTGTGTGTGTGTGTGTGTGTGTGTGTGTGTGTGTGTGTGTGTGTAGAGTGTTCTTTCCCTTTAGAGTAGATCCCTTTTCAGAAGGGAGGCAAACAATCATGACAGAATTGTCACCCTTGGATGTGTATCAGTTCGCGTTAATACACATACAGGATTTAGTACTTGTCAACAAGATTACCGGCAATTAGGCCCTTCCGATAGCCACTTCACTAGAAACGCGTATCCACATCCATGTTTATTTGTTTACTGAAACAATGACAGTTTATCCAAAATGAAATTCACCCAGTAGCATTTGCGATTTGCGCAGAGGGCTTGTTTGCGCATTTTGATTTTGTTGCATTCATTCATATGTATGTCACATTATACATTTATTAAAAAATTGAATATTGGCGGAGTTTATTATCATTATTTTAAGTGTTCGAGCATTCTAGTCAAAAACATGCGCAATTTGTTGATGCCTGACTAGAATACTACTGAATGAGTCCAGACTGATAAAGGTTAACCCTTAAAACGCCAAGCAAACCTGCATCTGAAAATGTCGTCTGTTTATGTCATCTGCTGAATATTCTTGCAAACCTTACAAACCTGTTTTTGCATACAGGCAAACAGTGTGGACTTTGATCAGACTGTTCCTAAAGGAGCAGTCTGATCTGGGTCCACACTGTTTATATACTAATAACCGTTTTAACATCACAAAGCAGACGACAATTGTTGTGATTGGCAGTTTAAGGGTTAACGCTTCGCACTCATAGTAAAACTTTCAGCATTATAATAAAAGGATTATTGCACTGATATTGGTGAATATTGTCCCTTTTTTTATTTGCAAGCTCGCGTCCTTTGATATCCCAACTCGGGACAATATTCACCAATATCAGTGCAATAACCCAATAGTACAATGGATATATGTACTTAATATTTGTTGAAATATCTGACTATCAGATGCGTTATAGGTTATGTCTATCAAACTGAAACTATCAACCTCGGAGTAAATAGATGTATTTTTATTTGAACCATTTATGCCGAGAAGACTGACATATGGAAGCCCTGGAGGGCAATTTTGACTTCCGACTAAAGACTTATGACTAATGAGTTTTGTGTTACGACATGAGTTTTTGACCTATGACGTATGACTTTTGAGTTATGACTTATATAATCTTGATGAAAAGAAAAAGTGCTTAAGTGTCACCACTTCCTTTATGTATTCAGCAGACGACAGATTGGTACTTATCATTTTGTTTTCAAGGAAACAGGTTTTGATATTTTATACAAATTGCATGAAATCCTATAACCTATTTTCCTGTCTACTGCTGAAAGAGTTTGATAAAATAAATATTTTTGCAAATGCAGTGTGTGTGTGTGTGTGCGTGCGTGCCTGCGAGTGTGTGTGCGTGTGTCTTTCATTAGGGCTTTAACCAAACCTTAAAGTGCTAAGCAGATTTGTAGCAGACGACAATTTAAAATTGATTTTATTACTTTTAAAGTAAACAAGGCTTGACAGTTTTGCTAGACAGTTTTTCTCAAAAAAAAAAAATAAATGAATATATAAATAAATAATTAAATAAAAAAAAAAAAAAAAAAATAAATAAATAATATTTTAAAGTGTGGTCTAGCGACTTCTGACATGAGTTTTGAGTTATGACTTGTGACTTCTGAGTTATGATGGTGACTTTCGAACCTTCGGTGTAATATCTTTATCAACGTCAGCCATCTTCTACGTACGGAAGCCCCCCAACATGGTGGACGAGAACAGCTCCAGTGGAAGTGATTTCGTGCTGACAATGCTTAATTATGCATTCAAAATATTTGTATACTTATAAATAGCGAGTAAACAAATAAAACTACGAAGCCCTGGAGGGACATTGTTTGTTATTTGTTATTTGTTATTTCTTATTATTTAAAATTCTAATGGATTAATGTGTAACGCGACGTCTAATTGGATAACGTCAAACATTTGCGACGATATATTCTGCGATATACTGTCGGAAATCCGACGTCATCACGTAACGTCGCTTCCCATTGGCTGGCATTTGGTTTTACGCAGCTCACAGCACTTGACGCTTTGTGCAAATAGTACATTTTTATCCAACAGAAAAAATGAATAAATGCATTAGAATGGGGATAACTGCATTCTTATGTTGGCGCGCATTTGGAGAACGCACGTGGATATGGAAGGCCTGAAATACGGGGAGGTAAATCGGCGGTTTTACGGTGTCTGTCTGTCTGTCTGTCTGTCTGTCTGTCTGTCTGACTGTGTGTCTGTCTATCTATCTATCTATATATCTATCTGTCTGTCTGTCTGTCTATCTATCTATCTATCTATCTATCTATGTCTTCCCTGTTTGCCAATGTTCATTTATGGCCAGCATAAATGGGTTAAAGACAACATTCTGTTGTTGTTCAGTTGTATACTTCTGTGCGGGGAGGGGGGCGCAGGATACAAACCCATAACAGGCACAACCACGAAATCCTGTTAACAAACGGTTAATACATGTATTAACCCTTGTCATGCTGTACAAATTAAGATTCCACTCCCACATCTAATTTCTAGCCAATCAGACTACTTGATCCAAGTTGCTCATAAAAATTCAAATACTTAATGACAAACAGTGCAGATCCAGATCAGTTGGCTTCTTCAGAAGCCAACTGATCTGGATCTTCACTATTTGCAAAGGCAGGGTATATCCCAGTTCAGCAGGACAAGGGTTAGATAGAACAAAAATATTACATTCTTAGAGTATCAATGTCGTTATTGAAGTTTCCGTCAGGATTCAAATCTACGGGAATGTTGTTCTCGTGTGCGCATGTCCTAAACGGCTTGAGCAACTCCTTCAGCAGAACGTTAGAAGTTCCCAGTGCCCCATTGTAGCAGCCCAAAATTATTCCAAGTAGAATGAAGAAACCTACAAATATACAACAGACACTCTATTATAAATGAGCACAAAAGATAAAAAAAAAAAACAAAAAAAAAAAAAACTCTTATAGCCTCGTCAACTAATATTATGATCAAACCTATATTACACACCACGAAAACACGCCTATATAATTGTGACCCCCTTAAACCCCACTTTTATATAGTAAAACTGGGGTTTACAGGGGTATACATAATTTTTCTTATTTCTGCTTAAAAACATAGATTGTGAGTACTCGTTAGAACCGCCTCGTCGAGGCGGTTCTAACGAGTACCCACAATCTATGTTTTGAGCAGAAATATGAAAAGTGTCAGAATTTTTATCCGACAATTTTCATTTTTTGGTCGTAAAAGTTAAAGTATATTTGAATAGGCGTGTTTTCGTAATGTGAAACCCAAAACGTGATCAGTTGAAACAGGTGTTTGCTTGATACGCCTAAATTTCCACATATGTTTCTTTAATGTGATACAGTGAACCCTCGTTACAACGACAGCATTTGTTCCCAAAGACCATTACGAAAACACGCCTATTCAAATATATTGAAAATTTCACCACCAAAAACTGAAAATTTTCCGATAAAAACTTCTGATATTTTTCATATTTCTGCTCAAAATATAGATTGTGGGTACTCGTTAGAACCGCCTCGCCGAGGCGGTTCTAACGAGTACCCACAATCTATGTTTTTGAGCAGAAATAAGAAAAATAATGTATACCCCTGTAAACCCCAGTTTTACTATATAAAAGTGGGGTTTAAGGGGGTCAAAATTATATAGACATGTTTTCGTAATGCATTGCCGTTAAAATGAATTTGCTGTTGTACAGGATACTCAATTAGCGGATTGATATGTAAGAAAGGTCTTGTTTTTTTTTTGTTTTTTTTTTTGTTTTTTTTGTTCTTATTTATTCATAGAACATATGGTTTGGATATTTGTTAGAATCGCCGCACTGAAGCGATTTTAACAAATTTCAAAACATATGTTTCTTTAAAGTATTAAATACAACATTCTTAAGCGAAGGTTTCGTGACAGTCAAATTGTCATTATAACGACCTTTGTCGTTGTATCTAGTGTCGGTATAAAGAGGACTGTCTGTATGAAAAAATGGTCCTTTAATACAGACGGTCGCTTAATACAGGTTGCCTTTTTAAACAGATGTGACAGTATACAGTATTTACCTTAAATATTGGTGTATCTTAACTCATCATCATGAGTCCTAAAATGTGGACAAGTCCATTTTACAACCATTTGATGTACCTAAAACTGTCGGACTGAGTGGAAAACAGCATAGACACAGTTTTTACTCAGGTTTGTCTGTCCCAACACTTAACGTTAATACAGTATTGTTAATACAGTCGTATCTCAATAGCTCGAACATCGATAGCTCGTTTACAATGGCTAATTCGAATTCGTTTGTGAGTCCCTACGAAATTCTGCCGACAGCTCAAACAAAAAAACAAAAACAAAAAAATCAAAGGAAAATTCTCTTAATTTATCATGAAGTGGTATGTTGTGTGTACTCATTAGAATCGCCTCACCGAGGCGATTCTAATAAGTACACTCAACATACTATTATTGTGTAGAAAGATTTTTTTTCAAAATTATCGCCATTTTATTCTTGGCTTAGCGCCCTGATTAACCCTCAGTGGCTCGAACTGCCCATATCTTGAATGCATTTCTATGGTCTAAAAGATGTCCGGTCCATTAAGGTTCGACTATATATTAATACGTTAATTGTTAATTTTCGAGGCAGTTGCCAGACAGGCACACACCCCGTCCACGGCTACCACTAAGGCTATGTTTTGTAAAGGGGAATGACGCACTCTAATGAGAGACAACTCTGACAAAATTGTTTTGATCCCTGCTGAAAAAATGTCTACTCGAAAAGATAAGAATCTGCCCCGTGGGGAGCAAATTCTAACTATTTAGATTACACCATTTCAGAAGGGGACTGGTGTACAGGAAAACAAACAGGAAGTCACAAAAGTTGTCTCCTTTGTTAAAAAAGGCGGAAAACTAACCGAGTACATCCATTCACCTTATCTAAATACGGGACCTGTAGATATAAAATTATTTCAAGCACAATTTTTTTATTTTATTTCTTTTTTATTTTTTATTATTTAATTAATTTATTTATTATTTTTTGAGGGGTGGGGAAGTGTGTGTGTGTGTGTGTGTGTGTGTGTGTGTGTGTGTGTGTGTGTGTGTGTGTGTGTGTGTGTGTGTGTGTGTGTGTGTGTGTGTGTGTGTGTGTGTGTGTGTGTGTGTGTGTGTGGAGGGGGGGGGGGGTTGAGGCGGATTCGACTGTTTACAATCGAACCAAAGTATACGCCAAGTTTTCCTTTTGTTTGTTTGACTCTCTCCTTTTGAAACAATTTGCAAGGGATTCAAAATCTATATTCTGGGAAAAATGAATAAAAAATATCACCAATTTGTCGGCTGACTAAACTTTTCAGCCAGCATGCTAAGCGTTAAATGACCAAACACTTGAAAATATTTTTTTCTTAGTTTTTACCAAAATAGTTTGACATTTAATTCCATGTGAAATAATACACGGCGTCAACCCTATTATCTTGGATCGCGCGTGAGAAAGTAAACCCTATTTTCTGATATATAAAAAAGTAGATATAGAGGATCGTACATGAGTGGTCATTTCATATGAAATTTATTAAACGAGCCTTCGTCGAGTTTCATAAATTTCATATGAAAAGGCTACTCATGTAAGATGACTTTTAAACTATACTTTATCACTATAGAAGTTGAACCGTTTTCAACAGAAAAGATAACATGAGGTTGCGCGCGCCAGTATAAACCAACTCGTATATCATTTTTAACCCATTTTAAGCCTAGCGTCCCATAAAAGGGACATTGGCAAACAGTGTAGACCCGGATCAGACGCCGCAGAATACGGCGTCTGGTCTGGGTCCACACTGTTTGCATTAACTTGAGAAATTTCATGACAATAATAAAAACTAATCAGGCACCCATTATGTAGGAAATGGACTTTTCAAAGAGTTAAGGTATAAATGGGTTAAGACATGACGTTATCCGCTGAATAACAGCAACGTCGTATGACACAATCCTTTACTGTATTATACATTTATCATTCGAAAATTGTCACTCATTTATCGTCTCTGCTAGAGTATTTACGCTTAATATTCAGTCACCTTAACTTCTAACTCTTTATGGGCAAATTCAGCAGACGACAAATTTATAACATTTTTCTTCTTTTTTTTTTTTCAGAAAATAGGCTTTGACATTTCCTACGAATTGTCGCTGTTTGTCTGTCCGTCTGTCTTTTCGGGCGAATATTTAGAGTTAGAATATTATTGGGTTTTAAATACATAAATAGCCCCCAAAAGTTGTAGGGTTAGCCCATTAACAGCTATGTATATTTAACAATGAAATAGCCCCTAAAACCAAAATGTTGGAGCGCCC